>CM075859.1:76337742-76839938 GCA_037975125.1 Latrodectus hesperus | reverse complement strand
TAGAGATGGCAAAAGCAGTTATTTTTGAATAACTAGTTATCAATGTTACGTTCCAAGGAAATAACATGTTCTAGAAAGCGTTATCAAATAACGGCTTTTTGGAAAGTTATTCCAAGAAATCCGTTCCCTTTGGCCTTCTTGGAAATTCTATGGAGCGAAAGGAAGCTTTCGTGGGGTGACAAAACTGGTTTTTAGAGGAAATGAGGTGTAAGGTGAATTTTAGTGACTGAGCATCGAAAATCACTTACTGAAAGAAATTTTAATGATTTTTGTTATATTCTTTAATCAATTTTTTAATAATTTCCTACTTAATTATACGGAAATTCAACATTTAAGTCTAGAATGATTTTCATTTACTTATTTTTTAAAAAATAATTGCAATGGATTAAAAAAGATTTATAATTTTTTTTACTGTCAATTGATTTTTTTCAGTTAAAAATTCTTAAGTAATGTGTATTTACATAATTTGTTTCCCAATGATCTTAACTCCTTATTAATATATTTTATTACTTTAATGTATAAAATATGTCTAAATTTGAATTTTTTTAAGCCAAGCATAATTCCGTTTCTCACAAGATGAATTTAATTTATTAATCAATGTAATTTCTATTATAAATTCTTATAAATTTTAACTGATGTTTCTTTTACACTAAAGATTACTATTGAGTATATCACTTATTATCGAATAAATCTTAAAATATATCTTCTTGAAAAAAGTATTTCTCTAATTAGAGACACAATATAATTAAAAAGTTGAATTTTGATCGAAATTTCTTAATTTTACTATCTTATCAACTTATAAATATACCATGCGATTAATCAATATCCAAAGAGCACCATCCATCATTGTTTATGGTAACATCAGTATCGAACCCACAGTTTTCAAATAGTGAAATCATTTTAATGATAATTTAACCAGCGATATACATTAAACTAACTTATATTTAATAATTAATTATATTTTACTATTTCATATAAATTTCTTTTTCAATATTAAACATTTTAATTGAATTTAATTTTCATATAAATCTATGTAATAAAAGGAAAATCGGATCTATACAGATGTCATATACTATAAAATTACATATTTATGAACATAAATAGAAAAAAATATTTTCTTTAAAAATAAAGAATTGTATATGTAAATTAGAATATTTAGTACCTACGAGAAAATATTCGAATATAGGAATTTGCCTTTATGATAAGTTATAGAATTTTACTTCATATACATGATTTCACTGTTCTATATGCTCCATTTGTGTATTTATCTTAAATATTTTTACTATATGAAATTACTCCTCATGGAGAAGTAAAAATAAGAGAGGTATGTTGTATTAATAAAATGTGTGTGTGTGAATTTAAAGTACTAACAATTAAACAGTATTTTTAAATAAAAATGTATGAAAATTGTTTCTGTAAAATAGATAAACACATTACTACAGTAAATAATTCAGATGCAGTTTTTTACTATTGACACAATACATAAATTTACAGTTTTTAAAATTATTTACATATACAAAAGTTTTTGTTGTAAATGAAGAATTTTATCAACTAATAAACTTTTTAATTTGTATTGTTTGATCTGCAAGTATCTTTTGATATCATAAGAACTCAAATAAATTAAATTAATAAACAGAATTAACATTTTTACTTTACATACTATAAAAAGAGTTATTACTTGTCATTTCTTTTTATGATTGCTGCGGAATATATGTTATATAAAATTCCATAGTTATTTACTTATTATAGTCTTTCAAATTAATGTAATTCTTATTCGTTTGAAAATTAATTGAAGAAAAGTTACTTTAATATGTAAATGTTTAAAGTAATGTTTTAAATAAATAGACTGCAAATGTCTAGGCAAGGGAGTAAACTTGGAAAACTCTCAGACACTTATCTTGAAAGACATGTATGTTTAAAATAATGATATAATATCATAGGTTATATATAGAGAAATAACACACATTAAAAATACAGAAAATAGTATCCACATAAAGAAATAATATAACTATAATTATATATCTACTGTTAAAAATGTACTGAAAATATGTATAAATACTGTTAAAAATGTACTGGAAAGATAATTTGAAATGTGCTAGTAAAATGTATATTGCTCAAATGTTTAATGTAAACTGTCCAGTTCACAATGGCCTTAAGAGTTAACTCTTCGGCTATTGGAACAACAGCATTATTCTATTGCAGCATTATAACATGATTATTCGGGTGGAAGATTTTTGATCTTGTCTAACAACTTCTGAAGAAAAGGGATGATTGAAGGAGATGAAGATATAACTCTATGGCATGAGAAGAGCTAATTATATTTAAAGATTTATATTGAAATTAGATAGGAATAAAACTACAGAAAAGATCTTTAAATGAACAATTTTTTTCCTCATAATTACAACTTAACCTGAAAAATAAATGATGAAAATTTAGAATTTGCAGCTGTAATATGTAGGATATTAATTTTATTGTGATTTTATTTTCAAATATTAAATAAATACAACTACATTTACAAATATACATGAATTAATTTAATATAATTATATACATTGCAACATTTATTGTCATGATTCTTAATTACTTAACAACAGTAATACTTTTTATTTCAAAACAAATTTTATAAATGGCTTTCTACAAGAAATATGATGCAATTCTTTTATTCCAGTACATCAAATACATTTTTAGGACTGTAAAATTATTACATTAAGAATATTATTTTAATGTAATCAAGTATATTATCATTTAAAATAATTAAAATTTTATTTATATAAATTAATTTTAAAAAATTATGTTGATGCTTTCTCAATAAATAAAAAAAATTATAAGTGTCAAAAAATTATTTTTACAATATATTAATTCTTAAAGTAAATTTCAAATTTAATTATATATATGTATATTGTATTAGTTTGATCCAAATTTTATCGAATGGTACGTTAGTTTCTTCTTTTAATCTTTTTAATTTATAAAAATTAATTCCCGAAATTTGAAATTGAATTTAAAATATTTCACGTTTGCTTTGATTTGCGAGCATGGTTTCAAGTTTCTAAAAATATGTTTCAGTTTAATAAAAAATTTGCTAAAATTCACAAAAATTATAAATAAAGGCTGAAAATAAATAAAATGCCCGTAAAATATTAACTTAAAATGTATTTTTAAAAATCCCCATTTTTTACAAATGATTTAATCTCTTTTAAAATGAAATATATTTATTCATGCATCCACTTTTCAGTTAACTTTCCTTCATCAAAGTGAGGAACCGAAAAGTATACATTCTTAGTTGCTAAGCAACGCAACGGGCCAAGCAAAAGCTTGGAATGTGTTCCCGAGAAAACTCAATGTCAATGTTAGAAACCAAAACAACGTAATAACAACTTAAAATTTCGCTGCGAAACAACGATTTTGGCCTTAAATTTACGGAAGTTCTAAAATAGCGATAACGGCCTTAAAGTTACAAAACAACGAGAACATTTTTAATATTCCGGAAGTTACAAAACAACGATAACGACTTTAACGTTACAAAACATCGAGCACAGCTTTAACGTTACAAAACAACGAGAACAGCTTTAACGTTACAAAACAACGAGAACAGCTTTAACGTTACAAAACAACGAGAACAGCTTTAACGTTACAAAACAACGAGCACAGCTTTAACGCTACAAAATAACATAATGTAGAAACGTTCTACAATACCGTAACGACTTTGAGAAGTTACCATTACAGGAACGATTTCAGCAGTTAAGGAAAAGAAAAACGTTATCTTAATAACTTAATTTTTGAAGAACGCGTTATTTATTCAACGGTTATTTGTTGATAACGGTTCTTAAATAACAGTTCCATTAAATAACGGCCATCTCTAGCCTTAATCTCATAGAAAAGGCATGATTGTAGACTGCTCATATTTTTTTCTAATCTTATTTAAAAATATATATGTGTGTAATATTTCAAATTTCTATTTCATATCATAGCTGATAGCTTCATTTGAGAATTTAAAACACCATTAGCACATAAAAATACAAATATTTTAAGATAAACTTTGTTATTTACCGACATCTATTGTTGATGTGGAGTACTAATAAATGATTTCATAATATCTGATTTTAAAATTGGAAACAAAATATTATTTAGACTTAAGATTTTTACCGTTCTAAGGTTTTATTTCTTGTGAAAAAAATAAAAAAGTGTTTGTATTTATATACATTATAATGAGTTATGAGTTATGTGGAAACTGAAATATATTTTAATTACGTTCTTGAAATTAATGGTTTGTATTTTTATTTTTGTTGAAATAACTTAATTTATTTAGTTAATAGTTTTGCTTTTAACAATATGCATGTTATATTGTTTTATAAATAAAGAATGGGACTTTAATTTCGGGAAATGTTTTCAGTTTAAATTAATATGTTATGTAAATTAATATATATATTATTTTGCTGAAGGCGGACATTAAGTTTTTCGAATCTAAATCTAAGTCCCGAATAGTTAATGAATCTTAAGTGTTTTGCTTTCAATAAAAGAAAAATGACTAAAATAGTATGTAAGACAATATTTATTTAATATTAAGATTTCCAAAATGTGTGTAAGATTGCAAGACCTGTCAAATGGAGAGTGAATGTGAATGGAAATATTGAAAACTTTACAAAAGTTTATGAGGAAAAATAAGAGGAAAATTGTTGGTAATTTTTAAATGAACTAAGAAATTAATTGATGTGATTTCAATATTTTAAATGAAAAATAATTGTGATAAGTAACCTCATTTTTTGCTTGAATTCTTTCTGTTGATTTATATCTGAATAATCTATGCAAGTTTAAGAAATTTTTTGAAATATTTAAGCAACTATTGATAAATAGTGACTAATTGATCTTTCTTACACTGATGTTAATCACTATTAGTTAAAGGGATTATTTATAATTACTCGTTATTAAGTATCATTAAGAAAGGATTTTTATTAGGTACCTTTAAAACTATTGTTAAAATTTGATTGAAAAACATTTACAGACTTTTAAACAGAAAATTTAAAACCTCTGAAAAAATAATTTTAATTAAATTTTTTATTATTCTCTTGGATTTGAAACCACATTTGTATTATATTATTTTAAACTTGATCAGATTTTTTTTTGATATATGTGATTATTATGAATTTTTTAAATATATTATTAGTGAATATATCACACACGCAACATTTATCTGTAATATTAGTGCTTATGTTTTTATTCTTTTTTATTTTTTCCTAAAAATTAAAAAAAATTGAATC
Source organism: Latrodectus hesperus (assembly GCA_037975125.1). Taxonomy (NCBI): domain Eukaryota; kingdom Metazoa; phylum Arthropoda; class Arachnida; order Araneae; family Theridiidae; genus Latrodectus; species Latrodectus hesperus. The sequence goes on along the minus strand of CM075859.1, from coordinate 76,834,683 downwards.
AATTTAGTCAATTATTAAAGTATTTTGAGGTGAGGTTTGTTTTTAATGATTTTATTTTATTTATTATTCTTTTAGATATTTAGAAATTAAATTATTTAAAGCAGTATTTATCTGCTATTGTAAAATTTTATGCATCAAATTTCTATTCTATACTTTTTAGAATTTTCTGAATGTAAATGTATTTAGTTTGAATGCAGACTATATGATGAAATAATATGTTCTTATAATTTTATTAAAACACTCAAGTTATCTTTTGTTTTTTATAGTTTAATAACAGAATAAATATGACTTCTAAAAGAGTGATAGAAAATGATAAATCAAAAGGGCATAAATCTGGAGTCTTACGAAGATCAGAATCAGTTATGCCTGCTGGAATAATATTGAAAAAAACTTCTAGTTCTATTAGTGACATACCAAAGAATGAGAAAGAAAGCAAACAACTTTTTCGTCGCAGTTCTATGATTTGTTCTGAAGGATTTGACAAATATACATATGATTGTCACCGAAATGACATTCCTCAACGCACTGTTGTATTTAAACTGGACAAATTAACTATACCAGAAGAAAATAATATCAGTGAACATCCACTTTTACCTAAGCCTTCTGCTTCAAAACAAACATCTATATTAAAAAAAACTGTTAGTATGAGAAATCCTCTTGTTAAAAGAGATTCTGTTGTTCATCCCGGTAGAATTGACATGCAGAAGTCTCTGTGCATTGCTGGTAGATTTCAAAATCCTTGGCCTACTTGGAGGCCTCCTACATTTGCAAATATATTAAAATTTGGTATTACAAAAGATAAAAGTAAAGTGCCATCAAAACAGGTTTGTTTATTTTTCTCCTATCTCTATTGGTATCTAAAATTAAAATGTATGCATAATATTTTCATGCATTTTGTTAAATGTTGTTTGATAAATTTAATAGAATTTATTAATAAAATTCTTTTTATTGTATACCTCAAACAAATTTTTAATTTAATTGGCAAAAAATATTTTCTTGGAAAAAAAAATTACCTAATCATTTGCCTTTTTATTCTGTTATAGGATCTTGAATTGGTTCTGCCAATTGTTAAACAAAATTTTTCGAAACTTTCAATACCAGATGATGGAATTCGAGTGACATGGTTTGGACATTCCACAGTTCTTGTGCAAATGCATGGTTTAAATATTTTAACAGATCCTATGTTCAGTGACAGAGCTTCTCCCAGTCAGGTTGTGGGTCCTAAACGTTATAGAGATCCTCCTTGTTCCATTCATGATCTCCCTCACATTAATGCTGTTGTAATTAGTCATTCTCATTATGATCACCTGGACTTAAATACTGTAACTCTTTTAAATGCAAGGTAAACAAGTATATATTTCTTTACTTTTTTCTTTTTTTATAAACAAAGTATTGAAATATTTTTAATGTATTTAAATTTGGTTTTATGTAGTATTATACTTCTAAACCATATTTTTGTGTACGTAAATTGTATAATATGCCTATTTGAGAGTGTAAATATTGCTCTAGACAGTTAAGCATGATTAAAATATATGTAAGTAAATATATGTATGTATTCTGAAATAGTTATTAATTTATATTGTGAACATGCTATTACAAGATTTGATGAAAACTTTTTAGGTTTGTAAATCATAGAAATATTTTAAAACTTGTCAGAAGTATTTACTACTCTTCTTATTAGCAATTTGATTTTCATTAAAAACATTATAGATTATGCAAAACAAAGATTAGCAATTGTTATTCCTTATTTAATGATTTTCCTTAATTTAATGATTTTCTTCCTTATGACTAATAGTGTTATCTGACAAAAACATTATTTTGCTAAATCCTATGATCTAATATGGGTACTGAATGTTGTTGCACTAGTATACTTTGCTGTACTTAGCCCTGTCTTTAAGCTCTACCAGTCAGTCAAAGCAGCTGGGTGGAAATCTTCATAATTTAAAAGCAGAGATCAAGCTAAAGACCTGCCATCCCTAGAAATATAATTTCACTTGGAACACATTGCGACCAAGACCATTTTAATGTATTCCAGCTACCTTTAGCAAATACAAAGGCACTTCTGTTAAGCCACGATTCAAACTCACAGCATTTCATTAGTAAGAATGACGCCCTAACCAACCAGGCCAGTATGGCCTCAATGGGTGCTGAATGCACCATATCAGTAGATGACTGTCCCAGAATAAAGTCTTGCAATTTTATGTAGAATTTATTTTAGCCTATGGTTACCTTTTAATCTTTTACTATGTATTTTGTTTATATTTCGCTTGAAACATTTGTTTAAAATTTTGATATAGAAAATTTAATTTTTATTTTCGAACTAAATGAAGTTCAAACATTTGAATTTTTGTACTTTTCTGAAGCTATTATAAAATATGAATTTTGATAAATTGAATTTGCTTTAAAAAAAAAATTGGAGTGTGAGTTGAAGTGCTTGAAAGGGGCTAATAATTATTCTACAAGTGATAATAAGGTGAGTACTCTGTGTTATTTGATTAAATTTTTATGTAAGTTATTAAGTATGTATAGAAATATTTCACATGTATATTAGGTTTATTGTAAACTGAAATTCTTGTAATTTGACTAAGCTGGTAGCTAAGTGATCAGCACTATTGGCTTCAATTCAACAGTTTGTGTGTTTGGATCCCATATTGGTCTTGACTGTATGCAGTGGTTCAGAATCTATTTTAAAGTGTAGGTTCTGGGCTAATTATCTCCCTTGCTTGCAAAAAGTGACTGTTGAACAACAAACAAAAACAAAATTCTTGCTAATTAGAAACAGAGTTTTCGTAAATATCTATGTTACTTGTTTAGCTTTATTACTCATTTATGAGTTCTTCTTTTTAAGGTTGGCATGACTGCCTGATTAATTAAACACGAGTTTTCATTAAAAAAAAGTGTGTTATTTATGTTATTGATTTAGCTTTGTAGCCTGATAGTCTCCCATGCTTAATTGCATTTATGTGGACTTTTTAAGGTGGGGTACTACTACCTGGTTAATTAAGACCCAAGTTTTTATAGAAATGTGTTAATTATGTTATTGATTTAGATTTACAGTATAGTTGTTAATACTTGCTTGTCATTGATATGCATAGTGCATATACTTTTAATTAATTAAAAGAAAATTAAAAAGAATTATTATGTATATTTTACTGACACAATAGGAAAAATATTGATTTTTAGAGTTATTGGCTTAATACTAGTATATGTAAAAGTGAACTCAGCAATGCTTTATCAGGCAATTAAGTTTGTGATCTGGGCTTTATCGTATGGGTCAATATTGGTTACAAATGTGCCAAACCTGTTATTTCTGTTGCAGAATGGAATTGTTTGTCAATTTTATGACAAATTCCAAAATGTGCAATTCATTTGCAGTTTTAGAAATCTTTGAAGCTGATGCTGCATTTACATAATTTTGCCTCTTATTATAATATGTTTGAATTTATTTATAGGATACTTAAAATATTATTTTGATTTTGTTTTTTGTTTGTGTTTATTTAGTAAAATAAACAAATATCTTTTTTTCCATATTTTTAAATTGTTATATCACTTTATTTATCACACTAATATTTAAAATTTTTATCTGAAATACAACTATAAGTTTGACTTTTTGAATTGCTAACTAATACTTTTTAACAATTTAAAAAATAAATCAAACTTGTGTAATTATATTTATAAACAAAAATGTATATTTTTCACAATAAACAATTTATACAAGAGGATAAAGAGGCAAAATTTTAAGTTACTCTCACTTTTAAAATTAGTGATATATTCCTTAAAATTTCTATGTCTAATAAAGAGAAGTTTTAAAAATGTTAGCTCTAGATTTTTGTTAAAGCTTTATGCAAAAGATATGTTAAATAATTTATTTCTAAGTTTTATAATTTTTTTTCTGTTAAGCATTGTTTTTCTGTATTTTTGAGCAGTTAATATTTTGTCTATAATTCTTTTAAGATGTAATGAAAAGATGTACTGTATTTTTCTGTATATAATCTGCAAGACCTTTTTTTGAGTAAAAGAAAACATCTCATTAATTCGCAGCAACGTATAATCTGAGGCAATTTTGTGACAAATAATTGAAAATATATACTGCTGTTGGCGCAAAATAAAATAAAAAAATATGCAGTTTGATTCAGAATCTGTACAGAAAATTCAAGAAACTGTACAGAAAAAAAACATCTATAACAAAAAACATCTGTTTGGATCCACCTCAATGCAAAGTACAATAAACTGAGGTGTGAAAGCATAACATTGAGATCAAAATCTGAGAAGATTCTAGTAAAACTTATCAATTTTTAGATTTTATTAACTTTTAAAGCAAGGTTAGACATATTTAAAACAATCTTTGTTTCATTAATAATTAAATGAAAGAAATGGATTATATTCGAACTCTGCATTGCAACATTGTTTCTTTTGTACCGCTCATGATTGGTTTTTCACCTTATATTAACAAGTTTGTCGCCATTTTTAAAATTTTCCTTCTCTATAGCTTTTAGTTTAAAATTTGCTCTGTAACTTAATAATTTTTGCTTCCACATGATGATTTACAAATTTTAATGTTTTCAGAGTGAAACAGCACAAATCAAGACATAATACAAAATGATGTTATCAAATTGCAACTATGATATCATTCCGAACAACCAAATTCGTTCTTGAACGTAATTGAACAATTCAGATTATAGTTGAACTAAATCAACCAAGTCATGGCACTATCTGTTATTTATATTGGGAAACATAAATGTAATTTTTTTCAAAACTTTATTGTAAGCTTTACTGATGAATGTTTTTATCAGATTATCTGCGCTGCCGTATAATAAGCACGAAAAAATTTGAAACTTTTTAACACATAATCAGCTGATTATATGCAGGAAAATATGGCATTTTTAATTACCATAAAGTCAATTGCAGAAAAAAGCATTAATAGACATTTTATATTTAAAATAATTATGGTGTTTATTATGCGTGTGAAATTTTAAAGCTCTACTAATTTTTTACTTTGCCCTATATAATGAACTTTGTAAGATAAATTTTATATATTGTTCCTTGTATGAAACAGTGTTTCAAATTGCTAAAAATTTATTGATTACATTTTAAAACTTTTTAACTAATGTATGTTAAGCGGAAATGTTCTTAACTTTTTAAATATTTATTTTCAAATGCTATGATGGATGATTGGTATAGTAAAATAATTACTTAATATAAAGAAAGAAGTAGCTGTTAATTTTATACTTTTTTACATTAAATGCTTCTAATGTTAGAAATCAACAAAATACTGGTTTGTCTTGGAATTAGTCCTGCTCTATTATACACATTTTAAAAGTAAGAATTCAGAAACCTGTGGAAATAAGATTTTCAAGTTTGTTTTTTAGAAACTTTAAACTTTTACAATTTATTTATATTAAATATATTTCAAGGCTGATTTTTTTGTTTTTGTAAAATTAAAACTATTATCAAATTTTTATAAGTTGGGTTTTAGAAAAGGTCTTAAACTATTTCCGGTGATTAATTAAACATTTAAATGAGTATTCTAACATTCAAAATCAATTAAAAATAATCAAGTTATAAAATAAAATCATATTTTCTTTTCACTAAAAAAGCAAAATGTATATTATTAAAATGAATATATTGTTTTTAATTTACTGAAAAATTAGCTATACAGATTTGTTATTCTGATGATATTAGTTTGTGTTATAAAAGAATATGAAGGTATAGTTATGAAATAAAATATTGAATAAAAGACCACCAAACTGTATGGATTAAACATGATTAACATTTTTCGCACCAAACTCTGCGCAGTTATCTCACCAACCTAAATTACATTACTACACTCTATATCTGGTTACAGAATACCGATTGCTCTTGAACTTCAACTTTGCTATTTTAAATTTCATTTTTTGTGCTATTTTAAATTTAAATATTTCATTATCATTACTTAATATTGAAGTGTTAACATGTTAATAACTAGAAACTAATTTCCCTAAGTTCACATTATAAAAAAAACAAATATAAACTGAGTATCACACAGTCTAAAACGATTGACATATGGGCAATAAAGCTAAATCTATAATATAAAGTACATTTTTTATGAAAACTCAAATTTTAATTAACTAAGCAGTGGTGCCTACTTTAAAATTAAAAAAAAACATGTTGTGCAATATATTACAGAGACAACTGGCCAATGAAGCTAAATCTAAAATGTAAATAAAGTAAACTTTTACGGAAATTCAAATTTTCATTAATTGTACAGTGGCACCCACATTTAAAAACAAAAATCACTTGTGCAATCTAGCTCCAATTTAATACAGGCAATAAAAATAAATCTAAAACGTAAAACTTTCTTTAAAAACTAGATTTTTAATTAATCAACAATACATATTAAATAAATCTAAATACCAATATATGAAATAATTAAAAACAATATATATACTTAATATGTAACATAAAATTACTCACCTAATTATTGCTTACAGAATTTTTGCCACTGGTATGCCAAAATGTTGTCGGAATGATTATGTCGCCATATATATTCCGCATAGAAAATAAAATAATAATATCAAATAATTAAAACAATATGAAAATTTATTTTATAAACTTTCAAAATAAATTTTAATTAAGAAACTTAAAACACAAAATTTACTGCAAACTAATATTAATAAAATTAGCTTTCAAAAGAACTTCAAATCATTAACATAATCATTCTCTTAAAAAATTTACACTGTAAGGAAATAAAAACAAATTACTAATCAAATGCTTCAAGTGTTACTGGACACAAAAAATTTTGTGTAGGTACATGATCACGTTACATCATACAAATGCATTCCAATGCATTAAGCCCATTTGGTGCATTTTATTAACTGCACTAAATGGCAGTCTCTTTAGCCAAATATTGAATATGTATTGTTTTATGTGACAGAGCATTAGTGATTTAATACATTTTAATATTTACTATTCTCTTATAAAATGTCTCCATACATTCATGATTTTTAATGTATAAATAAATAAAAATTGCTGAAAATTTTGTATGAAAAAATTGACACCAGGACTAATATAATTTTTTTAGACTAATCTTTAGCATTTACTGTTTTATACAATATATGGATTCTAGTTGATTGTATCCTTACTGTGATATGGTATACTTAATTCGATTGTTATGTATTATATATAAAAGAATATACAAGTAATTCATATTAACTTTATTTAGATTTGGTACAGATATTCGTTGGTTTGTGCCTCTTGGTTTACTTTCTTGGATGCGTCAAGTTGGCTGTGAAAATGTTGTTGAGCTTGATTGGTGGGAAGAAAATTGTGTTCCAGAACATAGTGATACTTTTTTTGTGCTAACTCCTGCCCAGCATTGGAGTAAACGTACAATTGGAGATGATAATAAGGTATAATTTTGTTTATGAGGCAATACCACTTTGTTTAAATATATGTTAGAAATTTTATTTTTACTATAAAGAAAATTTTAAAAATAAATTTGTTAATTTTTTGCTAAAATAAATTTAAATTAATTTACTGTGCCTGTTGTATTTATCAAACCTGTTAGAACACAGTTGGTACAAATATACACTTAATGCAATATAATTTCAATAGTTATAAGAAATTCTCCCACTAATTCTGCAGATTTGTCAAAATAATGGAAATTCACTTTATAAGCCTCACTGAGTGCTGTAAAGGGGGAAAAAAAACACTATAATGATAAAATTATTTTTGTTCAAAACTATAACCTAAATTTTTTTGTGTCATAGATTAGGATAAAAGTAAGATTTTTAAATTTCTTTTAATTTTTGAATTACTAAATGTAGTTGCTCTTAGCATTTAGCAATGTTTTTCAACTTCTTTCTTGATTATTGTTAATTTTTATGGTCAATTATGCTCTTCGTTGCTACTCTTCACGAATTGTTTGGAAATTCTTAAAAAATTATGAAGCAATCTGAATACTTTATCCTTTTCGTTAAGAAATAAGTTCCTCAATTAAACTCTATTATCTGATTTTATTCATTGAATTGAAGTTTATTTGTTTGTGTGCTATTTGTCATTATTTTGATTTCATTGCTCTTATTAAATTATTTATCATGAAGATAGTTTTATATCTTTGTGCCTGGTGCTTAATGTCAGGTTTACGAACATTGTAGGATTTTATTTTCATTAGTTTCATAATGTGATTCTGTTGTGAAATTAAGCATTATATTTTAATTATAATAAATATTCCTTTTTTAATCATAGCTTGATTTTCCAATTATTTTATTTCAAAATCAGGTTATTTCAATAAATTAAAATCTGTCTTCCCTTAAATTTTACTAAAATTAATTCTTGTTAGAACATGACAAAAATAATTAATTCTTAATAAATATGTGAATTGCCCTAAATTTGCAATCTTTCAATATTGATATAAAACAATTGGCAGCTTTTCATTTGCGAGAAAAAATTTATACTTAAAAATTCTCTGATTACTTAAAATAGACATATCAAAACTTATTGTAATAGTTTTGATACTTGTAATAGTAAATATAATAACTTTTATCATTACAATCTTTGAGAAGAAGAGATATTAAGTGGAACCTTTTTTCTTGCCTTTCCCATAAGTACAATCATGTGATTATTAACGTTCAAAATATTTTGTGACATTCTTTAGTTGATGCATTGTAAATGCTTTAGTCATATAGAATATGAAAAAACTTTGATTCTCTAAGCCCCTGAAAATGTTTAAATATGTTCAGAAAACTTATTTTAAAGCTAACTTAATTAAGAATAATTCAATTGATTGATTTTAATTATATGATTGTGAACTATACAAATTAAGATAAAATAATAAACACTAGATGGTAACTAATGTTAAAGGTATCATTTAAAATGTTGTAAAAACGCAATTTGCATCTATATATTAAAGATAAAATAATGTTAATACTACAAATTCAAATTTAGTTGTATTATATCGTTAAGGTAGAGAGTTCAAATCCCTACCTCCAAATGAAGACCCATTGTATTTGCTAATTGTGACTGGGACATGTAAAAGATATTATGGTCTCTATATCCTTTATTTGAAATTATGTCTCTGGGGATGACAGACTAAGTCTGGGGTCTTCTGCTTGAACCTTGCTTCTAAATTACTAAGACCTGCCCATCGGGTGCCTTACTAGATAAAGTACCATCACTTCCGCTCCTTGCAGTACTAAAAGGTGGAAATCCTAATAGCTGTACAAAGTATAACAACATATCACTATTAATATTGACCATTATTACTGACACAGGTAACAAGATATTAATAATTTTTGAAGATCATCAGAAAGAAAAAATTAACTAAATATTAGTACAAAGCTTCAGATATTGAGAAGATTGGCAGTTCCTCTTGTGAAATTTTACCAGTCTTGGTATCAGCAATCTGAAAAATATGGTTAACATTTTGTTTACATTTCGTTATCATAAATCTTATTTCATATTCAAAAGTATTTTAACTCTGCATAGATAAATATATCTCCATATTATGATGAAATATCATCATATTCTTATTGTGTTTCTATTATATAATATACAATATTGTATGTTGCTGTCTTCATATTATTGTTTTATATTTTAACATACTTTATCAATTAAAATCATAATATTGCTAGTAAATGTGCTAGCATAAATAATCAAACATTAGTTTTCCTAAATATTAACATTTTCTAAACAAAAAATGACTATAGCAGTCCTGACCATGATTATCAGTTAAATAAAATACATTTCAAATTTTGATTCAAACAAGTGTGTGCTAAACATTCTTTTATTACTTGAAGAAAAAACAACTTATTTTGAAACAGGAAATGTTACTTATTTTGTATTAAACTCTTTTCATAAAATAATTTAAATTAGTTTTTCATATGTAGTTATTTTTTTTTTATCCTAACAAAAGTAACTTCTGATAAAATATGTTTTATTCTTTGTTTCAAAGTACTGATTTTTTATTGTAATTACTAGGTTCTGTGGGGTAGCTGGTGTATATTAGGTCCTAAATATAGATTTTTTTTTGCTGGGGATACAGGCTATTGTGAAGTATTTAAACAAATTGGCAGAGTTCATGGACCATTTGATCTGTCTGCTATACCAATTGGAGCTTATGAACCTAGGTATGGTTTTATGTTTGTTTTATATAACCTGATAACTTCATTAAAAAGGGATTGCTATATTCAAAACATTGCTAGTTCTAAGATATGTAATAAAAATGTTAAAATACACCTTTAATATAAAATTTTTACTGTGAAATATGTATTAAAATTAATAATTGTGTTACAAAATTTGTTATTTCAGATGCAATTTAATCATAACTATTTTTTTTTGTGTGTGTGTGTGTAAAAACTAGTGAATTGTTAAATTCCTTTCCCTGTTCTTCCCTAATGTTAGACTTTGAATTACTTATCTTTACAGTGTTTCAATGATAGAAATGGAGATTAAACATTGTATAAAAACATCCTTTGTTTGGGATAGTTTTCTTGTAAATTTTTCCCAATATATTATTTTCCTCATGGATGGAACATCTATTTATTTAATAGCCTGAATCTTTCTTAAGTTTGATAGTTATTATTGCTCTACAATCTGTTTTTTTTCTAACCCAAACTAGGATTTTTAGGTTCTCGTCTTTTTATTCACTTTACAATGGTTATTTCTATGAATACCGTAAAATGAATGAAATAATTTTGTCATAGAAACAAAGCAAAAGAATATTAAATAAAATTATATTGATCAAAAACCAATTTATATAATATTTTGTATCTTTTAGACAATGAGTTTTGCAAAACCAATCAAAAATGGAATCAACATGCTGTGCAATGTAGGAAACTTAATATTGAAAAAATTTAGATTTTGAAGTTGTTCATGTATAATTTACCTGCCAAGTATTTAAAATTTTGTATTGAGTTATTAATTTAAAAAGTTTTTGTATGCTTCTGGTTAAAAAATATTTTATTACTCAACAGGTGACTATGAACAGCGTATGCAAAAAGTTTTACAGAGAAAAATTGTTTTTGATCCCCCCTTTTTTGATAAATAATGTGCTTTAACTAGTGAATATAATTCCTGAAATATTTTTTGAGGATGAAAATGCCTTTTTCAATTTGTTTGCAATCTGAATGGAGACTGAAATTTCAGTCATAATTTTTACCTTATAAAAGTAAAATTTGTTTTAGTGATTTAATATTCGAACATAATTTCAGCCATTTCTTAAGTTCACTTTTGGTTTGTGTGAGCTTTTGATTTAGTATTTTTAGTAGTTTGAAAGTTAATTTAAACTATGGTTTTACGTTCAAATCAGTGTTTGCATGTTAAAAGTGGAATGGAGTGGAGAATTAAAGTAATCAAAATATCATATCAAGACATTACAGTATTTAGTTATTTATTATAATTGATTCATTGTATTGATGAAGAAATTATTTTCCCATTATTCTACAAAATTTGGGTACTTTTTAATGTATGCATAAAATTTCAATCTAAGTTTACTAAAAAATATTGGTAATTTCTTCAGTTATGCAGCATTCTTAAAACCTAAAGTGGAAAAGAATAAAATTAAAAATAGGAATTTCACATGGTTTGTTCGATACAACTGAGTGAAAAAAATTTTGACATTTATATTCATGTTTATTACTGTTATTAAGTTTAATCAAATTTAGTTATTTTATGTCCTTTAAAAACTGCATAACTATTTATGGAGACTTAGTCTTAACAGTATCTTCATAGATTTCAACAGATGAAAACATCATAGATTTGCCATTCTATAGGAAAAGATAAAATAAGAAATGAGCTCTTAGAAATAACAAGAGAAAATTAGTTGCTTTGTTCTCTAAATCAGGGGTGCACAACCTTTTCAGAATGAGGGGCCAAAATATGAAAAAAGATCAAGTCGAGGGCCAAAGCAGCACGTAAATGTTAAAACATGTTATAAACGTAAAAACACTTTTTTGTGGCAATACGCATGTGAATTAAAATTATTAATTTACTTATTTTACTCATGCAAACATTATACAATGAAGGAATAAAACACAAACATTATAGATATGCTTAAAATACTTTATTTCTAGAAAAAAAACTTGAAATTGAATAACAGGAGAAAACTTTTTGGTATTTATACAAAAAACACAATTTAAATTTTGAAAAAAATTAGTAAAATTTAATGTGATGGCTGAATATTTGAAGTTACTGATATTATGTTGGGCTTAAGATTCATTGTGGCAATACGTAAAACAGAAGAAAGGTTCTCATCTGCTATTCTATTTCTTATTTTTGATTTGTTTAAATTCATTAAAGAAAAAATTTGCTCACAAATGTAAGCAAGTTGCACATGCAGCTGCATTTTGAACTCCTATACGAACATTCATACTCTCGGGTAGCCATGAAGAGAACAAACTGAAAATCGGCGTTATAAAAAAATGAACTTAATGAACAGATGTAAAATATTTATTCTGATGTAGAATTGTTTTCCTATCAGATTTTTTCTTTTGTTTATTTGAAAGAGTCTGATTTCTTTTTAAATTAGTCTTATTTTATTAACATTCGCGGGCCAACTTTAAAGGCGACGCGGGCCAATTTTCCCCTGTGGGCCATAGGTTGTGCATCCCTGCTCTAAATAAATTATTAATATTGATAAAAAAATACTTGAAAAGCTTCTAATGGGATAAAATTATGCTGATTGTCAACAATTTGGGGGAAAAAAACTCCAAGAAAAAAAATTTTTTTTAATAAATATCATCCATAATTTTTTTTTCATTTTAAGCATCAATCACATATTATAAGTATCACTTTTATTTTTAATAATTAAATATTAAAATTTTAAAACAAAATGTATTCATTATTATCAAAGATTGACTTAAAAATTCTTAAGACAATCGTATAACTTGAGTTTTTTTCTTCGTTCTTTGATAATTTTATGAAGATGTTAGCATTAAATTTTTTTTTTGAAATTTATAAAATTGGTAATTTAATCAGTTTTTATAATTTTGTGATGACTTGTTTGACAATTATAGCACACTTCAAATAAATAAATTAGGTGTAAGAGAAAGCTGTCATTTCTTTCCTTTAGGAAAAAACAAAACTTTTCCTTATAGTAAAATATGATAAAGCAGTAGTCTGATGAATTCCAATCTTGAAACTCTTCTGTAGAAGTTAATGTTGGATTTGTCCTAATACTGTGTAGTACTTTGTCAGATATTTGATGGCTTTCCTGATCCCAGCTCATCTTTCAAAGGAAAGTTATTTGAATGAAATTTTACAAATTTTCTTTGGCTTTTTCTAGCTGTTACTGTATCCTATCCAAACTCATCAAATTAGTTTTGCCTCTATTGCATTATTTCCTTTTTTTGAAACTCATACAATAGTTTTAAGTGCACATTTTCTTCACTCATGATGACAATTTTATAGATTTAAAAACTGGTTAAAAATGAGAATTAAATGCTTATACTAATATAACTATATGTAATTCATTTACTAATTTATATTTAGTTAAACTGGTTTCACATTCAAATTAGAATTCTTGCTGAAGATCAGTAATTCATAAAAGTACACCAGTTCAAAAACAACCCAATTTTAACTTATACAGGGTTTGTGCACAATTCCTGAAAACTCCTTAAATTCCAAAAAAAAAAAAAAAAAAATTTAAGGGCCCTTGAAACTTCTTGAATTTCGACTTGACTCTTTGAAAATCGTTAATTACTCCTGGAATTTTTTCTTACCTTGATGCATTTATTTTTACAAAATTTTATAATTTTTTGAATTTTTTCGTTTTAATATTTTAAAATTTTCAATAAAATAGTCGGAAAACTTAATTCAGTATTAGTTTTTAATAATGCCTCTAGTTGGCGGCACAATCGATATTAAATTTTTTGTACTCTTAACTGTTGAGTTGTATAAATGTTTTCAGAATCTAGTTCAGCTACAATAATTTCATAACTTGGTTTAGTAGAATTTAGATTTATGTAAAGTGAAATGAAGTGAAATAATTACCAAACAAAAATTAATGTGTTGCACAATTAAGACCAGCGATTTTAATTTATTCTTTTTTTGTTTGCTGCTGTTTTCCTCGTATTGTATAAAATTCTTTGAATATTAATATATAAATATGAAATTTTTGAGTTAAAAACGTATTTTCCTCGTTTCTTTTGATGAAAATTACGTATAATTCAATTGGTAAAAATGTAGCGTACAGTCTTTTCAAAAAATCGCCAAGGGTGACTGACCGCGGGATTTCCAATTGGGAAAAACGGCGGGAGGAAAATAACTACAATAATAACAAATATTTCAGACATTTTTGGTATCTAACAATATTCTAAACTAATTTTACAAAATAAACAAAAAAGGCAGATTTATAGATTTCAAACATCAATGGTAAAATAATAAAGTTGATATGTTAAATTATCTATAAATTTTTTGATTAAATCTTATATTAATGAATTTAAATCGGTAAATATTCATGAAAAATTAATAACAAATAGGGTTGCCAAAATACTAATTTGCCAGCTCTCCAGTAAAAATGTTCGACAAATTTGGCGCTAAAAAACGCGCCAAGGGTGACCTACAGTATATCTGATGCATTCAATTAAATCAGGATAAATTTGCTTATTAATGAAATAAAAATTATTTAATATGCCTGGTGGAAAGTGTCTTTTCAATGACCAATGGACTCTTGAAACTATATCTAATAGTTGTATTTGTTTTGATTAAGTGTATTTATATTTGAAAAGAAATTGTGATACACATCTTGAAATACCCAATAAATTAAGAGACAGGAATCCTCTGGAAATGTCCAAAAACTCTAAGATAACTCATTATTTTAAACATTGTGTAATCCAGTATTATAAAGAATGTGGATTATTTAAGTAAAAAATTTGCTGTTACTGCTATGAATTCATTGAAGGCTTTTGAAATAATCATTAATGATTTTAACTTAATAAAAATAGTCTCATTGATGTTTGCAATTATTTATTTTTATTATTTACAGAAATGAATGAAAAATATTGTATGTACATAATTATATGCATATTTGGGTAAGAACAATTTTTAAAGTCAAATAAAAAATTATTTATCGTGAATGTTGATACCTCCTGGAGATTTTTGATTACTTGACTCTTGGAAAACTCCTTAAAACTCCTAGAATTTGATTCTTGGAAATCTTTATGAGCCCTACTTATACTTAATATATATTTAGCTATATATTGGAAATATATGTAAATGTTTGGAAAGTAGAGCTTTTCAAAATTGGGATTATACAAGCTTATCTTGGTAATCACTTATATTTAGATTTTGTATGGCTTGACTGCATGTTTTTTTTTTTCATTCTCTTAAATTTCACTCAAAATTCTTTTAGTACTTTATAAAATTAAAGAAAGTCTTGACATTATATTTTCATAAAGTTAAAAAGTCTTTATAAATTTTACATATAAATCTTTGTTTAAATTATATTCCATGTTTAAATTAATACCATCTAAAATTTGTACTTTTATGTACAAAATTGTAATATTAATAATCTTTTTCTTTTTTAATTAGTGGAATTATCTTTTTATGATAATGTGCAAGATAATGATCATTTATTCACAAATGATAACTGGCAAATTATTTATGTAATTTTAAAATATTCACCTTCATTTTCTGCAAAAACATTGAATTTTTTTGAAGATAAGGAAATATGTGACAGAAAAATGTTGAATTTTGTTTTCTATATACAAACTTCTTGTTACTAAAAGTTCATTTTAAAGAATGAAAAATTACTTAAATTGGAGTTCATACAAAGTTGTTTGGAAAAGTTTTCTATAATCGAGAGTGTTTATTTTATTACTAAGTGACATATTTTTTATTATATGTAGATTTCTAATATTTCTTCCAAATTTTAGTCAGTTGTCTTAAGATTTTTTAAAAACTAACAAACGTTTGTAATGATTAAAAATCATCTTATTTTTTACTTTCTTTAGCTATGTAACACTTGTAATCATTCTTTCTGTGATATTTTGTGTGGAATATTTTTCCTGTTTATAAAGACCAAGCTGGCAAATGAATGGAATGTTCTGATCTTCAGTTTAACAGTCATGGTGAAATGACTGGTTAACAAATTATTAGCTTGTGGAATGAGTTTCTCATATGTGAAGAGTGATCATTAACCAACAAACCAATCCTGTTTATAAAACATCAATTATTTTTTCTTCAGAAGTACTCTGAGCTTGCAAATTATTGCAATTTATAATCATTTGCAAGTTTAACTAAGCAAGAAATTGTATTTTTCAGATATTGATTTGTGTTGAAAGTATACAACAAGAAATAAAGAATTTCTTATTTAAAGAAGCTTTATGGATAAGTTGACATTTGTTTCAATTAATATCAAAGGATTTGATTAATTATTCTGGGTTGTCCTAATTATTTTGCATTCTTGTCTAAAATTATAAATACATAGCTATTTATGCATTTTCAGATGGTTTATGAAATATCAACATGTAAATCCAGAAGAAGCTGTCCAAATACATAAAGATGTGCGAAGTAAGCATAGTCTTGCTATTCACTGGGGTACATTTTGTTTAGCAAATGAAGTAAGTCTAATTTATTAATTGACAATTATTTAAAATATGTTAATTTTATTAAGATATTATTTTTAAAGTGTTAATTTTATTGATGTGTGGAAATACTTTTTTGTAATCACTGTAGTTAATACTTTACTCTAAATATTTAACAAATTTTAAGTTCAATATTTATTCATGTTGTGCAAAGGTAACTCGAAGAACTTATGCACTTCTATCAGTAACTGTAAACTGTCAGTTGAAAAACATATATATTTTAGTTATATACATATATATATTATAACATATATATTTTAGTTGTAGAAATTATTTTTTTGGTTAAAACTTTCATTTTAATACATCTATTTAAATGATTTTGAGTATTTTATTTCTGTGTAATTTGTGAAATTAATGTGATTTACATGTACATCTGTTTTATCTTTTGAAGCATTGTTAATAATATATTTAGTCATAATCATGTAAAATTTTAAAAAGATATGTGTCAGAAATGCTTTTTTGACAAGTTTTTTATCACTATTTCCAAAACTAATTCCAACATATTGAAACTGGATAACAGCCTAGAATTGATTGTTTTCAGACATTTGAGAATCTAATAATGGTGATAAAGTCCTGTATGAAGAATAAAATGTGAAGTTTTTCAGTTCTTGGTAAACTGAAAAATATTGGTACTGATTTTTTGAAATATTGGGTTTTCTATAATGTATAACTGGCAATATCATGTGTCATATTCAACTAATTAGTATTCATATGTCATAGTCAGCCAAATTCTAAATTTCTGTCTGCCATTCTAATATGCATAAATGTCACATTTGATAACTTTATTTACATCAATTTTTGTTGCAACAGTTAAAATAATATAATATTAATACATACTAATGGTATTATTAACTAAAATGTAAAAACAGTTATTCAAGTATGCTGCAATTTACAAAAGATTATTCCAATATTTACAACAGCACTCGTTTTTATGAACTTATAGGCTCTAGTAAAGTATTTCTTAAAATCAAAAGTTTGTAAAATAAAAAAATATAAAATATTTTTTTACCAAACTTCTCTCTTTTTTATAAATAAAGTAATATTAGAAAAATTATATAATGTTTACTATATAAGACAAACATTTGCAAATAAAATTCATATTTAAAAAGAATCCTTTCATTTTATTGATAAAAATCAGCTTAAGTAATAACTCATTATCTGTTTCAGAACTACTTTAAAAACACTCCACCCATTTTTTTTCCTAATGTAGGAATGCATTTCACTTCTGTTTTTCTCAAAAAAGTACTTCCATCTTATTAATCATTAATCTGCTTGTTTTGATGGTCTCAACACTGCATCATTTTTTTTTCTTGTTTGATATCTGATTCTCATTCATTCTTTTCTCATTGATTGTGTTCTCAAACATTTACTCATTTCATATGTATGTACAAGTTATATCTAAGTCTACATTAGAAAATCTTGAAATGAAATTTTTTATACCAGTAAATTTTTTTTCTTCTTTTTGTCAAAGTTCATGGACAAGTAACACACATTAACTCACGTTGCCAAGTAAATGTTCTTGGCTTTTTTCAGTTAGTTTTTTTAAATTCCTTAATAAATTCTAGTGCACGTCAAAAGGATCTAGCTATCTTGTTTTGTGTCTCAAGCATAAATTCACCAGAGCATTGACCTTAGAATATTAATTTCTTAAGGTGATTCCAAACCATTGTCACTCCTTGATAAACCACCTAGTGATATTTGCATTTAATATTTAGATTATACTCTGATGCATGGGGTTTAGGAAATGAGTTAGATAAGGCAGGAGAAATCCCACACAAATTGTTTAAAAAAATCTGAAGTTTCAACATATCAGTGCAGTTAGTTATCCACAATTTCGAAGACTTACAATTCGCCCATAAAAATGTTACTCTACGTTTCTAAACTATAGTGTAAATAAGAAAATGAAAAATATTTTAAGTAAGTCAAATGATAAAAAATGAATGCAAACAAAAGATGCAAGGAAGTTTGCTAAGTGAGATTTTTCAAAATTCATTGAATATGAGATTATGTTTGGAACCAGGCACTAATTTATAAAATTATGAGTGTTCGTAAATTAGAAGTTTATAAAAATGAAGGTTTACTGTATTTAGTAACCTTTAAAGTAAAATATACTATATTTTTACTTCAGCATATATTATCACATTACTTATTATGTCCTTTTATCATTTACAAATTTGCAATCATGAAGCTTTTATTTTCTGTTTCATCTTGCATATCATATTAATGATATATGTGTAGTGTAATTTATAAATAATTTTATAACAATGTCATTTTTGTAGGAAATAGTTTTAAGAAATTTATTATGTAATATTACAAACAATAAGAATTATTACCTACAATTCAATTGATTCTACTGTGCTCCATTCACTGAATTGTTCTTTTTGCTTTGTACATTTGTCTTGATGTGAAATTGTTTTTAAAAGTATATTAAAATAATTTTTATTTCATCATTAGGATTAAAATATTTTCTCACTAAATTACATCTCACTGTATATTCATAATTAATTATAGAAGTAATATTTTTATCCTACGCCTGATCTTGGTTTTTCAACCATTAGTCTATGTCGAGCAGCAAAATACACTATG
Organism: Latrodectus hesperus; assembly: GCA_037975125.1. Classification (NCBI taxonomy): domain Eukaryota; kingdom Metazoa; phylum Arthropoda; class Arachnida; order Araneae; family Theridiidae; genus Latrodectus; species Latrodectus hesperus. The sequence continues at coordinate 76,815,535 of CM075859.1, read as the reverse complement.
GAATAAAACGAAAAGTCATCTTCCGCAAAATTTCTAACTGGGAGGTCATTAAGTCTGGAACAATAGGGGAGGTGGTCACCAGTCATTTCTTAGAGTCCATAGAAGGGGCAAATCTGAGAGTGATAGCAAGTGATATCATTGCATTTATCTTAAAATACAAAAATATAAATTTAGGCAAGATGCTAAAAGTTTTGAACATTAGGTTATATTGAAGTCTTATCCAACCTTCTAACAGTCATTTATTATAAATTGACTAATTTCTCACGCATAAATTTTTGTAAACTATTTTTACAAATTCTACCTACCCTAAATACAACATTTAAGCAGCAAGATGGTTTTAAATGCTGGCACATAATTATTAGGTTGTGGCAAATGAAATGTTGATTTCCACCAGTGCATTTTTGAGTTTTTTCACCTTATGTGACTTTTTTGAAATACCAATATATTATTTATCATTTTAAAACTAAAACCGTGCTCTATCTCGTATGAATTGTTATTTAAAATATTGTAATTTTTCTATGATTTTTATGTATGTAATCATTGGATGGATTCTTGAGATTTTTAAACAAACACCATTTGACATTGGTATACAAAGTTTGAATATGCTAAGTTTCCCAAAGGAAATTCGAGGCCAGCCAGAGACAGTTGTGGGTAGTGAAATCCAAAGAGTGAGTTTATAAAAATTGCGACTATACTGTTAGAATCATTCAGAAGGGTAGCCACAACCATTTTTGTCTCCTAAAAATGCTTGGCAAAGTTTAAAAAAATGGATAAATGGGTTCCTCATGAATTGAATGAGGATTAAAAACATACTTTTTGAAACATACTTTCTCCAACTTTTTTGCAACCAAATCGATCCATTTCTTAATCGAATTGGGACTAGTGATAAAAAGTGATCCTGTGTGACAATCGGCGACATTTAGCACTGGTGGCGGGACGCTGACAAATTTCCACAATAAATCCCATAACTAAAACATCATCTAAAGAAAGTTATGGTGACTAGTGGTCCTCAGCCAGTTTCATTTACCTCAACTTTCTAAAATTGTGCAAAACAATCACAGCAGAGAAGTATTGTAAAGAAATGCACCAGAAACTTGCATGTAAACAGTCGGCATTTGTCAAGAATGGCTCAATTTTTTACAACATTAGACCGGATGTTTCATCAGTCACACGCTGTGTTGCCAAATTCTAGTCTACCCACTATATTCAATTGACCTCTTGCCGAGCTGGCAGCCGAATGGTTAGCGCTCTTGCCTTCGGTTCAACAGTTTATGGGTTCGAATCCCACCTTGGGCATGGATGTTTGTAGTGGTTCGGAATCCACTTTAAACTGTGGGTCCCGGTCTAATTAGCCCTCGTGTGCAAAAAATTACCGTTGAGTGACAAACAAACACAAACAAACAAACTCACCTGACCTCTCACCCACGAATTATCACTTCTCAAGCCTGGGCCCTGAGCAGCTACCAGGCGCGTCGGTATGTGGTGGATCACCGAACGTCCTGTAGGAATGACAGGATAGCCTTGAATATAGAATCAGAGGCCGCAAACCAGCTCCCGTAAACCCTGGTGTTATGCAATCCTTGCCTAGGGCTAATTGGCACCGCGGTATTGGTGTCTTAACGGAGCCTCTAGTTGCCTGGCAAACTTCTAGAGTAATTTGCCTTGCCCAGTATCTCAGGCAATGCTGGGTGGACTTATATTACCTGAGCTTATAAATTGTTATCTTGTGGCTGAAAAGACACAAGAAATAACAAACCTTTCTGCATCTGCAGGTGATGCCTCTGAAGTAGACCTTGCTGAAAAAGACAAGGGAACTCAGAGGCAGTCTTGTAAAGGGGCAGTAATGAATCCTTCACTTGAGGTAGAAATGACCTCTAAACCATCTTCTTCTGGTGAAAGTCAGGAAGCTATCCCTAGTATGACTGACTCTCTGACCAGATGGGACTGTTTCAGCAAGACCCTATCTTCTGGAAATGTCATACGCAAGAGGAAACGGCAGAGCATATCATTTATGAATGCGAGGCTCTTGCCCTCCCTAGATTAACCTCTTTAGGCATCATCCATACTAGAGAGTTACACCTAGACTCCATTAAAGGGTTATCGGACTTTATTAATAAAGTGGGTGACCCGAGCAACTGGAACTAGGAAACATTGGGTTTGGTGTTAATGGTACAAAATGCTGATAAAAGCAGAGGTGCCCAATGACATACAAACCCAATTCTAAGAAGAAGAAGAAGAAGATCACTTCTCAAACATCCAACTTCCTACTGGAGAAATGCAATGAGTTTGTTGGCTCCAGAATTGCTGTATTTTATGATGCCAGCATAAAAAAACTTGTTTCCCATTGGAAAAATTGTTTTGAAGCGATTTGTTATTTATTTTGATTAATTAGATTTGTTCAATGAAAATATATATTTAAAGTAAATCTTAAAAGTCAGCATTTTATGTTACAACCTAATGAAACATAATAAATAGCTTAATTTTTTGAAAATGGAAATATGTATGTATATTATTAACATTTCAATATTTTATTATATTAGAATTGTAACATTCTACAAAACTTATAATTTGTGGATAAATTGTAAAATCTCTTGTGCATTTGATGGTACTTCATATTCTTACCTTTTTCTTTTTCAGTATTATTTGGATCCTCCTCGAAAATTGCGTGATAGCTTAGACAAACATGAAATTCCTCCTGAACTCTTTTTTACAATGAAACATGGGGAAAGTAAACTAATTGCTCAAACTAGTCTTATAAACAAAAACTTAAAGAGTACGAAATAACAAGATAAATATACTTGTCAACAAAAAGACAACTTCAAAAATCAGAGCTTGTACTGTTTGTAGAAATGTAAAGGAAATCTATATTTTATTGGTAGAATAGTCAGTTATAAAAAAAATCACCGAAAATGTAATTTAGTTTAATGATGCATAATTTATGAAAAGATATTTTGAATATTATGAGAAAAATGAGTAAATATGTAAGATTTATATTATAAATTTGTAAGACTTGTAAAATTTTAATAAGAAAGTGTTGAAAATAATTGATTATTTTCTAATTTTATTTAAAATAATTTTACGATAATAATTTTCTTGTTAATATTTTATATAAGTTCCTTTACTAAATATATATAAAATTATATAATATTTATATATTTTTAAAATATATAAACCTATATTTTTCAAAAAGTATTTGAAAATAGATAATTTTGTTTTTTAGATCTGTAAATTGTGTGTCTGGTTAATATTTCATATCATTTATGGAATATATTATTTTCCATGAAGAATTTTTGTCTAACAAACATAAAATTATTCATAAAGGGGCTTTTGAAAAATCTTTTTCATTTATTTATTGGCTTATTTTTGTTAAAAGTTATTCTGTATATTAATTTATTTTCTGGTTATTTTAAAATTCCATTTTTGATTAAAATATGTTTTGGTTAACTTTCTATCTACCTAGTCAAGTTTTTCTGTATTTACTTGTTAAATTATTTGCTTTCATTTCATAAAATTTTAGTGATTTATCATAACCAAATGATGAAATTCTTCACTGAAGATTAATCTTCACAATTTTTGAATGTATAATGATTTAAGTAGCTCTGAAAGTGATAACTAGATTAGTATATGAATGAGGAGTTACTATGTCTAGAGCAAATTTCTAAAATTTTTCTTTGTTATGAATATTTTTAAATTTGAGAATTTTAATTCTAGTTAGGGAAGAAGTTAACAAGACTTACTTAAAATTGTATAATTTACAATAAAATTTTCACTTTGAATGATTTGAAACAGTATATAAATTTAATTTGAGAAAATTTATTACTTATTAGGCTTGCAATATCAAAATTTAATGTTCAGAGATTGTTATAGTTAAGATGTAAAAATTCTTTTAAAATTGCAATCTCTAATTTAATATTCTTTTAATTGCAGTACAATACTTAAGATTGTAAATATTTTACTGCAGTGGTTTTAACTTTTTACTTATGAATTTCAGATTTTCAAAAAAAAAAAAAGAAAAAAAAAATTACATTGGTAAAACTTGAATTTTTCCAAATAACTTAAGAATTTTTTAACTAAGATAAAGAAAAATTTTTTTATAGATTTATACATTTTAACAAACAATTTGTTAATTATGATTCTTTATTTTACACAATACTGATTTTAATAAGGTCCTTTCTTAGACATTAATTTCTTATTTTTGATTTATTAATTATTTACTTAATAAATATTCTTATACATTCAAAAATATTTTATTAACCATTTAAAACTTCCAAATCTCTTTAACTTCAATGTGATTTATAATTTGATAAGTACTGATAAAGTAAATTGTTATTCAATTTTTTTTCTATACCACTCATGATAGTATTTTCTACAGTATTATTCATTTTATAAGTCAAAAATCTCCCTTTTGTATTTTTACTGCCAGTAATTTTTTTTATTTTGGATGAAGTGTTGCCAATCGCTTATTTGTCAGGTATTTATAATAAGCATGAAAGATATATTATTTAAACTAATTTGATATGCAATAAATACTTAAATTGCTGTGATTTAAACTATAAATTTAAATTTAGGTAATTTTGAAACAAAGTAGAAAAATGTTTTGCTGTTAATCAGAATTCATATTTAAATCAATGACATTAGTAAAAAAGTCTGTTCTTTATTGTCTCAAAATAAATGCAGTTCCAGTAATATTTAAGATGAAAGAAAGATAATTAAATGTGTGACTAGAGCAAAAGTACCTTGTAATAGTCTGTTTTCCTAATTGTAGTAATATGAGTACAAAGGAAGAATAGTCCACTTTTATCTTAATTTCATCAGTTTGCGAATTTGATTCCTACTTTGTGTGTGGATATTTGTAGTGGTTCAGATTGGAAGGGCACAAAGAAACTAAACCTACTTAATAAAGCAAAAAATGTGTGCATATCTTACCTTCGAATTTTTCAATATACCCCATACATTGAATTATTTTAGAGTGGCTAGCATTTTTGCCAGCATTGGGTTTTATGGACTTTGAATTTGCATAAGACTGTTGTTGTATGCGATTGAGCCAACTAGTGTTAACAAAAATCAGCATTTTATACACTAGCTATTCCAATACGTCCAAGAGTATTACTTTCAAAAGTGCAATGCCAGTAAAAGGAGCAATTTGAACAATATCCCAATTTAGATTTAATTACTTAAAAAAATTTTACTTAATGTGTGCAATGTGAAACATAGGAAATAAATTATTGTATAAAATATCAGAATTATAGCCATTTTTATAATAATATTTTTTTAATAATGGCTGTAACTTATAAACATCATGAATGTTATCTTCATTTAAAATATTTACGTATTTTGAAGTACATGTCTATGACCAATTTTTCTGAAAATAAAAGCATTGTAATTGCAACATGGTGCAACTGCAATCAATAAATGTTTTTTCTCTGAATATCACTGAAACAATCTCTTGTATATTAATGTGTAACTTATAAAGCCAAATGTAAAAAAGTGAGCTTTAAAATGTAGTGTTTGTAAAATATATTTTATCAAATTAAATTTCAACACATTTTATGTGCTGAATAGATTGTGATCTTGATTTGTTAATATTTGTGTATTAACTATGTTATAATTTTAAGTTATTTTCATGAATAAATTTTTTTTCTTGTTGAATAAATTATGAATTGCTGTATGTGCCATTTTGTTATTGCATGCATACATATATATATTGTAAATTCATTTATATCTGGATTCGTACAACTCCTGAAATTTGAAACATTTTAAGGGCCCTTGAAACCCCTGGAATTTTGACTTGGCTCCTTGAAAATTGTGAATTACTCTTGAAATTTACCTACCTCGATGCATTTATTTTTTGTTATAACTTACATTTTTTTAGTATTTTAAAATTTTTAATGCAATTGCTTGAATACCAAATTGAGTATTAACTATTAATGTTATCATTAGATGGCGGCACGATCGATATTAGATTATGTTCATAACTTTTGACTTATATATATATATATATATATATATATATATATATATATATATATAAAATAAAGATCTTGGACAACCACAATAGTTTCATGATCCTGTTCTGTCAGGATTCCGTTTAGTATTTCGATTTATGTGTGTAAAGGTGTTAAGTGAAGAGTAATGTCTAATAAGATCATGTGGTGCAATCAAGGGGCGATTATAATTGATACTTTTTGTATCCTTTCTTCTGTTTCTGTCTTACATTGTATAAAATTTACTGAATATTTTAATATAAAATTTTTGATTTAAAATATACTTTTTATATCTTTCGTGGCAAAAATTGCATATAATTTCAGTGAAAGGAGATTAATTTGTTTATCAATGAAATAAAGGCTGAAATAAATTATTTAATATGCCTGGTGGTTTCTTCAATGACTAGTAAACTCTGGAAAAGCCATACAAAGAATGGCTTTTGCATGGTTTAGAAACAAAGAATTTCATAATTTTGTAGAAGAGTTTAAAAATCATTACAACCGATTGTAAGATTTCAAAATAGTATTGATGACAAATTTGATCCTATTAAAGACAATAGATATATTTTTTATTTTAATTTACTCTCAAGTAAACAAAATTGTCACTTATGGAAAGTAGTTAATTTGGTTTTACTACTCTCTCATAGTTAAGCATCTGTTGAATGTAGGTTTTCTTTGAATAAAAATTTTATGGTAGAAAATTTAAATAATCAGTTTTAGAGCGAAGTGCTTCATTGATGATCATGTCCGAAACATAGGAGGTGTCAACAATATAATTGGCAAAGATATATTTAATTTTGCATCTGGTGCATAATAAAAATATAAATTATATTTAGGTGAATTAAAATAGCAACCCAAAATAGAAGGAAATCAAAAAACTCTTCTTGAAAAAATTGAACTTGCAATGAAAATGAGAGTTTGGAAAATGATAGATTTGAACTTGAAAAATCTACATTAGGAATTGCTGAGTTAGCTTAAAGAACTAGTAAATTAACATTAATTGCAAAATTATAACATTAATCGCTGTGATGCCTCAGATGACTAGCAGTCCATACTCAATGTTAACAATGAATTAAAAGCGAAAACCCTGAAAATTGAACGTTAGCATTTTCTAATAGCAATATTCTGTATTTATAAATAACCAAGAAATGTGAAGATGTATTGAATGAGATTAAAAAAATAGAAAAGTCTAGAATATGGATAGGAAAAAAGTCACATCCTGTAAACTTTTTTTAATAGTTGTATTTATTTCGTTTTGAATGAGTATATTTGAAAAGATTGTTTTACACATCCTGAAATACGATGAATTAATAGATAGAAATCTATTTTATACAGTGTACTATTCAGAAATGTGTGAAGAATAGTAATTATTTATAAAAATTTTTATGTTAAAGCTGTAATTTCATTGAAAGCTTTTGAAGTAATCATTAAATATAATTCTGACTTAAATAAAAAATTTTCTCAGTAATTTTTGCAATAATTTCTCTTATTTCCAAATATAATTGAAAAATATTGTGTATACATAATAAAATGCATATTTGGTTAAGTATAATTTTTAAAATGAAATAAAAATTATATAACATGTATGACATATTTATATCTCATTTGAAGATAATTTATGTTATGAAGAATAAAAATTAAAAAATATGTATATCTAGTGCACTTATATGAGGGTCACTCTGAAATTTTTAAGATACAACTAGGTTTTTAAAGTTATACTTACAAAATTTTAGGTGTGTTCAAAGCAGTCTCCTCCAGCATCAATGCACTTTTGTAGGCGAATATTCCACAGATTAAATGCCTCAAGCCATTCATTTCTTCGAATAGAATGCATTTATAGCCACATCAATCTCTTCTGAATGAAAACGACGTCCACGTAAGTTCTTTTTTAGATTAAAGAATACCAAAAGTCGCACATAGTTAGATCAGGTGAATACGGCGGATGTTCGATCACTTTAATTTGTTTTTGTTTAAGAAACTCAACTGTTAATCTGGCTATATGTGAAGATGCACTGTCATGGTGAAGCATTAGTCCCCTAACATTCCGTTCTTGTAGAATTTCTGGAAGACATTTAGTGGTATACCAGTTTGCTGTTACTGCCTTCTGTCCTTCCAACTTGATGGCTTTGACCAATCCCGTACTTCTGAAGAAAACTGCATACATCACTTTTTCAGTGCGCAATGTTTTTTCACCATTGTCGGCGTGGGATCATTTTCAAAGACCCATACTTTGCTTCCTCGACGCGTTGGAACGTCAAAAAACAGTATGTACGTTTCATCTCCTGTTACAATTTTAGAAATGATGCGGTGGCCACCATCATTCAGCATATTAAGAGTTTCTTTACTGATTCTGACACGCTCCTTTTTATGATGCTCAGTTAGATTATGGGGAACCAAACGTCAAACTTCTTTTTCATATGTAATTCTTCATGAATGATTTTGTGTATGGCTGCGGATCCAATGTTAAGTTCCTTCTGTATCATTTGATAGGTACAGCGATTATCATCCATTAACATTTTTCGTATGGCAGACACATTATCCGGGATTACTGCCGACGGCGGCTTTCCTGTGTGTTCTTCATCCTGAAGAAAATTGCGACCTCTTCTAAATTCTCTAAGCCATCTGAATACAGTAGCACGAGCTGGAGATTCATCACCAAATGCTAATTGCAACCGTTGAACGCATTCTTCTTGGTTTTATCCTACTTTGAAATCGTAGAAAATCATAGCACAAGAATGTTCTCGCGTCAACTCCATTTTCTCTTCTGCTTAAAATTTATTCCACGCTAAACAAGTTGAAGTAAGTCAGTAAAAAATAGTCTTCTGTGTTAAAATACTTTGTACTTTAAAATTAAACCGTTATTTTTATTTTGTAAGTTCTCGTCTGCGCGTATCTCAAAAATTTCAGAGTAACCCTCGGATGTGCATAAGATTTTCTAGATATTTCTAACTATCATTTTTTTGCAAGGGATATGATGTAATATTCTGTTGGATTCCAAGTCACGTGAGTCTTGTTGCAATGAGGGCTGATGCAGCTGCTAAATCTGCATCCGGCCCATGTCTTCCAACAGATACTTTGTCTGACGTGAGAAGAAATGTTAAAATATTAATCTATTTTCTTTGGCAGGAATCATGGAACATGCAGGTCAATAATGTGCCATATTTCCGTACATCACCTCATTAACAGTTTTACCGATACGAAGTGCTGATGTAAGATTAACTCGCCTTCGTATCGGACACACGTTTCACACACAGACATTTGTTCTTGAGCGAATTAAATCTTTAGTGTGATGAACCATTCACTGTGTTTCATATTTTAATCTCATACCCGGTTTTTAACGTTTACCGTTTTAAATTCTTCAAAGCAGACCTTTTAACTATGTTTGATTTGCTGGGAGAGTCACCTCATCGAAATCTATTTGCTTATTTAAGAGCTATATGTTTTTTATATTTTATTTAATTTAAATCTCAAGTTTTGTATAAGAACTTGGATGTTTTACAAAATATATTTATATAGATTTAATATTAATATATACACTTATTTTTGTTATTTTAATGCTGTTTGGGTTTTCAAAAATGCGAATATATATATATATATATATATATATATATATATATATATATATATATATATATATATATATATATATATATATATATATATAATATTCTGGCGCAGCATGTTTAATTTTGGACTTTTCGCCATAAAACCCAACCAACCAACCTAATTATCATTTTGCATTGATTATATGCTAAGTTGATGTGTTTGTATATATTTCAGTTATTAAAATTATAATTAGAATACATTATTTTTCATAAAAAATTTCCATTTTATTGCGTTATCGTTTTGAAATTGTCAAAAGATAGTAAAACTTGTTTAGTCTTTACATCATACTGTTCCTCCTAAAGTGTTTTCTTATTCGCAATTTATAGTAATGTTATGATTAAAGAACAATTTAGTACAAAACTAAATGTTTTCTGATGAACCAAAATATTACTGTGAAGTTATTTATTACGAGTTTTTCGTTTATATAAATCAAGATTTGATAGAGTTTTTACTGTAAAAGAATTTATTCCAAACCAGTTATATGTTCCTAGATGAGCACAATCACTAGTTCGCAGGAAAAAAAATCCGGACATTAAATAGTGATATATATTTAATTAATGAAAATTAAAATATTCTAAAAAAATTTTTCATATTCTAAAAGATTTTTCATTTTATGTTACTAAAATTAATGATACACTCATTACACTTCACAATAGTGAAGATGTGACTGAAAAAATGTTAATAATTGGAATCGTTTGTTTTGTGAATATTTAATAGCAGAACTTTAATTTATAATCAATTTTGCGATTAGAACAACTGAAGTCAGATTTAAAGCGTTAAAAATTATTCCCGTGGTCTAACAGAATTGAATGGAAAAATAACATTGAAGTTACATCTCAATCTAATTATGCCGAGCTGGCAGCCGAATAGTTAGCGTACTTGCCTTCGGTTCAACAGTTCGTAGGTTCGAATCCCTCCTTGGGCATGGATGTTTATAGTGGTTCGGAATCCACTTTAAACCATAGGTGCCGGTCTAATTAGCCCTCGTGTGCAAAAATTGACCGTTGAGCGACAAACAAACCAATCCAATTATGTAACGTTACAATGAACAAATAACTGATAATGTAATGTATAAGTTGTAGAACATTTTTTAAATGGTCAATGAGTAGCTAAATTTGATTACTTTGCTAATATCTTCGTTGTTAAATCAATATAGCTTTGCAAAAACATAAAGACGAGTCCTGCTACAGGGAAAAAATACATTTCAATCGATATCATTGAAGTAATAAAATGAAAAACAACCGTATGTTTTTTACAAAAAAGGAACTGAACCTGGCATTGGAAGTCTTGGATGTGCATTAGCGGTATCCTGTCCAGTTGTGCTAATCGAGTCTGGAATGGTCGCATGGAAATAAGTTCAATAAGGAATCTGTACTTAGATGAAGCATATGATAGCTAATTCCATCAGGTCCGGGACTAGTATTATTGCCCTGCTGTAGTTCCTTCATTCCAACATTCGAAAGGCGCAGTTGTAAGGTAAAGATGGTCTATGGTGTTTGTTCAGCACGACTGTTTGCGTCCTCAAAAACGAGGACTATAAAAGTCGGGATTTGAGATTGCTTCCCTTAGAATATTAGCAACGCCTTTCGGAGAAGTTTACAAAACAGTACCAATCTTCAAAATAGAGAATTCTCTGTAAGTACTATTGGATATTTCCACTTTCTTCAACAAATGCTTACGGACATTGAAGATGTTATTGAAGAAAGATAACGACACCAAAATTCCCTGAATTCTGCGAGTGAATGCTTTAGCTCTGTTAAAGACTAAAACATTCTCCGTAGTGGGGTATCTATTAAATATCCCCCATAATTTCCTGTTTCTTGTAAGTATTTTGGCATTCATTTCACGAAGGTTTGCAACGCCTAGGGTGGTATAGAAAAACACTTTGTAATCGATGCATCAGTTACAGTTATAATTGCTTCAGGGACTTTATCAATAGCTTCATTGCTATCTTTAATTAAAACCATTTCACAATCAACTGCCAATTGTGAACATAATATCCAATTTCCCGACGTACACGTTGTTGTCCACTACTATCTGCAGTCTGGGAGATAACAAGAGGAAAGTAATCGCTATTGTGTAGATTATTTCCGATTTATAAATTTAACTATGACAGCTGTAATGGAGAACAAATGGCTGGATAAAGGGAATAAAAAGTTCTTGTGTTAATGTGAAAAAAGTTTTCTCGTCGTTATTATTCGGATAAAGGTAGTTATCAGAAATAATTGAGGTTACCAGAAAATGTTCTATCTGACGACCACGAGAATTTGTATCATCACTCCCCACAATGAATTATGGCCATTAATCACCCAGCAATAGAAATGATGTAGGCAGAGCTGATCAATTATGGCATCGAGTTCATCTTGACGGATGATATGTGTAATGGTAAATATAAACTAGTGATGGTAATTAAGCATGAAGTAAAGAATCTTATATGCACAGCCTGTAGAGTCGTATTAAGGCCAATGCTGGGAAAATATTTGGATGTAAATATGCATGCACTATCAGACATTGCATCACCATCACCAGTCTTTTCTAAAGCAATTAAACCCATGCTTGGCAATGTTACTGGTAGACTTCAGGAATGTTTCCTGAAATACCACACATGCGAGGTTATAGGCTGAATTTATAGACTTGATGTCATCTGAATGAGCGAGAGAACCATAGTAGTTCTAAGAAATAAAGTTATAAATTGAGAAGTTCCTTTCCCGAAGTTGAAAGGTGAGTCTTCTGTCGATCAACGTTAAATTCTGACCGGCTTGATGCAAACTTACAGCTAGAGATGTAAAAATCCTGGAAATTTTAAAGTATAGGAGTATTTGAGGAATTTTTAATCAGAAATTTTAGGAAAAAAAAAACATTAGGAATTTTGAGAGAATAAACTCAACCAACCATATTTCGTTTAAAGGATTGCTATGCCAAAAATTTATGAAGTGAAGTGAAGTAAATTACATATAATTTAAAAAATAATAAAAACTGTAATAATACAGGAAAATGTCTGCTCTATCTGTTAGATCGAAAATCATTATTTCTTGCTGAGAAAAACAAAATTACTGGTCTAGGTTATAAAAAATTATATATATATATATATATATATATATATATATATATATATATATATATATATATATATATATATATATATATATATATATATATATATATATATATATATATAAAAGCTGACCCAGCCACGCGTTGCAGTGGCTGAGTTTTTATAATACATTGAATAAATTTTTTACTAATTCTTGGGTACAATCAAATTAATATTTTCTAAAAAATTTAAAATAGGTTCATTCATATGAGATTAAAAATAAAACGTTTCGCAAAAATTTAAAAGTAATAGGTAAAGTATCGAAATTTTGAAATTAAGCACAAATCATCATATACTTTCTGAATTTACATTTTATTCATCTTATATTAAATTATAGTTAGTAATCAGTGACTTACTTATAAAATATACTATATAAATTAAAAACATCTAAAAATAAATTGTTATAAATGAGGTAGATAACATTGACATCGAACTATTATTTTTTCAATTTTTAATTATTAAAACTAAAAAATTTTTCCGCGGTCTTATACTGAAATAAAAAAATTAAAAGAATTTATCATTTGAATAAATAAATTAGATCAAAATGTTCTACTGAATAAATTAATAATTATCAAATTATAAAATAAAAATAAAAAAAATAAAAGGCTGTCAAGAAATACTTACATGTTTTGGAGGTGGTATGAAAATTAGTAGAGAAAAACAGCAATAAATAAACTTTTATTTTACTATTTATAATATTAAAAATATTCAAACTGAACACGCTCAATAATAACACAATACAAAGTATAATTATGAAAGTGATTCACAAAAAATTGTTATAGTATGATTATACATCATGAAAATATATGTATCATGAAAATATATGAAAATATATGTACACCATGAAAATATAATAATAAAAATATATGTCAATTCTATATTTAACCACGCGACTGCGCGCGCACGTTAATTTTCTCGAAGATGTATAATCTAGATAAATAAACACGTCGCCATCTGCCGAATACCTGTGCAACTTAGATGCTAAACCGCCATCTATTAGGAACTTACAGAACTAAACAATAAATAAACATTAATGTCGTATAATAAATATTGAAAATAATAATTAAGAGATATAAACTATTCTATCTTTTAAGTTGGACTATATTATAAATGGTTACAAAATTTTATCAAAATCCGTTCAGTAGTTTCGGAGTTTATCGGGAACATACATCGTGACACGAAATTTATATATATATATATATATATATATATATATATATATATATATATATATATATATATATATATATATTTATATATATATATATTTATATTTATATTTATATATATATATATATTTATATTTATATATATATATATATATATATATATATATATATATTTATATATATATATATATATATATTTATATTTATATATATATATATATATATATATATATATATATATATATATATATATATATATTTATATATATATATATATATATATATATATATATATATATATATATATATATATATATATATATATATATTTATATATATATATATATATATATATATTTATATTTATATATATATATATATATATATATATATATATATATATATATATATATATATATATATATATATATTAATTAGTATTCAATCAAAAATACCAAGATTTATTCTTAAGAATTTAAAATACTGATATTCTTACTTTCATTATAAATTCATGTTTAGGTAGAAAAATTATTTCTTAAACATTACTGTTTTAAGTTGTTCTCCAAATTGAATATTATCACAAAATTGCTTTCTTTACATGGAAAATTATTTTCTTTGATTCATTTCAATTTGTTTCTTAAAATGAACAACTGGATTGTGTTCATAATATAAATTTATGAAAGCAATTAAAAAATAATTTCCCTTTTAATCAATTTCTCAATATTACAGAAATAAGATAATTGAATCGAAGAAATCAAAATTGTAGGACAATAAGAATTGCAATTATAGAAAACAACGGAAATATTAGTTTATCAGGGTCATTTAGCAGCCTGGGACAAATTCTGATTTTTAGAATTCAATTTATTATCCCCTTACAATGTCAATTATATTTGACTATATAGTGGTTATTTAGAATATTATTAACTGGATATTTCTGTTTTTATTTCTAAACGGAATTTACATAGTCTTTATTTATCTTTCTTTATTATATCTTAAATCAATAAAATGGTATCTGCTCCGATTAGTATTGTAGATCAATTTTAACTTTTTTTTAACGTTTACAATGCATAAATTCATTCAGAAGAGATTTTTAGTTTCTTTATTAAAGCATGGGTTATTGTAGACCGGAATCTTGATTAAAGGGTAATTCACATTTTGGGAAAAATAAACATTTATTAGTCAAATATAGAAAAACATTTTTTTCTAATGCCCATCTGCTCTTAGGATATACCTATTCAGCGCTACAAGCGGAGAATGTGATGGCATCTTTTACAATGGGGCATCCAGTGGGTGTGCCATCTGCGCCCCGAAAAAAAAGTGAAGGATAAAGAAACACGCATACACACAGAAAATGGAACACCGATGCCCAAACCAGGATTCTAACCCGGGACCTACTGCCTCGAAGTTAGGGACGCTGACCACTCCGCCATCGGTCGGCATATAAAAAAACAATTATTGTGAATAATTTTATATAGCCATCCATATACACACACATATTGATGCATTATATAAATAATGAATCCTGTTAATAAGGCCCGTTCCTGAAATAGATAAGTTGTGAATTCTTTCTTAAAATTTAAGAGCTATTAAATTTTTAATTAATCCCTTTTAGGCAAAATATTATATATAAATGCTATATTTTTAACTAAAATCCTCAAAAATTTTAATTTTGTTTATTTCTTGCTTAATACATTTAATTTTTATGCCTCTAAAATTATTATATATTATTAAATAATATAAACACAAAAAAAATTATCTACATCAAATTTGTTTCTGACACGAATTTTCTAGTATCGGAATAAAATTTTTGTCCAGTAAAAATTTTTAATAGATTAAAGAAAGACATATCTTTATACCGTAACAAATTAATAAGAAAACTTAAGCTTACTGTGGCCTAGTGGTTTAATCATTTTTGGTCTAATCATAAGCCCTCAAGATACAGGCTTGCCTAGTAATACCCCTGGACACTAAGTATCCAGGGATATAACTAGCCAGGCCTCTCTCTCTTCTCTGTCTCCTGAATGACAGCATCCATTAGTATAACAGGGCAGCCCGTTTAGCCGCCTGTTAAGACACTCAAAGACTATACATTGGTACTATTATTTCACATCCAGTCACCATACGGTATCTTGTTCAAAATGTTTAAAAAAAATATGAAAATAAAACTTACACACACTGCACAATGCCCTTTATTTATATTATGATGTGTGTATAACCAAATTCAAAATCTGTGTTAAAGTTTTAAATGTATTCTCTTTGCTAAAAATATTGCATTTATTGTTATAAGATAGTTAAAGTGAATTTTACATTACAGTTTAATACCTTTTGAAAAATAATTTAGTATTTTATTTCTTCAGAATATTTTACGTTCAGACATTTTATACTGTTTTAATTTTTTAAAGTTGTTGTGTGTGTTTGGGAATAAATTTAATAAAGATACTCGCCATTTAATATATTTTCCTGATTTTATTGTTTTGGTTGATGGTTTACGGCCTCCTTTTAACACTCAAGGGATAACTGAACCGAAATTTAGTTTTTGTTAAGTCGTTTCGGAACCAATAAGAACAACCATGCTCGAAACAGGAACTGAATCCAGGAACTGTTTTTACTGTACGAAGTAATTAAAAAAAACGTGCCATTTCAATAAGCATATGGGAAAGGATTTACCGTATTAGTATCGAATGTGAAAGATATAAGTTGAGCTTTTCAAAAAGTATACTTGACTAGATTTGTTTCATATAGGTTTTCTAATGCACGAATATTTAAATAATTTTTATTTGAAGAATGGATAAATTTGTATCAATTCATATAGTTTAAGGCAGTGAGTTCGAACATAAAGACCAGGAAATAAGAATGTAGACAAACTTCTTGAACTCTTATCTGAAGACCAGATTTTACTGAATTGTTATTTCATTACAATGTGTTTTATTTTTAAAGGTTGCTTTTATATATGTAGAGATCTATATTTAATAAATGTTATGAATTCTGTTCTATTGTTCATCAGAAAACGACTTTTAGATGATCAAGTGAACAGTAATTAGTTCGTATTAAAGTCAGTTCCCTTTTATTAAAAAATGAATCTGTGAATAGTTATAATTGTCATCAATATATAATTTTTCTTATCGAATTTTTTCGATAAAAAATTCAAGTTATTTTGAAATTTACACGTATATTCATAAATTTACGTCCTATATTTTCTTGAGTATGTTATTGGAACTTTCTACAATTTGTTCGAAGGTAGAGAAAACATGTAGATTTTGTTCTTCTCGTTTTATACTTTTAACAAAGTATGAAGGGAAAAAAATTAATCCCAAGTAACATGTTTTGACATGAATTGTAAATAGGTGCTTCAAAACTTGTAGCTATTGCAATTTAATATTGTGTGTAAGCAGGAATTATATTGGTTTTGATGTTTTACGGGTGAGAGAATCAACTTATGGTAAGTCGAAAGTTTCTACTATGCATAAGTCACAAATAACTTTGTTATTTGCTCTGATGTCTTACAATTTTGAATTGTTAGAGGTCTTGGACGTTTTAGTCGGAACCAGCATGTCGTTGAATGATTATTAAAATTTGAATAAGAATGCTTAGATAACATTTTAACTAGATGGCGCTCAGAACTACATTGGTTTCCATGATCTGATATGATTTTATCACTCATTACGAAGGAGCTTTATGAAAGGGAAAAAAAACAAAGATTTAAAATATCACTCAGAGATTTCTGTTTTCACAAATAAAGACAAATAAGAGTTCAATAGAAATATTTATAACCTTTGCGGGAGCAATTTACATTTCGTAACAAAGGATTTTTATCAAATTAAAATCACTGTTGCTAAAGATTTTATTTTTACAAAATGAAAGGCTTTATTTACAGCAAATCTTTTTCTTTTTGCAAGTTTTTGTGATGTCAAGAGTTTCTTTTTCTTGTTCAGTCGATAAATGAAATTTTCCGCCATCTCTGTTAAGCATGGCATCTACCAGAAACCTATAAAACGAAATAAAAGTAATTTTTTCTTAGAACTTTAACTTCAACCTGTTCTTATGGATGAACTATACGAGAAATTCTTATATTCAGTATAATAGTCACACACACCTGTGATGAATTCTTAAAGTTAAGTTTATAGTAACATAAGTTTTTATTTTTTTTTATTTTAACAAAGTGTTGAAAGAATTTTTTCCCATTTTTTTCCTTTTCAAAACTTTTCATGCAGTTCTTGTAATTACAATGGAAATATTGTTAGAAAAATTGCTCTATAAATAAATTAAATCAAAATTAAAACATTATATTTTAATGATTGTAAAAACAGTTAGATTTTATTAAAAAAATTCCACGTGGCTTTCTTACTCATGATATTTATCCTCAAATTACAAAAACATGGAAGACAAAAAATTTTCTTATCCTCCTTATTTTAAATTGTAATTATTACTGCAAGGAAAATAAATGAAGTTTTTATTTTACCTAAGAATTGCCTAATATTTTTATTTACTTATTACGAATTTCCCAAAGTAAAAACAATGGAAATTTTAATTTTTTTTTTCAAAATGAAATTCTACAAAATTTTCAAATAACAAACTAATCATATATTCGCAGAAAATATTTCAATTATTTGAGCTTGTGAAAAAATCCATCGACTGGAATCAATGAGTTAAGAAGAAAATGAAACGCCGTGGATGTAAAAAAAAAAATTTTTTTTTTAAATGTATTAAGAAAGTCACTATAGATCATCCAAATATTCTCCGAATACAGTAAAGTTTTAAAAAGTGATAAGTATAATGCAATTTTATAATACAAGTTTATATGTGGGAGAAAAATTGATAATAAAGCGAACATCCATGAGTTTAAAGAGCTGATTAACATCTAAGAATTTTGAGTAAATACAAGAGTTTTTGATTACTTCCACAAAAACATGGGGATAGCTTAATCCTTATGAAAGAAATCTGTAACGCATGAGTCATTTAAATAACTATATTTATTATAAATATAAAAATACTAGAAATAAAAAAATCATCTAAAATAAATGGAGAGAGAACACAATTACTAATTAAAATAAACAATTTATTTTACTGTCACTGTTTATTTTGATTGTCATCTAGAAATAGAAAATTTTTTATTAATTATTAACCATTGATAGTATAGCTTCCCCTATCTACTGCAACACCCATGACGTCATCAAAAAGGAAGAGTCTCTCCAGCAACCGTAGGAATGAGACGTATATTGATATGACTCTCATGTTAGCCCTGTTCTCTTTAATTTTATATGCTTAGATTTAATTTTGTTTTATTTGTAGTATATAAATCTGTGTTGTGCTCAAGTTTTACCCGAAATTGTAATAAATTACTTTTGAGTTATTTAAGGAATTTCATTTTTTCCCCCTATTCAACCAGATAAGAACTACAATAGCTTATTTTATTATTATTGATAATTTTAGCAGACACAAGTGAAAAAAGTGCTTCAAAGTCTTGTGTCAAAATGATTATTGATCAATTTATGAAAGACATTAAGCAATATATCAAATTAAATCCCTTACAGCTTATGAGTACCTCAAAGTAGAGGTCAAAAGTCAAGATCCACAAATTCTCCAATTCGGCTCTTAGAAGAGCACATGTTGATTGACATTTGAATAGGAACTTTATTTTGATCGTATTTTAAAAAATTGCAACATACATCTTGCAAAATAATAATCAAAAGGAACATTATAAATGATACACGTACAGACATACGCACACTATCTTTGATATATTTTTTGACAAAAATAAAAATTAATTACTCAATTTAAATTCTTTAAGAAATTTGCTTAGCAAAATAGATAATTTATAAGGTAATTAAGCAAGCACAAAAGGAAAACAGACTTTATAGAAAGTTTTCAATGAGAACAAGATGAATAATTCAAAATATAAAGTGAAATATTTAGAATATTAAAAATTCGGGTTAATAAATTAAAAGATAAAATGAATGTGATATATAGCATTCATTTTACAGACATTTTTTAATTTTTCCTTTTTATAATATATATCTACAGATTCAGTATGATTATATATACTTCTCATTTTAATTAATATATATATATATATATATATATATATATATATATATATATATATATATATATATATATATATAATAATAGTGAATCTAAACACGACTAAAAAAATCACAAATTAAAAAATGCAGTTACATTTCGTTTCCAATTTTTGCAGCTCATCGCTTCACCCACCACCTTGAAAAATTTCGCGAGTTACAAAATTAATCAGGATTTCAGAAATAAAAATGGGACATTTAAATTCGTTTTGAAAGAAATCGCACTGTCCTCATAGTTAAGATGTGTGTGATCATAATGCATATATACCGGCCATTGAGATTAAATGGAGTTGATGTAGACTTCATATTAAAAATTATATAGACTTGTCTTAAAAGATGACAAAATTCTTGTCATGTCACTAGATCTGATTGTCATTGGGTATTTGAAAGCTTAAATACATTGGTGTGCAAAACTTAAGTAACAATATAAATTTTAAGCAGATAGCCATGAAATTGCATAAAAAGAGTTCTTGCGATCAGTGCAATGAACACGTAATTCAGTAGAAAGGTCATGCGTATACAAATATCAGTGGCAAAACGTCAGAGGTGGCGTGAGCGTATGCAAAACGCGTGCGCTCGGCGAGTGCAATTCAAGCCTACAATAAAAGGAAGGACGGAGGAGCAATTAACGACTTTCGTTTCAAGTGCAAGTGAGTGTGTCCGTGGAATATTGCTAGAAGAAATCACCTGGACGACTTCACACGTGGAATAGTGATTGGAAAACTGGAGAAAGGGCGTAGCGTGACCAGTGTAGCTGAAGAGCTCGGAATCAACAAAAGTGTCGTTTCACTGACTTGGAAAGCCTTCAGAACCACAGGTAAAGCTGTTCGAAAGGTTGGTAGTGGCCGTCCCAGGAAAACAACTGCAGTGGATGACCACTATATCGTCCTACAGGCAGAAAAAAAAAACCCGAAACCAGTAAGCAAGTGTCATTGCTCAGCAACTGTGTACAGCAACGAGGCGACAAGTGTCGCGATTTACTGTATCCAGACGCCTTTCCAAAGGTAGTCTATTCGTCTGCCATCTCATATTCTTCATCCCTTTGAAAGTCGGCCATCGGCGTCACAGTTTAAAATGGTGCAAGGAACACAAAAATCTAGACATCTTATCAATCGAGTCATAGTTTCTTTACACATGAGTATCCTGTCAGCGTCATTAAGGATTTTTAAAGCTAGTTGATTGGGAGAGATTTTGGGACACGGTTTCATCCCAGTAACATAATGGAAAGAGACAGTTATGGTTGTCCTGGATTTCGTATGGGGAGGCATTATGCGGAACGGGCGGACTGAGCTCCACGTTTTCGACAGAGATTCTGTAACCGGAAATCGCTATTGTCAGTAGGTAATCTTTCCCCATGTGCGTCTGTTCCGAGGTGCCATTGCAGCAGACTTCATTTTTATGGATGACAATGCACGGCCACATTGGACTCATGCTGTTTAGCAGCTACTGGAAAGTGAAGACATCACCTGAATGGATTGGCCAGCGTACTCTCCTGATTTATATCCCATAGAATATGTGTGGGATGCTTTGGGGAGATGCATTGCGGCATGATTGCTCCTTCGGAGAACATTCAGCAACTGAAACAGATGCTGATTGAGGAATGGGCACTCTTACCTCAAGAATTGCTGGACAATCTGGTGCTGAATATGGGGAGACAGTGGGAAGCAACCATTGCAGTAAGGAGAGGGCATATCCCATACTAAGGAACATCTGTTATTGTTCCTCTTGGACAGATGATCTTTTGCAGGGATACTGTGAGTTCAACAAAGTCTATTTTGGTTTGATTCCATACTGTATGCATTGTATTCCTTTTTGTGCTACTATGCTTTCGTCATCCTTTAAGTACAAAATGATGTGTCTCATGTCTGAATTTCATATCCCTCAGATGATTTCTCATGGAGTTATGGCAGAAAAACCACCTGTTGCTTAAGTTTTGCACACCAGTGTAGTATAAACAAATTTTAAAATGTGATATATTGTAAAAATGTCTAAAATTGAATTTTTGAAGATGTTAGGAAAATTGTATTGGTACGAAAGATATTTTGGTATTCATTAAATATCTTTTCTCTTTGATGGTTAGAATTCCTTAACTATGATGAATATTTTTTCTCCAAGATAAGTATTAAATTCTTGCAGTGAGTGAATCCCAGGAATTCAAAGGCTACCTTTTTCTTCCTTTGATGTAACAAATGCTTTATTATGATTCTGTAAATCTTCTATTCAAGTAAATTAAAACATAAAAACAAACTACATAAGCAAGAAATTTTTTATGCTTCAAATAGGTGTAAAATATTGTAATTTAATTATTTATGCAAATGATGTATGCGTGGAAACGCATACAATATTTAAAAAAAAACACACACACACACATACAGATGAAGAAAGGATATATAAAGGTAGATGTGTGGGTTCCGGATATTACCTATATAACTAGATCCCACAGAAAATTAGCATTTTAAACTTTTTATTGTACTCTTATTGTAGATAGTTATTTTATTAAACATTGATGCCGATGTGGAACCTCATTCCTTGAAACGCGTCCCCTATTATATGTTGGATACTGATCGAGTTCGCTTTCGGACTGGGCTTCTATCTTAGGTGTGTAAAGGTACAGACGTCCCAGAACTGACTAGGCAGATAGCCCTGGAGATGATACATAACATTCCAGTCTCCGATTTAAGAGTGTATACTGATGGCAGTAGGAGCGACGGAGGTATTTCTGGTAGTGGCATACATATTATGACACCAAATAATATAATAGACATAAAGATTAAGAATGCCGACAACTGCTCTGTGTTCAGGTCGGAACTCATTGCTATTTATAAGGGATTAAATTTTATTGACATGACTACTGAACTCGATTTTAATGACTTATGGATTTTAACGGATAGCCGTGCCTTTATACAGCACCTCTCTCGTTGGACGTCTGTTGGGGATAAGATAAGCCTGAAAATCCTGGAACTTGTCTGTCGACTTTCTTCAGGACACACTATCTACTTCCAATGGGTTCCTTCCCATGTTGGTTTGGAGGGTAATGAAATTGCTGATACCTTGGCCAAATCTGCCTCTGCGGCTGCCTTGTTTAATAATACTTTTCTTTTTCTGAAATCTCCTCAATAAAGAAAATGGAAACCAATGCCCTTTGGAGAACCCCTCCAGTTCACACTTGGTACTTTGGAGTGCGACCACGTTGGACTCACAGTCTAAATATTTCTAGGAAGCAGCAGACAGCTCTATCTCGCTTTTTGAGTGGTCACATTAGTTCCCTCACCTTCCAGCAGGGTCGGAAACTCTTTACTGAGTGTCACTGGTGTAAGGCCACACAGGCTTCCCCCAACCATATTCTCGAGTGCCTAAATTTTACTGCTCGTGAGATTTTGAAGGACCCTTTACTATTTTTGGACTTTTTGGAGATTTTTGGTTTTATGGAGTTGGTGTAGCTCTGCTACACCAACTGGGATTAGTAACAACAACAACATTAAACATTGATGCATTTTTAAGAAAAACCATATTAAATATATTAGAAATAAGTACAGAGAAGGCTATCAAAATAATAGAAATTCATGTGAAAAAAAAACAGAAATTTTTTAATACATTTCGTAAGCAATAAAATATAAAAAAATAAACTGGTCGCTATATTTTATAACTAGAAATTTATATATTCTGGTATTATGTGGTAGCTTTATTAAAGTTCTGTGAGGCTTGAATTTTTGTTTTTTTGAAAAATGTAAAATGTCGGACCTTTCAGATTTTCAAAGAGGTCAAATTGTAGGAGTCAACATATCTGAAACAAGTGTGACCGAAACATTCCAAATTTTAGACGTTTCTAGTGGTGCATTGCTTAAAATCATGACAGCATACAAAGAGCAGCAAGACAAGCTTTGTAAACAAAATGGTGGACGGAAAAATAAGCTCAGAGAAAAAAAACGACAAATATTCAAGCGGATATATCTAAAAATGAACTGTAGAAAAAAATGATCTCGGAGCTCAATCGGCAACTGGATTCATCAATGTTCATGATTACAGTTAGAAGGCACCTTCATGAACAGAGCATTTATTGCAGACTAACAATTCTCTGGCCACAGATGTTAATGTTAACGTCGTCTATAATGGTGTCACACTCAAAACTTGGTAATTAATAAATGGACGAAGGTAGTGTCGTCTGACAAATGATCTTTCACTTTTCTGTACCACAGGAGCGTTGTATGTTTTTAAGACACTTGTATAAATGCATGATCATGATTGTCACCTTCCAACAGTCAAGCATGGAAATGGATCTGTCATAATATGATTACAGTGTCGTAGTTTTTTACTGGATCAATCATAACTCTGAAAGGAAGAGTCACTGGGGAGAAGTATAGGGAAAATTTACAGGATGATAATACACTTATCAGTGGAGCAAGATTTGCCCAATAAGGGTTTGATAAACATGAGGATGAAATTAAACATTTACCTTGGTACATGCAGTCTCCAGACTTCAATATAATTGAACCGCTATGATCTATTTTAGGGCGATTAATACGGAATCAATATCCTCAACCGACATCTCTCTCAGAACTTTCACAATATCTCCATGAAGAAGACAATATTCCTCTAAGAGTTATTCAACACTTGTATGAATCAATTCCTTGGCGAATTCAAGCTATATTACATACTAAAGGCGGTCTTATACTAAACGATTCTTTATCATTCTAAGATTTTTCCAAATTATTTAGATAACAATCTGTATTCAAGGGTACTAAACGGTTTTACTGCTTTAGTGAATATAAGAGATGCTCATAAGTGAAGCCACTATTTCTGGTTTTTGAAAATTCGGCTGATATACATTTGGGTGCAAAGTTTTAGTAAACTACACAATTCTCAGTTTTACAAAAAATCGTAATTTTCGAAGACTCTTGAGTACTAAGAGGGAAACAAGTAAACTTTATACCTTGTTAGTACTGTATAAAGAAATCCTCTGACAAAATCTTAGTATGATGGATAAGGCATTACGATAGAAATAAAAAGTGATTTAATTTGCTTATCATTCAATGGTACTTTTTTTCCAACTAGAGTTAAGTCAACTGGTACAATTTGAAAGAGATATTGAACCACTACAAGCACCTACCCATCAGATGAGAATCGATACCACAAACTCTTGAATTGAAGACCAGAGCACTAATTATTCAGCAAACATTGCTGTTATGTTGACATTCTTCACATACTCACTATATATTATATGAAATATAACATCGACTTTTTAAGAAGTTAAGAACAACGAATTATAATTAATTATTTGTTAATACTCGTATTTATAAATGTATGTAAATGTACTATACTGTAAAAATTGGTAGTCATTTTTCATATGAACAATGCTTTTAAAACTAATAAATGTTTCAAATTCACAGAAATTTTACATTATATATTTCTAACAAAGGTGGTGGTAGGTTCTACCACCATTTTTACATAAGAGTATTAATTTGATCTATTCCCTAAGGTTAGAGTGGGCTTCGAACCCTGAAACATCCTGTTGGAGGTGGAAATTGAATGTAGAAATAATTATTGAACAGAAGTCTTGACCCCAAACTATTCGATTTCCAGCCTGGCATTATACGTTACGAAACCAAAAGAATATCATTAAATTAAGAGCGCATTCTTTATATTATTTAGGTTTTATTAAGGTTTACATTATATAATGTTTTATATGAATCAGAATGACAAGATCTTCTTACGTTGATTTTTGAAGTGACATACTTGCTGTCGATCAAGATCAGGAATGCCAGTTATTTTAAAAGCAGGTTAAACACGCATGCTCGATGTTTGCTTTACAATATCAAAGTAGGCTTATCAGCAGATGGCCGAAGTCAAACATTTGGGAACAGTGCTGGGAATGAGCTTACTGTATGTTAGTGATTTCAAAAATTCAGGTTCCAAGATTTAGGCCAATGAAGAAGACTTGTGTCCAGTATTTGCTTCCAACGTCCTCGAGTTTTACCACAAGGGAATAGATCACACACAGTTGGAGAAAAATAATAATTCTTATTTCTCTCTCTCCCCAATTATAGATTTTATGAAATTCAGAAAATATGCAACTCCACATGATTTAAGGAATTTAAAAAATAAAAGTACATGAGAAAACTTTAATTTAAAAAAAGGAATAATTCAAATGTAAATTTTATATTTAATTCAAAGCATTTATATATAAATAATTCTTTCAACAATTTAAGTTTCCAATTCATTGATGTATCAATTTAAAAAAGAAAGTATTAAAAGTGTTATTACAGAACTCTTAATAAGCTATTGCTACAAAAATTTTATCAATAAAATTTTTAAAACTATATAAAAAGATCTGATTCACTTTAGGAAATTAAGAATTTAAGCAAATTATTACAATTATAAATTATTTGTTTTAAAAACAAAGATATAAAAAATCCTCATTTATGATGACACATTTCATTACTAACTTATGGAAAACTCTTTGCTATTGCAATTGGTATTTTTGAAAACACTTGGTGGTAATTGATACCTGGGTGCCTTGATAAAAGAAAATAGACAATATCAACTACACAATTTCCCTCTCTCTCTCTCACACACACACATCATCATCATCATCTATATACTTCCCAACCGTCATAGAAACTTGTAGCACAAAGTGTCTGACACAGTCAAACGAACAGCTTAATAGTCGAAAGCTGTTATAAGACCTTGAACATCTGGAGCATCTTTACTTCTTTCAAAGGGGAATTTTCAAAGATAGTGGGTCATATCGGGGCCGTCGCGAACTTATTTCTCTCACCGATACCAGATAACCAGAGTAACCAAACTGGTTCTGACGTCACAGACGAGATCGGCGAATTTTGGAAGATTTTCGTTGAAAACACGTTGTTTGTATACGTGTTTACTTTTGAATGAGAAATTTAATTGATAATTTAATTGTTATATTAAACTTATTTTGATTGATTTCAGCAAGAAAATATCAGCAGAATCTTTGTTGGCATTCTGAAAGGTAAGTTATTATTTTTACTCAATTTAAATACCCTTTCTTGAAAGGAGCTTCATGAATGAAACGTTGTATACCAAAAATAATATTTCTTTCATTTGTCTTTTAATTTTACTTTTCTATATTGAACTATATTCTATTTTCTATATTTTAATAATTTATATTGTCATGGACTTGCCATTAATTTAGAAGAAATCTAATTTAATTGAATATGAATGCGGAAACTTTTGTTGTTATAAACTGAATTATTTTTAATGGATGGGTGCTATTGTTTTGAATGAGAGTTATTTAAATTTTAATAGCAGTTTACTTTTTATTAACCCACATTAATATTTTATTTAGTTTATATTTTGAGAAATATATAAAAACTCATTTTAAAATATAATTAAACTTTAAATATTTAAGAATATGGCACACATTCGAACAAAACATTGTCAAAGTTTTACATGTGTATCTAAATCTTTAGTGTAAGCTTGTTTAGAAAGATTTGTCATGATTAATTTTGTAATAAATAATTTAATTTTCTAAAAATAATTAATACTTTTTGAACTTGTTATGTGAAACTTAAAAATTCTGAATTTCGTTAAACATTGGTTGATAATTTTTTAATCTTATTGAACCATAATCTTAAGATCATTGAACAAATACTTATTGTTTTCTAAATGTTATGTCAAGTATTTTTCTATAAATTTAATATCCCTATAAGACTTTTTACTATTTTTTGAGAGCAAATTATATATAAATACTTATGTTTTAAATATTTATTTTAATGTGTTTCTCTCTCAGTACACTAAAGATATTTTTTTAAATTTCAGCTCGATATGGGACGCAAAATGTTGTGTGCCTTTATGTCTCGTTCAAATAACGAATCCGAAGATTCTTGTACAACAATTTTCAAGCTCCCTTCAGATCCCCACAGGAGGGAGAAATGGATTAAGATCATTAACCGTGCCGAGTTTGAACCAAGCTCTTCTGCTGTGGTGTGCATCATTTTGAAGAGAATTTTTCTAATTCGGAAGAGAGACAGAGCTGTTCGTGATGATAGTACAATTTTAACAGTGCAATGAAAAAAAACATGCACTTACAGATAATGCATTGATTATAAAATTTGAAAACCAACCTTAATATTTATCGAAAAAGCTGCCTATTGAGAGGGAATCACCATCTTCAAGACGAGAAGAAATGGAAAAAATATGATGAAGCAAAATTTTCCCAATGGTGTAAAGAGGATGTAATTTCCTGATTTTTAAATTTTTTAAGTAATTGAGACACCAAGATGAATGAAAAATGAATAGTGTCAAAGAAAAGTAATTTTGTTGAATTTTATTTAATTGAAGAAAGTGATAATGCGAAAATTATTGTGGTATTTAAAATGTTAGCAGATCTGTTAAAATATGGTATAAAAATGCAGTTATTAACATGCAAACATTTGAATGGCTTTCAGGTTCTGAACATAAATGTGACAAGGGGACAAAATCTGATTCGCTTATTTGTTACTATTCCTTATATGAAGAATGTTCAACCCAGAAAATAAATTTAGCTTGTGCATTTTATTTTTTAGAAATTTCTTTAAATTTTGTCAGTGAGGAAGTATTTAAAATGAAGCCTAAATTCATAATGAAACAAATCTCATTAATAACACAGAAACACAGATAAGATTTTCTACATTTATCATTTTGTGGTGTGCTTAAATGTATTATACTTATCCAGCCGCATATTGTTTAGTTAGGAATTCGCAAATCATAACGCTGCCTCATCTATGTCATCTTAAGAAATTGTCATCAGTGTCCGTTTCCAATTATATACAAAAAACTACAATATTAAGTATCTTTTGATGAGGTCAAGCTTATTAAAAGACCATGAAAAAATAGTAAATTTACTATTAGATGAAAAATTTACGTTAATCCAATGTCATAAATCTGGAAAACTTATTGGTACTTCAAAATACTCTAATTCTGAAACAACAACTGTTCTAGCTTTTATGTTGTTTTCAGTTTTGTCAAAAAACAAGGATGTTGTAGCTTTTTTCAGTGCGGAATCTCACTGCTGAAGATTTGCTGAAATATACTCACTAAGTGTTGATATGTGTTCACAAATCTAATTTTACGGTGTTAGCTGTAATTTCTGATAACTGAATAAATCGAAAAATGTTTACACAGTTCTATGGAGGTGGTGAATTAAAATCAGCCATTCCACACCCATTTCGTCCAGAGAAAAAACTTTTTTTCATGTTTGACAGTGTACATTTAATAAAAACAGTTAGAAACAACTGGCTAAACCAAGCTTTCACAAACCAAGTTTTATTTTTCACAAATCTTACAGAGGAAAAGTTGTGTAGCGGATATTTGACAGACTTAAAAGAACTGCCTGAGTTAGAAAAAGAGAATTCTTGTATTAAAAAACTCCAAATTATCGCGTAAAGTACTATATCTTAGTATAGAAAGACAGAATGTAAGTAATGCCTTAAATCGGTTTCATGAAACAAACTGTGTTGCGTTAACCTTAAATAAGGAAAAATTGAGCCCAGATGCAATGGACACTAAACTATTTATTCAACATAATTCTACATGGTAGAAAATTATGAATGTAAAACATTCTTTGAGAAATTACCGTTGTTTTCATGATCTAGCAGCACCAATTAAAAGTGTAAATGATAAAAAAATTTATTTTTAAAGGAATTTAACATTTGGTTGACATAATGGATTGAACTTAGCACTTTAAACGGAGAAGATAAAAAAGCTCTTAGTAATCCTGGCAAAGGTGGTATATTGTCAAAAGAAACATTTTGTGCTTTTCAGTTTGCAATATAAACTGTAATTGAAATTGTTCACTATGCATTTGAAACGCTTGGTCTTTCTTATGTTTTACTTGGAAAAATTTCAAACTGATAATTTAGAAGGTCGTTTTGGTCAATACCGCCAAATGAGTGCCTGGAAGTATAATGTATCTTGTATGCAGATTTTTGAATCTGAGAAAAATTAAAAATGCTTAACCTAATTACTTCATATTGCCAAAGAGAAGACAAGTTTCAGTTAAAAGATTTAAATTTTGTATGCCGAGATTTAGAAAATTGTGAAATACCTGAGCAATTGTATGATGCTTTAAATACTTCAGATGCTAATATCACAGAAGTAATGCCGGTTTTTATTTATATTGCAGGCTATGTTGCTTATAAAATATCTCTCAAATTAGCTTGTGCATTTCAAAACTTGTAATAGATAAAACATTAATTCTTGAGTGTTCAAATGAGATTTTCAAATATTTAAGTTTTATTGACAAGGGTGCTCTTAAATGGCCCCAAGAATATTTAATATTTATTACTATTAATGCCTTTCAAATATTTCAAAATTTAATAGACGAAACTTATATAACTTCATTTATTTGTTATCCTAATCAGAAAGCATTATTTATTCAACTTGTTTTAGAAAAACTAGAATTAATTTGTATTCCACTAAAAAATAAATGCATTTGTGAGGAGTTGAGCAAATTAATATTGTAAAAAAGAGCTTATCAAGTTTAGCTAATATTCTTCACAATAGTTATGTTAAGGTAAGGAATGATAAACGTACCACTAAATGCCTGAAATGAAAAATTTCTGCATTAATAAATAGTTGAACAAAAATAAATAAAAAAGGGTTTTTTAATATCGATAATTTTTAATTTTGCTGTTTACTTCTAGTATTTCACTGTAAAATAAATTTATTGATTTTTATTTTTAAAAAAAAGTACAATTAATTGGATATTTGATGTATCACTCCTGCAAAACTAATGGTTCACATTTTATCAATATTTTTAAATTTTATTTATTGTTATGAAATGCAATTACATGGAATTTTAAAATGTGCTTGTCACAATTGTTGATTATTCCAACAGTGCTATTTTCAGTGCATAAAGTTAAAGAATCAATTTAGATATATATTTTGAATTCAAAATATTTTATATCTTTTGTAAAATGTGTTAAATTTATGAAACATTGTAAATACATATGACTGCAAATTATAATTTTGCAATTAACAGAATTCTTTTTTAAAATTTAAAACATTTTTTTTTATTTAGAATTGTATTTTAACTTATTTAGCTTATGTTAAAAGTATCTGATTTATATAAATTGTATTATTAAGGATTTGCAAGGATATGTTAAGTTTTATGTCGCATCTCTGTGTTTTAGTAGTAGATATGTATAATTATAATATGAGACATACCAGATAAATTTTCTAATAAGTGATAAGTTATTTTTTAAAGTTATATCTTATGAGAATTTGTTTTAGAAGATTTTTAATTTTATAAAATTTTTAGACATTTGTGTTTATATATGTGCAACATGACATATCACCGATTTTTTTTTAAAATTCCTTTTGAAAGTTTTGATATACATTATATATATAAAAAGGATCGTTAGATATAATTGTAGAATATGTTACAAAACTTCAGAAAATATGACAAAATTATTTTATAAATTGTAGATGTTTTTGTACCAATTGTATTTATGTAAATAAAATTATAAAATCATGACTCTTACTTTCTTTCACAATGCATGCTTATTAAAATCAAAAGTAATTTACATTTCAATTTTTGAATAATCACCTTTTATAATTTCCACAGTAAAAATAAAGTATTTTTTTGTATAATAATTGCTTTTATAAAATTTATACTTTTATTCAATATTTACAATGAATGTTTTGTTGATTATTTTATGAATCATCTAATTTATTTTCTTAAATGTAATTTTGTATTTTTAAAATAAGTCATAAATAAGAGATAATGTTTTTATGAGATTTATGTTAAATAATTAACACATCATAGACAATTATAAAATGTATGCTACAGATATTATTTATATGGAGATAATTTTGTTGAGTTTTAACTGGTTTAAAAATGTTAATAATAGTTTTAATGAGTTAAATAATAATGCTGTGTTAGTTTAATTATACATAAAAGTTAATAAATACATTTATTTTGAAAATAATTCTATCAACTGACGAAAAATAATTTGTGTGGAATTCTTAATTATTGTTTATTTATACACTGTTAGTATAACATTATAAAATCATAGAAATGACTTTTATTTTGTTAAAGTTCAATGATTATTTTGATATTCTTAACAGTTAATAACTAATCTAATTTTAAGGTTAATAATTGTATAACAATTTCACATTAAATGACAAACGTGCATAAACTTCATAAATTAAGCAATTGTTTGAAAATACGTCGAAACAAAACTTTCGATTCATCAGTTCTCGTCTGTGACGTTACAGAAGTTTAGATCAGGCCCTGTGAGAGAAACAAATTTGCGACGGTCCCGGTTAAATTTATGTGTCAGAAGGGAAAAGAAACCTGAAAAATCCCCAAACATTTAGCCTTCGGGTTATCATTGCTAAGTGGTAAGACCACGCCTTTCAGAAAGAAAGGTTTCTTAATGCCATACCAGCCATTATTCAAAAAATGGGAGATAGATAAACAATTCATTTTATAGAATCACCCATTCGATAAACTTGCATAGTAATATAGGAATTGTTCCACAGATAATAATACGTAGTAGAAATTTTTGGAAATTTATAAAAACAGAAATGAATTTCAAATAATATACTCTCATATTTCATTGTAATAATTGACAACCAGATTTTCAAAAAAATGCGAATTTTTTTTATATAAACATCTTAGAAAGATATGATGATAGTATTATAGATATATAAATAGCAGAG
The DNA here is from genome assembly GCA_037975125.1 of Latrodectus hesperus. Classification (NCBI taxonomy): domain Eukaryota; kingdom Metazoa; phylum Arthropoda; class Arachnida; order Araneae; family Theridiidae; genus Latrodectus; species Latrodectus hesperus. Next base: position 76,782,921 of record CM075859.1, on the reverse strand, counting down.
AGGAAAATTTATTTTGTACTAATATTAATTCCAGGCATGCGACCACTGAGCCATTAGCCTTGATCTTGTTTCCCAATACTTAAGAATAAAATTATCAGATAACAGCGAAGTGCAATTCAACAATATGTTTCTTATCCATGCACTGACCAGTTACACAAATTACAGACTGAAGAATCATAGCAAAGGAATACAAAAACAAGTATTTTACTAGCTGAAAATTATTTTGGAGAAGAGAAAAAGGAAAATACTTAGGTTTTACGCATAGTTATTGTCTTATAGTTCAAAATGCACTCATGTCCATAAATTAAGGATAATTCAGAATCACACAGAAATTGAACTCTAAGTAAAAATTTCACAAGTAGAATTATCACACACACTTTGAAGAATAATATGCAAATTACAAGAAACCACCAGATGTCGCCGATAGCACGTCACAATGACGAGAGTGTAAGAGGGATGTATAAGGAATGGTTGCATAAAGTAAAATTTCTCACAAGCGCTTTAAAAGCCTTTCAGTGCAATAACCCCATAGTTATGGCACAAAGGAAGCATTTGGATGATGTTTTACGTGGTAGAATTATCGGCCGTCTGGAATGTGGAACTACCCAGCCGGAAGTACCCGCGGAACTTGGAATCTCCCAGAGTGTCATCTCCAGGCTTTTGCAACGGTTCCAAGATGATGGTAATGTGAGAATACGTTACAGCACAGGTCGCCCCCGAGTTACAACGCCGAATGAAGACCGGTATTTGGCAGTTATTGCCAAAAGAAACAGACGGAGCACAGCATTAGACCTGTCTCGTCAGCTCTCTTTAGCTACCGGTATGACAGTTTCAAGGCAGACCGTGTACAGACGCTTAGGGCACATTAGTCTATATACTCGTAGGCCTGTCAGATGTGTTCCACTTACCGCAACTCACTGTCGCCAGCGGTTAGCATGGAGTAGAGAGCATGCATTGTGGACACCGCAACAGTGGTCTTGTGTGATGTTTTCCAACGAGTCCAGGTTAAGCCTTCAGTCTGATTCTCGCCAGATTTTCATATGGAGAGGGCCAGGTACCCGTTACCACCAAGAGAACACCATTGAATGACACCGTTACGGTGGTGCAGGATTGCTCGTTTGGATAGGAATTATTCTGGGTTCCCCAGAACTAACCTGCATGTTCAGATTGTAACCATGACAGGCCACATCTATAGCGATGTCATTCTGGAACTACATATACGTTTGTTTTGGGGTGCCATGGGTGCAGAATTTCTGTTTATGGAAGACAACGCCCGTCCTCACTATGTAAATATTATAGAAGACTGCCTTCAATTGGAAGATATCACCCATATACACTGGCCATCATACTCACCAGACTTGAATCCAATAGAGCATGTTTGACATGCTTGGCCGACGAATTGCAGCCCGTCAATCCTTTCCCACATGTCTACCGGAGATACATACCAACCATGTTATATTGGTTTTTGTAAATAGGTTCTTTTTTTAAATTTGCTCCTGGGAGTAAAAATCGCAATTTTTATTAATGATGTCAAACATATAGTATCATTTTTCCTCTTTACCTTTTGTTTAATAGACTTTACAAATAAGTCACATTTTTCTTATGTCTCTTTCTTTGCCTGATCTTGCATTATGCTTAATTTATGGACACGAATGTAATTAGAAGTATCAAAATATTTTAAATAATTTGCTACAGAAGAAAAAGTTTCCTTCTTACTTCATGCAATCATCCACCATTAAACCTTCTTTTGCAGATACTTCTGTCCATCCAATATAATTTCCCTTCTTGTAGGCGTATTCGATTTCGTCTTGGGTGACATCTCTTGCAGACAAGTCGCACTAATAATAAATATCATAAGGTTCTTTACATTGATAGATAAATGTGAACTAAAAATATATGCCAAGTACTGGCTAGAGATTCGTTTCATAATTTTAAAATTACAAATATTTAAGTATATTGAAGAGAGGGTATACTTATTAAATCATTTTCTTCCTAAATAGTTAAGTCTATTTTTGAATTTGGAAAAGGAAAACGTAACTATATAAGTAAATTTTTATTGGATGACTATTTCAAGAGAATATTTGTATATTAATATGTATGCATTACAAACTGAATACAAGTTAAAAAATTTCAAGTAATAAAATATGATACAGACTGAAAGTTGAATTTTCTGTATAAAAATACCCTTTGCTATAGCAAATTCTTCATTTGTTAATATGGAAAAGTATGTGATATTTTATTATTTTCTTACATTTATGTAAGTTTTATAATTTTGATTTCTGATATTTTGCATTATAATTTTTGTCAAGTTTAATTAATATTTTTGGAAAATCTGCAAGAGTTTACTCGATAATTTAATTATTTGTCTCTCAACAGTTATTTTTATCAAACGAGGGCTAATTAAACTGGATCCTAAGTGAGTTCTAAGCAACTATGAACAGCTAAACCTGAGGTGGGAATCGAACCCACGAAATGTTGAACTTAAGGCCATAGTGCTTTTTTCGGCTGCCAGCTTGACTTTAAGATTATATGTCTTCTAAAAATTACCAATATATTATTTGACTATAAATATAAAATTTGTTTGCAAGGAAAAATTTAGATTTTTTAATATTTGGCTTTAAGTAATAAGCTTTTTATACCACTATTAATAGCATAAGAAGTGTAAAATTTTTATTGTGTCACTGTAGGAATTAATAGTATCAACACAAAAGCTACTGTCATCATAGAACGCAGCTTTCATAAACTACTCTTAATAAACATTAGTTTTAAATTCGGGTAGAAATAAAAAATATTCAAACGAAATTACTTGTGTAGATAGAATTGATTTTATTTATTTATTTTTTTTTTTGATAAGAGAAATGATTTTATTTGTGATGCAATTTTATCGATTGTGCTCAAGGATACAATGAATGCCTATAATAATTAACATTTTCAATTTATTACAATTACGATAACAAATAATTTCAGGTTTCAATGAAATCAGGACACGTATTTTGACCTGTCGATGCTATAGTCCTTTGGAATTCCGCTGTAGACCGTTAGGTGACGCAACGATAGATTATCAATTTTTCGTATTCTGCACTTACTGATCGGCAAGCGCACGCTTTTTTTGTCGTTGCGAATTATGAACAGGTATTTGCGCGTTGATTTTCACGGATAGTTTAGAATGGCAGAGTTAATTTCTTTGGATATATTGTAAGAAATTAGTAATTGGATAAATTCAAGACGTGAACTGATTTATAAGAATAAAGAAAATCCGCATGTTTTTAAAAATGTTTATAATTGTAATTAAAAGTTTCAATTGATATTCATTTAAATTTTATTTATGAACACACAAAGTATCATACATTATATTTTACTTTGGAAAATACATAAGAAAGAAATTCAAGGATTAAAACACTTAAGCTTTTTAAATTAGAGTAAATTTATTCACAAAGAATTATATACTTTAATTTCATACATGAGAAGTTTCTAGATAAAAATCTTTGTATTTGAAAATTAATGATTTCATAGCATATTTACATAATCAATTAAATACTAGATGAACTTTTTGTCTGCTGTAATTTCATAAAATGATTGACCTGTCAGTAGAATTGTAAAAATGATATCACTCTACCTTTTTTATTATTAAATAAATTTATAAAACTAGGCATTAATAATAAAGAGGAAATTAGATTACGTTTATATAACATAAAATATTCAGTCAATACTCGTCAATTAATACCTTCCTGAATTTTTGAACAATCTTTATTTTTGATTAAGTATTTTCTGATTACGATTTCTTTTTAATTCGAAATTATTAGATTCCTCGTGATTTAGTAAATTTGTAGATTAAAACATCACACACACTTAAAAATAAACATGTGACAAAATTGAGCTTTAGAATGCCTCGCTATATTTCTGGTGCAAATAAATATTCATAAAAACAGCAAATTCCTGAGGCACTCGAAAAGCAATAAAGACAAACAGAAAAATTTTATTAATAAAAATTTGGTATAATTTAACTGCACTTTTAACATGCTAAACTAAATTAATCTATAGATTTCTAGATTAAGTTACGAGCAACATATTCATAAATTTACAATTGAAAAATATTTACTTGCATTTACATTCATAGATTAGGTTTAAAATTTCATTTCAATTTTTCATTTTCAACACAAAATTCAATGTAACTTCAATTTTAAACTAATGATTAAATTTAAGATTTCAAAATTAAAGTTAAATTTGAAATCAATTCAAATAGAGTAAAACTCGATAACTTATTCTAAGTCATTTTTGACAGCAGCCTTGAGCATTTAAAATTATGGTTAGTTCGCTCCATAATCTTTTTCTATATTAATTAGTGAACCTTTTTGTTAATATGTTTTGAACCATCTGAGGATTTTCCTCTAAAAAATGACCAAATTTCTATTTGATTTTTAAATGCAAAGTTGCATTGGGCCATTTTAAAATAAGTTATCTGTCTGGAAGACTTAAAACAAATTTTATACAGAAAGCAAATAATTTGAATTTCCCCTTTCCGCTGAGTCAGTTGAGTTGTAGACAGCAATATTCTTTAAAATGCTCTATTCTCCTATTGGTCGAATTCTTTAGCTCATTTTAAAAATACCTCACACTCCTCTTAATTTGGGGAAATGGTATCACCCTTCTTCCAGTGGCCGGAAAACGAGAGGGCAGACTACCATTAATGGATTGATTCTGTCACAGTTGTCAGATTCACCGAACATAGTTTCTTTATCGATGTTGATGAGCAGAATACGCACACAGCTTTAGTTCTATTCAATATTACCGCTTCTTATCATACCATCCATTTTTTCCCAGTTAGTTTATTTTTAATACACATACGAGAAGAATGTTTTTTTAAATATTTTTAAACTAAAATTTAATTATAGCCATAGATCATCACTTAACATTTCTTATCCCGTGGGACGTTCTGAGTAAAAGTATCTCAATTATTACTTGATTTGAAAAATGAAGATACTTTTTGAGTACTAACTTAGAATTATATACAATTTTAAGGTGATTTACTATAAAAAATTTGCTTATCAATCTACGAAGAATTTTTGTATACACTAGTGCTAACTAGACTAGTACCTTCAGTTAATGTGGATTCCATATCACAACAAATCTCTACGTTCGAAATAGGAATTGAATCCACGAGCTGTAGAACCAAAGGCCGGAGCCATTGATCTTCCTTTAGCAAAGAAAAGTTAAAATAGAAAATAATAATGACAAGGCAACTTTACCTTATTCCCGAGTAAAATAGCGGGCAATAACGTTCCGTCTGGTAAATGGCATTTAGCATCAACATCTTTTTTCCATTTCATTGCACTGAGAAATGTATTTCGTTTGCTGAGATCAAACATAACTATACAACCTTGAGCATCTCTATAATACACTCGTGTCATCCATGTAAATCTTTCTTGACCTGAAAATAATTCAACGTATAACATGAACCTATACAACTATAACAACGTATAATATTACTGAAATTTATTTTTAACAAAAATGTTTTAAAATTCTAATATTTAATTAAATACAGTTATATTTTCAGTGATTTCTTAGAGTTCATATTTGAAAATGATTTGACAATGAAAAGTCTCTCTCTCTCTCTCTCTCTCTCTCTCTCATATATATATATATATATATATATATATATATTAGTTATTCTTAAATGTGTTATTCAAATCTCCTCAGATCAACTCAAATTCTAACGAAAGATCGTGATGAATACCCGAGAGACCATGTATGAAGTTAATGATGAAAATCGTAATTTTCTTGGATCAAACAGAGTCCGTTTTAATTTTTAGGAAGGAAGTAAAAAGGCGAAAAAAATTATTGCATTTAATTCTTTGTGGATCTTATAAAAACTGCCATGAGACAATGATTATGTTAAATTCTATCTCTGGACTGATGTGGTCATCAGTGAGTAATTCAACAAGAGCTTATCAAATAAAATTTTAGGTGACAAAATATCACAAATCTACAAATCTAGTGAGATAAAAAATTCTGAAAATTAAAAGTAAAAAGAAGAGCTTGTATATTACATTTGATGTTAAGAAATTTATATAAAAATTCATACCAGTGAACCTTGCACCAATTAGTTTGTTGCCCAAAGTTGCATCGTTATTTTCAGAGGGATCGTTATTGAGTTTAGAAAAAAAAAAAAAAAAAAAAAAAAAAAAAAAAAAACGCCCCGAAATGTGGAAGCAGGAAACAGATCTTTAAACATACAATTTTTAAGCACAATAAAAAGACATTAAAATATATTAGATATAAGTGAATGTACTCATTAACAACTATAATAATCTCTTTATTTACAACATTTGCCTTGCCATAAATACTGCAAACTGATAAATTATTTCATCAGTGTCAATCACTTCAAATTTTTCTCGTTCTAAATTTAAAAATGCTGTCACTTAGATGATTTTATCCCATGACTGATCTTAAATATGTCAGAATTAATTTTCATTTACTGAACAAACGTTCACAACTAGCAATTGATATCGAAATAGGATCATTTGAAGAGTGATTCTTATATTTGGGAAATCATCTTCACCATACGAGAATATTAAGGTATATAGTTTCAATAGCTTAAAATTTAATTTCTTTAAAACAAAGTATGTTCTACTTGTGTGTGTGTGTGTGTGTGTATATATATATATATATATATATATATATATATATATATATATATATATATATATATATATAATGAGAAACATTCTTAGCCAAACAATGTAAACTTAAAATATTTTTAGTTTTTTCAAATTATAAGCCAATTAATATATTTTAAATTTTTCATTGACTTAGATTTTATCACCAGGAATTACAAACTAAACTGTCTAATCAGCCATGTGTAAAAAATGACCATTGAGCGAGAAACAAACCAAATCCGAATTACAGATATTCATATAAGAAAATTAATTTTAACATTCATATCTCATGATTATACTTTGAAAAGTTTTCGCAGTCTGTTATTTTACCAATAAAAAATTTCTACTTATTTTTAATGTTCAAAAGTGTATTTTTTAATGTCCTTAATAGAATATTTCTTAATATTATAAAATATTTTTCTTTATTAAAATAAGTTATTTTTATTAAAACCAGAGCTTATTTTTATTCTGAATTATTTACACATTGTTTTATGAAATGGTGTACTTTACTTTTTCAGTCAATAAATTTATAACATTCAAAAATATTTAAAACATTTTTACAATGCAGAATAATCATTGTCCCCGATTCGATTATATTCCTCCAGAATGATTTCCTTCAAGTTAAAATATTATAAATTGCAATAGTTAAAATAATATTTTCAAAAAATATTTTAAGATTACTCAAACCTAAAAAAGGGAGAGAAAACATTTAATAAATTTAATCTTTTGATGCTCGAAGAAAGAATTCTTTAATATATAGTGCAAACATGAAGACAACAAAGTTTAGTCAAATAAAAATCATTTACAAAAAAGCTCAAATTTTAACCTTGATATTAAAAAAAATATTATTTGTTTAAAAGCGGAAATCTGTGAGAGTTAAACTAGCTCTATTTGGAAAGTATATAATAATATACTAATCATGTAAACGGTAGTAAGAAAAAGGATATTAAATTTACGCATTTTCCAAGAATTCGGAATTTTTATTCCCAATTGTATCCCACTTTGATTCCAGAAAGACAGTTCTTAACCCTAGAAACTGCCTTTCCCCCCTAAGTGATCAGTTGCTGCTGGTACTCAATAAAAATCATATTTTATCGGGAATTTTCTCACGAGTATAATGCAATTTTAGACTGCAGGGCTACTGCAAAGCTTGAGATAAAAATCCAGAAACTTTCTTTATTCTGATACAGGTGCACAATTTCACAAAGTTTTCTAAGTCTCAGTTAACAACTAATGTTTCCATTACGCTGCGTGATATTAAAAGTTATTCTACACTACTGGCCATTAAAATTGCTACACCAGGAAAGCGGCACACCACACACGTGAAATTTGCATGACAGGTAGAACTTGCTGTGATATGCAAATGATTAAATTTTCAGCGCATTCATACAAAGCAGGCGACAGTAGCGACAGCTACAATGTGTATAAAACCAGAGATTTGACAGCAGTTTTCTCATACTCAATTTCCGTTTCAACGTTGTTTTCGGCAAAGAAAGTTGCTGTAATGCCTCGTGTAAGAAGAAGAAATGCCTATTACCACGTGTCTGACTTTTATCGAGGAAGGATTATAGCCTACCGGGATTGTGCGGTTTATCGTACCATAATATTGCTGCTCGCGTCGGTCGAGACCACATGACTGTTAGCAGAATATGGAATCGATGGGTTCAGGACAATCATACGGAACGTCATGCAGGATCTTAGAGACCCCCCATTAATAACAGCAGAGAAGACAGACATCTTATCCGCATGGTCACAGGGGATCGTACAGCCACGTCACGAACCCTGAGTCGAGAAATGGAGTCATTTGCATGGCAACAAGTTTCTGCTCGAACAGTTCGACGACGTTTGCAGCAGCATGGATTGTCTGCACGGTGATCATGGCTTCGGCTACCATTGACGCTGCGACACAGACTGGAGTGCCTTCAATGGTGTGATCAGTGACGAACCTGGACGCGGGAATGGCATCACGACATCTTTACAGATGAATATCGGTTCTGTATACAGGACCACATGATGGCCGCATCCGTGTTTGGAGGCATCGTGGAGAACGCGCATTGCCAGCTTGCATTGGACATCGCCATACTGGCCCATCTGCTGGAGTGATGGTATGGGGTGCCATTGGATACACGTCTCCATTACTTCTTGTTCGCATTATCGGTACTTTGAACAGCAACCGTTACATTTCCGATGTGTTAAGGCCCGTGGTTCTGCCCTATCTTCGAGGCCTCCCTAATACTTTGTTTCAACAGGATAATGCACGACCGCATGTTGCCCGTACTGTTCTGAACTTCATTGATACAGAACAGGTTTGACTGTTAGCCTGGCCAGCACGTTCTCCTGATCTGTCATCAATTGAGAACGTGTGGTCAATGTTTGCCGAGTGATTGGCACGCCATCACTCACTATCCACTACTGTCGATGAACTGTGGCATAGTGTTGAAGCTGCATGGACTGAGATCCCCATACATGCCATACAATCTCTGTTTGACTCCATGCCTAGGCGGATAAATGCTGTTATTGCAGCCAGAGGTTGCTGCTCTGGGTACTCATTTCTCAAGATCTATACATCTTAATTTCCTGTAAATCTAATCACTTGTTCTTTCCACTGTAATGTATGTGTCCAATAAATATCGTTCTGTTATTTTCATTCCTTCTTGGTGTAGCAATTTTAATGGCCAGTAGTGTATTTTTTTGTTGCTATCAACACATTTAAATGATTTTTACGAAATGAAATTGGCTTGAAAATTGATACTTTAAAGTAATTTTTTATCACTTTAGAATTTCCCTTACTTAATACTTATCGGATTCCTTCTTTCCATTATAAGGAAGCGATTCAAGTGCAACTAACTTAACATTAATTCTTTTTTTCTTTAAAATGAATGATTCTAACGTTTTGACTCACTATCATCCAGATGTAGATTTGTTGAAGCCCTAAATATTGAAAGTAATTATATTTTTAAAATACAACTTGTAACCTTATCTAAATTTTTTCTATGATTGTATGGAACATGTACAATAAATAAATAAGAAATTGATAATAAAAGTGTTCCTCAAAAGGTTAAACCCTTAGATATAATTTAATGATCTGATAATATTCACGATACTAAAATTCTCATATTTTTATTTGTCTATTAAAAATTGCACTTATTATAATATGATATATATTTATTACAATGATAATTTAAAAAGGAATCCATTAAAAAAGAAATGGGACAAGAAATATTTTACACACATTCATTCTATAAGAAACGAAATTTTTCGTAGGCTCTAGACGTTTCCTATTAATAATTAAATATGCAAATTTTATGAATTTAAAATTTTTTATGTGTTTTAATTATATTCCAACAAGTTTTCATTAAAGATATTTCAGTTTTATGAAATTTTCTTTTGGGAATGTTTTTTCAATTTGATTTAATCAAAATAAGATTAAAATTTCACATTTTTATTTATAAAAGAAAATATGAAATATTTACAATATATTGCTTGTTAAATATAATGAGTAATACATTATAAGAAAATTAATGTTTCAAATAATAGTTTAATGCATTAAAATTTCTATAAAAATTTTCTTTTACTTTGAATTTCTAAATAATAATCGCATCTCCAGAGTCCTAATGAATTTATCAGCCAAAACAATATCAACTAGATAATATATATTTTACTTTGAATCAATTAGGTTTATTTACTGAATCAATATTACAATTTTTCATACACACTACTTGGATATCTTTAAAAAAAAAAAAAGTACGAAAAACAAGCTCCTTCAGCTATTCCTTCGACTTTCTCCCTCGTCTTTCATCAATCTGTTGCTTCTTCCACGTTCGATTCTCCAAAATTATTTCTCAACATATGTGATACAATAATTATTAAACTTAAAATATATTTTCTCTAAGAAAATTGAAATTTCCTGGAAATTTTGTTTGTCTTAGTAACTGTTTAGCGTTCCTCTCAGAGCGCCGTCCGGGATATAACAGATTCCCCACGACTAAGCCACTGAATTAATTCATTGTCATTATAAGTCAAAAGTTTAATATAATGTTGGTTTGAAAAATGAGTTATGTTTAAGTAAACTCAGAAATATTCCTGAATATGTTTAAAAAGCTGAAAAAGTTCTTTGTAGAAATTTACTTATTAAGTTCAATAAAATTTTAGAATATATTTTCATTAGTTCAAAAACTATATATTATAGAAACCATATACTTTGATTAATTTCTTTAAATATACTTTGGTCATTTGGTTAAATAGCGTATTAGCTTAAGTGGTTATAGTGATTTAGAACTAAGAAAACTGTCTCCGATGAGTAAACTTTTCAACGAATTTCTTTAATAATAAAAGAATAAGTTTATGGTATTAAGCAAGTGAACTAAGACATTTACATGAAAATATTTTCCTTGTGATAAAACTGGAAGTAGTAATATAATTTCGTGTATGAAAAATTATTCTAATGAGCTTCAACTATAAAAAGAAATATAACGAATTTTTTTATTTAAATACAGACAAAATATAAAATATCAGTAATGTTTTTTATTTAGTGTGGTTCATTATGCTGAAGGGTGTATATTTTGCATAGAAAGCTATATCATTCCTAAATAACCTCTAAAAGGTAATACTATTTATAACAATTTTTTTAACCTGACTGACATAAATTTGATCACTATAAAATACTGTAAAAGAATAAAGTAAATGATTCAGGGGGAATATTTTAAGTCAATTATCTTGAAAAGATTAATTTAAAAAGCTTACTAAATCTGTATTAAATTGTGTGAAAGATGAGAATGAAGAAATGTTTCTCTCAAAAGTAAGCAAACATTTTTTTAAAATCTTTTTCTAAATAGTACAAAAAATATTTAAAACAAAGAATAATAGTGAATTTAGTCAATAACGAAACTACTTATATAACATATAAAATTCAATTTAAAATGTGATTAAAAAAATTTAAAAATATACTAATGTTTTCACCTGCAATGTCCCACAGTTGAACTTTGATAACTTCTTTCTTTGATTTCCACAGAACCTTCATTGCAAAATCAACTGAAAAATGAAGTTATTACTCATTGTTGTATACAATTCTTTTACTAAATATTTAACGAACAATATTTTAATTGCTGAATAGATTGCTCTAAAATTGCAATTTTTTTTCAGATAAAAATTCTAAAGTTAAATGTATTTTTCAAGAAACTTTTAAATGTAAAAGTTAAATCCTTTTTACTTTCACAGTGGGTAATTATGAATTACACAGATTGTTGTTTAGTATTATAGAGGTTATTGGATACTATTTCGATCGTTGTTGACTAGTTTTATTTTCAAAATTTGCATCAGTGGTGATACAAAATAGTTTCTAAAAACACAAATATCCTCTTCTCAAGAATTTTTTCCCCGAAATTGAAGTATTTCATGATAGTTCTTTCATTATAAAATTATTGATGAAGTTATAAAAATTTAAGTACGAAGACACTAATATTTTTAAAGTGTGAAGTGAAAAAATAATTCTATTTTTAAAAAATGTGGTAAAATTTCTGCTGTACCTAAAACAGCGTTCGGTCTGCATGTTGTATATTGTTGTTGGGTATACTATGTTTGTAGGAAGAGATGGGATGTGTGTGTTTAAAATAGTATTTCCACTACCGTCCCCAGTAATTTCTTCCTTATTCAATTAATCTTTTTTCCAAACGATGACTTATGAATGTCTGTGAAGAGGATATTCATAAAATGTCTAGCGTATTAACCTTGGGAAAAGTAGAATGTCAACAAATGGCAAGTCTCGGCTATTTTTTTTCTAGAAGCAAAAAGTCAAGAAATCTAGGTCATTCTATATTGTTTTGCTCAGATAATTAAGTTCAATTGCTTAAATTGATAAATTATTGATTGAATCTTTTTTTCTCTATCTTCTAATTTGACCATAAATAAAAAAAACGAGTTATTTTTAAATTATTTTAATTTTGATGAATAATTTCCAAACGCCAGTTTAAATTAATAAACACCATATCAAATAATTCTGTAAAAAAGAAAACTACATACTCTAATTCAAAATAAACATTAGAGATACAAAACTCAAAAATTTACATTTCATCAGAAAATACTCAAATTGATATTAAAGTGACACCGAATAAGCAAAGAGTTAACTAACACTGCAACGTTTGACAAGAAAAAGAAAGTAGAAAATAACTAATATTGTTTTAAAAAATTTAGTTTTTTTGTGGTAGAAAGGAGCTTTCACTGAGACGTCATCGTGACCACGACCAAATTGATGGAACACATGAAAGCAAAGAACATAACTTTAGCTTGTTCAAGGGATAATCATGAATTGTTTAAATAAATTGAAATTTACTTCATTTGCTTAAATTAATAATTGATGAAGGAGATGAAATGCTGACGAGCATTATAACTACAAATAATGCATCATACACAATGTTTAAAATACAAAAAATGAGTTTATATATACTTTTAATGAAATAATTTTAAATTAATGAATTAAAAAAGTAAATTTTTCTGTTATACGGATGAAAAGACAGATATTTGGCAGAACAAGTCAATTTATGTATAAAATTTATAGAAAATAAAAGGAATGAGTATCTATTAAAATTGAATGTTTTTTAGTTTGTTCCAGTAATTTTATCACATGAAAAAGATAAACCAATACAATGTTAAACAATTTACAGTTTTATTTAAAATAAATATGAAGCCACGGTTATTGTGATATCGTTGCCATGTTTTGACCACTTAACGGCGTAAAAGCCTAAACGGAGAAAAGTTCTTACTGTGTGTATGTCATGATCATCATTCCTTAAATTTGGCAATTTCAGCCGGTTGCTGAATTAAAAAAAAAAGTAATTGCCTGGGACGTACTGAGAATTATTATTTGTTAATGAATACTTCTAAGAGAAATCGTGTTTTGAAAGATAGTATTTCAAAACCGTGTCCTTCAGCAGAGAAAAAAATTATCTTACTTGTTAGAAAGCGTAGTGATATATATATCTGATGAATCTATAAGGCTGATGGAATTGCTTCGTCTTTTAATTTATGCCCTTGAAGTAATTTAAAATTGATATAAAGATTATCTGTTGAGGCCAATATATTCTCTTTTAAATTCATTAAGGAATTCTAATTTAACACTATTTTCGATGGGATATTTTTCTCAGCATTCCCCTTCTCAAGGATTTTAGTTGACCTCATTGCTGTTCAGCTGTATGACGCGATATTGACTATTAAACCATTAAATATATAGTTCTACAAGCCTAGAAAAAATTGTTGCAAGCAAATCACGTATTCGTCATGTGATTTAGATTTCACAAGTGAATCATGAGAATCAAAAAGATTTACAATGCTAATTAGTGCCAATTACATTTTTCCAATTAAACTTTATTCTGAAAAAAATTGTTTGAAATTCAAGCCAACCTGAATATCTTGTGTTGAGAAGGAGGCCAAAATTAAGAGATGTATTTCATTTGTGTGATAACGGGGAGGTTTATTTTTATTTATAGGTCACTAATATTTTGGTAAGTTTAAAAAAACATGTTGCTTTTTAACTTTTGGAGGCCAGTGTAGCTTTGTCAGGTTTCATTATCTTAAAAAAGTTGTCAATTTGTATTTAACAAGACCAAGAAAAATGCAAAAAAAGTATTTTCTAAGAACATTATCAAATGAGGTTGACGGATACCATGGAAAGCTTCCGCCGGTCAGAATGAGTCAGAGTCAAAATATTTTGTTTTTAAACAAATCTTCGTATGACAACGAGTAGGATACAAGGGAATCATTAAAGAGAGAGAGTTGTACAAAAGCCAGATTCTTCTTAATGATACAAGTTTATGCATACAGTTGCAATGTAGTTACCTGCTTTTCAAAGGGTAAAAAACTGAGCAACTTCAGTTTTCACCTCAAGTGTTGATACGTCTGTCAAGTAGGTTAATTATATGTATGTTATGGTACAAGTAATTAATATCCAGTGATTATATACATAATTTCCATTAAACTCGGTAAATGTGACAAATTACTGAATATTTATGTATATATATTTACGGGTAAAAGTGATAATTTCCAAATCGTAATTGGGAACGCAATAAATTCCAATTATATTGTAGAAAAATGATATTTTAATTTGGAAAATAAAATTTTTTAATATTAATCATTCTGTTCATAATTTTTTTCTAATTCTTAAGATGACTGAGAAAAAAATTTTAACAGAAATCTTTTACTTTAAAATTTTAAATAACAGTGACACTTAGCTCATTTATTTCAGTAGATATTTTAAGACAGATGTATTAGATATATAACTAATATAAATTATGTAACTGGTGTGAAAGATATTGAAAAAAAAATCATCAAAATTATTAAAAATAAACTAAAGTTTAACTTGTTATTTCAGTAGATACTTTATTTTTGCATATATCTAAATAAAACATTTAAATTAAATATTAGCTAGCATTTGTCAGATAAATTTTATGTCTTGTTATATAAAGACTTGGATAAAGTATAAAATTTAAATTATTAGAAAAACAGTTCCATGTTAAAACAAACTAAACCAATATTCTCTAATAAAGTATTTATTTATATTTAGTCGCGCACGCTCGTAAGTTTACCACATTTTTGTTAGATATTCTACATTTGCACTTTCCCTTGAAAAACATTGCTAATATCATTGACTTTCAGAAAGATGATTCTTTAACACAATCTCAAAGTATACTATTGTTTGTGACCTGGAAAGCAAAATAAATTTTTCTTCACAAATTGTGAATTGATTTTTGGTATCCGATTAAATTTTTATCCTTGTTTTGTTGCTAAAATATAAATTTTTTTGTTTTGAAGGTCTATTATGCTCTCTAATAAGTTTTGTGGATCACTTCTTGCTCTGTTTACATTTGGTACTCGTAGTTTCACTACTATTATCATTTGTCACACTACTCTATTACCAGAAGAAAACTTAAGATTTAGAACTACAGGCAAAA
The DNA here is from genome assembly GCA_037975125.1 of Latrodectus hesperus. Classification (NCBI taxonomy): domain Eukaryota; kingdom Metazoa; phylum Arthropoda; class Arachnida; order Araneae; family Theridiidae; genus Latrodectus; species Latrodectus hesperus. The sequence goes on along the minus strand of CM075859.1, from coordinate 76,767,323 downwards.
AGGATAAAGTTTCAAACTTTTTTTAGAACTTTTTCTATATTTTCCTACTTGTGTGTGTGTGTTCTTGCCTGCTAAAATATCTGTCTAGTTAAATTCCATTATTCTCATTCTAAATCACAAAAACTAATTGCAGTTAAACAGTCATTTAACAGCGCACATCATTTTTCACATTTGAATCGCCTTGAATTTGGCTATTGATTTTATGAGAAGTATTCTTAAACTATCTCTACTAAAGCTTGAATTACTTCTTCGGTTCTAAGATAATTGATAGAGTCATTTGGGAAAGATGATTTCAAACCTTTAAAAGGTATCCCAACCATTGTCTCATAAGAAGCATGTTACGGTAATTATAATAAACTTCCAGATTTGTAACATTATGTATTATTTTATTAGCGATAAGATATTATGTCAATTATCGAGGATTAATCATAATCACCACTAATCTTAAAAAACGTGATATATTATTAAATAATTATCATAGTTATTGCCATTTAGTTCATAAAATCCCTAATTCGCAATAAGAAAAGCAATAAAAGTCCATAACGTTTTTCAAAATTCGTTCAGATTGCTCAGTTACATGGCTACTATCATGATCTACGCCTTTGCTAAGCAACATGGGTTCTTAGATTGAAATTGAGTGTTTTTGTTGATATCAGATTCACGTGGTTTCAATAGTTTTTCTACTATTACAGAAATGATGACCATAATTTCTGAAGCGCATTTATCAATTAGACATGGTGGCAGAAACAGAATGTTCAAAAAACTTCAAAAAGTATAAAAAGTGTACTAATGAGACAAAGATGATTTACTTAAACTTTTGTGGAAAGTTGTCATAAGAGAGAAAGGTACCCAGAAAAACTTTTTAGGCCAATGATCTTCAAAGAGATGAACTCTCATGCTGCAAGCCAATTTAAGTATTATGAAGTTGCAACCAGATAATGATTTCAAATTAATATTTAAATATCAAGACTAATTGACGAAATTCCCACAGTGGAATTCTTTAAAAAGGAAACGTGCAGAAATTATATACCATTTAAATTATACTTTCTTATATTTGGGGCTCCCAGTATACTTAAAAATGACAACGATCTCGTGTTCGGTAATCAGAACGTGAAATAGGCTTGTGCAATGTGGCTAAATTTGAAAATTGTGCATGGAAACGGCCACACACACACAAATCGGCTTAGTATACAAATTAGGATGTTGAAAATATGCTAAGTACTGGGTTGGAAAGCAATAAAACTATTATATGGTCAGAACGAATTTATTTTGTACAACTTATGATAAACGTCATTTCATAGTGGTATCAAGAGTACTCCTTTTGAAGCAATGTTTGGGATACTTTTAAAATATATATTTGAAAATATTTTCTTCCACAAATGACTATCAAATATCTTAGAACTAAAGATTAAATTCGGGCTTTGATAGAAGCATTTAACACCGTTTCTGATAAAACCAACAGTAAAATAGAAGATGATTCAAAAGTGAAAATTAATCATCCATAGCTTAATGACTCTTTAACCGAAATTAATTTTGTGATTTTGAATGAGAATGATGAAGTGATCCATTTTAATCAAACAGATATTTTAACTAAGCAAGAACAGATACTTTAACTAAGTAAGAACATATAGAAAATGTGTTAAAGAAAGTTATGAATCGCAGTAAAAAAAGACGTTGTAAGTTTCAAATCTTAAATTTATTTCTTGTAATACTGACTATGAGTCGAAGACACAGTGAAACTGTGAATACTAGATATAGACAGAGCAAGAATTGACCCACGAAATTTGCTAGTGATCATATTAGAATTCAAAATTGCGATGTTGTAGAAATAAAACATGGAAAATTTTCCAAGTGGTATATCAGAAATCAGTTCACAATTTGTGAAAAAAAATATTTTGCTTGATGATTTTCCAGATTGAGCATTATTATTTTTCTGGTCAGTGATTTTAACATTGTGCTTGCAAGGCATAATGCAAACTTAAAGAGTCTAAATGTAAAAAATCAGGAACAATTGTATAATTATAAATGTCATAACTTTCCAATGTATCTAAATAAGTAAACTCTTGTAAGTAAATATAAATAAACACACACACACACACACACACACACACACACACACACACACACACACACACACACACACACACACACACACACACACACACACACACACACACACACACACACACACACACACACACACACACACACACATATATATATATATATATATATATATATATATATATATATATATATATATATATATATATATATATATATATATATATATATATATATATATATAAGTTTAGTTTACTTTAAAACGGAAGTGTTTTTTATAAATTCTAATAATCTAAATGGTTTTCTTTTTCCAGGTCTTTAAGTTAACAAGACAAAGTTTAACTAAAAGTATTAGTTTTAATCTTTAATTCAAACTTGTGTTTTATTTAGATATATGTAAAAATAAAGTATTTACTGAAATAACAAGTTAGACTTTATTTTACTTTTATTAATTTTGATCATTTTGTATTTTTCAATATCTTTCACAACAGATATATACGAGGGTCACTCTGAAATTTTTGAGATACAACTAGGTTTTTCAAGTTATACTTAAAAAACTTTAGGTGTGTTCAAAGTAGTCTCCTCCAGCATCAATGCACTTTTGTAGACGAATTTTCCATAGATTAAATGCCTCAAGCCATTCATTTCTTCGAATAGATGAAAAAAATGCATTTATAGCCACATCAATCTCTTCTTCTGAATGAAAACGACGTCCACGTAAGTTCTTTTTTAGATTTAAGAATAACCAAAAGTCACACAGATCAGGTGAATACGGCGGATGTTCGATCACTTTAATTTGTTTTTGTTTAAGAAACTCAACTGTTAATCCGACTGTATGTGAAGATGCATTGTCATGGTGAAGCATTAGTCCCCTAACCTTCAGTTCTTGTAGAATTTCTGGAAGACATTTAGTGGTATACCAGTTTGCTGTTACTGTCTTCTGTCTTTCCAACTTGATGGCTTTGACCAATCCCGTACTTCTGAAGAAAACGGCATACATCACTTTTTTAAGTGCGCGTTGTTTTTTCATCATTATCGGCGTGGGATCATCTTTAAAGACCCATACTTTGCTTTCTTGCCGTGTTGAAACGTCAAAAAACAGTATGTACGTTTCATCACCTGTTACAATTTTAGAAATGATGCGGTGGCCCCCATCATTTAGCATATTAAGAGTTTCTTTACTGATTCTAGCACGCTTCTCTTTTTGATGCTCAGTTAGATTATGGGGAACCAAGCGGCAAACTACTTTTTTCATATGTAATTCTTCATGAATGATTTTGTGTATGGCTGCGGATCCAATGTTAAGTTCCTTCTGTATCATTTGATAGGTACAGCGATTATCATCCATTAACATCTTTCGTATGGCAGACACATTATCCGTGATTACTGCCGACGGCGGCCTTCCTGTGTGTTCTTCATCCTGAAGAAAGTAGTGACCTCTTCTAAATTCTCTAAGCCATCTGAATACACGAGCTGGAGATTCATCACCAAATGCTAATTGCAACCGTTGAACGCATTCTTCTTGATTTAATCCTGCTTTGAAATCGTAGAATATCATAGCGCGAAAATGTTCTCGCGTCAACTCCATTTTCTCTTCTGTTTAAAATTTATTCCATGCTAAACAAGTTGAAGTAATTAAAAAATCATCTTCTGTGTTAAAATACTTTGTACTTTAAAACTAAACCGTTATTTTTCTTTTGTAAATTCTTGTCTGCGCGTATCTCAAAAATTTCAGAGTAACCCTCGTTTATAATGCTATTACTTAATACTTCTGTCTTAAAGTATCTACTGAAATGAATGTACGAAAGAGCTACTATTATTAAAATTTTTATTTGAAAGATAATTGTAAGTTTTATTCTAAGTCTTTATGATTTTCTTCAAATTCTTAAGGTTAAATTGTGCGTATAGTTGTTTTTTTATAGGAAGTTTATTAATATAAAGTATATAGAATACATATAGTATTATAGAATAACGCATACATATATAGTTGTACTTCTATGTTCGAAATCAACTGTAAATTAATGAGGTTCATTTTAGAGCTTTTGTTTTATAAAAGTAGATGAACCAAATAACAGATTGTACGTGATTTTTGTCGAAAATATATAAATATTTCAGCAACTCTATAAATTTGTTACTGTATATTTTATTGCACAAAGAATGTAACAAGAAGATCATTTGAAGTGTTTTTACCTCCAACTGTGCCTTTATAATCTTGGCGGAAAACATCATTCACATATCTTTGCACAAAAGATGTTTTACCAACAGTTGCATCCCCAACAACAATCACTTTGAACAATCTCTCAACAGTAGATGCGGAAACTAAAAAAAAGAATAATTAACTTTGACATTTTTGAAAATTTATGAATTTATCAAATTGAAACATTATATTAGGCCAGCGTATGAAATACATTCCCCGATTTATAGCAATTTATAGTTATTTGCTGTTACTGTAAATGGCCAGTAGCAGTAAATAATTATAAATGTCGAGACAAGCAGATGCCCAATATGAACTACATATTAAGTAAGAAATAAATCATTATCTAAAATAACTTTTATAAATGTTTTGAAGGTAGGTATCGTAAATTATACTCACATTAATAGTAATTAATGACAACGTTAGCACAACATAAAAACTATCTATTAAAAATCATTAAGATAATATTTCAAAATTGTATTAATTATATTCATGTTTAAAGACGATGTCCTTCGGGGCCCATCACATTTTTTAGACATTTTAGATATTTTTGGTTTTATGGGAGTTGTGTGTGTGAGTGTGTGTGTGTCTAACCTAGCTAGAGACAATCTGAGATAAGTAACAACATAACATATTCATGTTTTGCAGATCACGGAAGTGTTTCATATACTAGCCATCAAAGCAAACTCAAAAATATTAAATTATGAAAATATCACTAGATTTCTAGACTTTGAATATACATATTTTGTCGTTTGATAAAAAAAAATACTTTTCTAATCTGAATAAAGAGCGTTGTTTAACAAAAAATTTAATACTTATATACTAGTTAAATTTATATATTCATTTTTATGTTCGCCAACTTAATTTCTTAAAGTTACTTTTTATATTAAAAACAAGTGTATATGCACAGTACAAAAAGAAAATCATAATTTTTTTTTTTTTTTACGCCCGAAATAAAAATCAGCTTAATTTCCAAAAACTATCATTTTTAAAGGAAATATGATTGATAAGAAGTAATTCATATAAAATAAATAGATATGTATACTAATGAAAGTCCTGTAATTTCACAGTTGTGAGTTTAATTATATTAAATTAACATAGAATAATCAACATCTCTTGGGGAAATGTAAAGAGAGAGTATCCATTAATCTCTTTGGTACAAAGGTCTAACTCATGCTAAAAGATTTTCTCATACCAATGAATGTAAGTAAACATGATTTGCTTTGTTATTATAGTAATCAGTCTAAATAGTTTTAGAGACATAATTCAAAGGTTAAGAAAAATTGATAAACTGATAAATGAAACGGATGTAAACACTAGTTGAAGCTAGTAATAACAAAAACAAAACCGATTGTAATGAAACAACTAATAGAATTTCAGATAATGACTTGTCGATTTAGTTTGTTTATTGCTCAATAGTCACTTTTATTGCAAAATGGCTAGTTTGACCACAGTTTAAGTTTAATATGTGTGGATTCCGAACCATTACAAACACCAACATTCGAGATACGAATTGAAACCAAGAACTGTTGAATTGAAGATTTAAAAGGTAACCATTCAAAGATGCTAGTTTAGCTTCTAACTTGTCAGAACACACGAATCCTCTCAATAAATTTGTGAAAAACATCGGGATTTCGGACTTATCTTAGCCTATAGTAGGATAACTTTATCATATACGAAGTTTCCAAACAATTTAAGTTCTCATGTAATGTTATTCAGACTCCAAAATCAGTCCAAAACTGAAATCCAGTCTCAAGATCCAGGTTTATTATGCATTACAACTTTCTTATCATAGTTATTTAGTTGTTTTAATTAGCAAGAGACGAACACTATTGTATCAGTATCACAATTATCCTTACAGGAATGTCCGCAGTTATATTTGCTACATAGGTTTCTTTTATCATACTGGATTTTATGCAAGATCATTTTCATGATATCATAAGATATTAGTTACACAGAGGGTGTTCACACATTTTTGTAACGCGATTTTAATTCTCTCCATCAAATTAAATATTAATTTAAAAATAAAAATATATTTGTCATGAAATTGTTAAAGGGATTAAAAATATTTCTAAAGCTGTATTCGATAATTTACTATAAATAACGCTGAAAAATAAACAATATTTTTGCGCTCTCCGAAGCGAAACACTGTTATTCAATTATTAAGAAACGATGTAAAAATCCTCGTTTTAATATTTCTACACGTAAAATAAGTGACATAATAATATAAGAGGAAAGAAATTTCAATTTTTACATTTGATTGGGGAAAAGGCAATAAATTACATTCAACAAAATAAGCGCGTACAGCCTTTATTAACTCTAATCATGTGTTTTAAGGAAAAAATCCTACTACTTAAAGAACTATATCAAAGTCTTTAAATGATTTTATTGGAACTGCAAACAAAATTATAAAATCCAGTTTAATCAAAATAAAAAATCACGATGTTCATCACCTAACACCGAAACATGTTTCTCAGCTTAAGAAAATATTTTTTAAGGTCTTATTACATTACTGGATTCTCTTATAACCGGAAACTTAAAATAAGGAAAGTAGAAAAAATATCAACATAAATTCGGTTTACAATCAGAAATATGTTTTAACACCTATTTTCAAAGAAATTCCATTGAAATAAGGCTCTCTCTTACTGCTCCATTTATTGAAAAAATAAAAAATGAAATTGGTATTGAAATTATTCCTTTTAAATGCATCCGACCCAAATCCCCTGACGTTTCACATATGAATTTATGTACATATTTGGACTTCTAAAACAAGTTCTTTATAAGTGGTATCCCAAAACATTGGATGGACTCTGAAAGATTGTGAATGAGGAGTGGAACAATATCAACTTTATGTTTTGAGGAAAGTGCTTTAATCTTGAAAATCAAGATGTAATATGATAGTTCAGAAAAAAGACCATCAGACTGAAAATATTAGAAAATAAAATACTGATATTTATTTTATTACATACCTTCCCAAAATTGCTACAAAAATGTAATGCACACCCTCTGTATCTTAAATTTTCAAAACTGGTGCTGATGAAGGATTAAAGATGCCTAATGTTTGTCTCAACCAACCAAAAAAAAAAATTCAAAACTTAAATTGTTTTTGTCGATTTAAACTAACCATAAAATGGATGCTTGTCCCTTATTTGCTTTTTTTTCTGTTCTGTGGTCTGTTTTATAATGGAAAACTGCTTTTCAAACCGTTTCTTTGGTCTTTATATAAGAAATCGCTTAACTAACAAAATAAACTTTCACAATATTCTGAGACATTCGATGAAGAACTTCGCCTTGTTTGCTGCCGCTCGACGAATGCAACTTTAAGGCAGCCAGCAAATTCGCCAACAAGTCTGATTTACGATTGTCTCAATACGTTATCGTAATTAATAATGTGTGACCTAGATGAAATGTTATCTAACGTCATGGATATTTTAAATCACTGAGAATTGTGATAAAGTGGCGTAATCATGATCTCATCTGGAACGAAAGAAACAACATTTTATGGTTTAAAAAAATAATAACCTTTTGAGAACCTAATTATTAACTATTTTAAGAAAAAAAGAATTAATTTACATAATGCTAAACTTTTAATGAAATTAAATCTTATTTTTACGAAAACTTTTGGTTTGTAAAAGTATTTTTTCATTGGAATAAACATGACAAAAATATTTGAGATGGAAATAACTCAAGATTAACGGTAGGGATAGTTAATTTCCAAATTAGGATTAATCTTATTTTTATCTCTTTCCCCAAATTTAAGAAATTTTTACAAAATGGCAGATATTTTTCCTTTAAATGAGATTTTTTTAACCTAAAAACTTTCCTGAATATCATTTAAAAAGTGAAACATTCTTGAAATAAAATTATAATGCCTTAAAAGCTATAATGTTATGAAATATAAATGCGATAAATTTCTACAAAATGGCCAGCTTAGTACAAAACAAATAGCAAGTTTAGTTTGTCGCTCAATGGCCATTTGCGCATACTAGAGCTAGTTAAATCATGACCTACAGTTTAAAGTGGAATCCGAACCACTACACAAATCCATGTCCAAGACAGAATTTCAAACCATTATCTGTTAAAAAGAAGGCGCGAGCGTAACCGTTCGGCAAAAACATAATTTTTAAACTATATTTTTTATTATTCGAATAGTATAGGGATCTAGAAGTTCAAAATATTGAAGATCTGCAATGCCTTTTTTGACTTATCACTCTACTTTCACTTCTTGTATATGAAGGCAAATTAATCACTTTTTGTATATGAATCTGTATTTTTTGCATACGTGATTATAAATTCATCTGGAACTCACAGATTAAACAATGGATTCCAAACCATTCCAAAAATGTACACCTGATATCGGATTTGAACCTATAAGCTGTTGGATTTTTATGACAAAAACTCAGATAACTACTAAGAGAATGCACTGAAGAATGTATATCGTTGGATGTGATCGTTACCTTAAATAGACATATCAATTCACGGATCTCCCCATCAGAGGATATTTACTAGTTATCTTTATTTTGGTATTCAATATTTAATATCGTAAACGTGTTGTCTGTGTTCGATAACCTTAAATTTTTTTAAATTTCCTTAATTATTTGTAGACGGACTTTTGCGTATGTTTTCTTTATAATAAAAATGCTCTCTTCATAGTATTGCAATTTCTTCAAAAAAAAGTAGAATAACAAAATATTAATTGAATTCTGTAGATTTTTGAAGTTTGTGTAGAAATTTATTTAAATTTTGAGTATGAATAAATGGCAATTTACGCAGTTAAAAAAAAATCATATTCACCAATCAAATTTTCAAGATTGATTGGTTAATTTTTTTCTGGAAAATTATTGTGTGCTTCTAAAACTATGAATCCAATCTTAATTGCACTGAAAGAGAAAGAAAGAACTTAAAATGTTATGGATTCATGAAAAAGCATTCGAGAGAAAATCCAAAGATCTCTCGTATCTATACAAAGGATGTCTCACATTAGGGATAGTTTGGTTCGCTCAATGCTCCATGGTCACTTTTTTGGAAATGAGGATTAATCTGACCAAGAACATTGATTAAAGTTTAAAACTGATTCCGAGCTACAAATGTCCATACCAAAAGATGAAGTTGAAAATACGAACAATTGACCAAAAGAACAGATCTAACTATTTGGTTACCTCAGCTGACACATTAAAAAAACAATGTGGTCTTTCACATGTATACTCAGAGATAAAAAGGAATCTACTTTTTATAATCGGCAAAAATGACATTTTAAAGAGTTTTATTTGCATTAAATCGATTAATTATTCCAAAGCAGCCATTGAAAATATGGAAGAATGTGGTTAGCTCGAAAATGCTGTTATAACTTGACAGATAAAATAATATGATAATTTAGATTCCTCAATGAAATAGCATTTCAAAGTTTTTTAGATTAAAAGAAATAAGGCTTGTGACTGCTGTTAGTAAAATTTATCTGTAAAATAAAATAAATTTTTTTATTTAGTGATGAATAAACAGCTGTCAAAAGTTAGGAAATTTTAAGGTATGCCAAAACATTATTTCAAAACACTTTCTCTAACAATGAATAAATGCATCTTTTGAAAACACAGCTACTTTGGTAAACTTTAATGTAATAAAGTATAACATGTAGTGTTCACTGAGAAATTAGTAAACAGTGTAACTATTACAGTACTTAAATATAACTATTTATACCTGTCGTCAAGTAATTTGAAAATAACTAATTATGAAAATACTTAGAAATATCAAGAAAAGAAAATGAAAGGAAAAGAATATTCGAAAACATTAACTATTCACATTCCAAGACAAAATTCCTTACAGTGCTAGACCATTAGCAGTATGTTCATAATGTTTATATTTAAAAACAACTCACTTTTGTCCAGAAGTAACGTGTATTTAATATATATTAAAAGGGAATTTTTCAAATATTACAAAAATAAGAAATAAAATGTCTAAATACTCAGTTATCTATTTGCAGGAAAAATTGAAAGAAATCGAAATTGAAAGAAATCAAGATTAATAACTCATTTTATATTCATTGTGGAAGCATAATGTCTTAAATTGTGTTCTGATTATGCTCATGTCTTAGTCTTTCTTATAAAGACACCGTTTGAAAAATCAACTCGGAAAAATTTAGGTTTTATTTTCTCTGTTTAAAGTTTCTAGGATAATGCCGCAGCTGATCATGCAATATTGAGACCATATTTAAATTATTAATCATATTAGAATGTCTCTTTAATGTTATTGCATAAAACTGAATATTTTTCATTTTTTTCAGCAATGGTAAAACAATGTAATAATAAAATTCTATTAAACAATGCAAGAAATTGTATGTAGTTAAATCTAAATATTTTTCAATAATTCTGATTAAAATGACAAATATTTAATAGGTTTATTGTTTTGTCGCTATACAGCAACTTATTTGTACACGAGGGTTAATTGAGCAGAAGCCTTTGATTTAATAAGGATTCAGAACCATTGCTATCATCCACCCCTGAATTATGAAAATTTGTAGAATTCTGATTTAATCATAGTTTAAAAAATTCATTTACGTATAGATATCGTGATTACTACTAACTTATACATTATTAAGTAAATAAGTATTTAAATAAACAGAAACTTTGTAATTTTAACCCAAGTTTATTTTAAAGAATGATGATTTGTGTAAGAAAGTATTAATAATCTTTTATTTATAATAAATTCTTGACTTCTATATTATTAAATGGAAATACATAAATGTCACTTAATTTAGTCTTTCCAGAAATGGATAAGATTTTCTATATTTTTCTTCTTACTTTTAAAATTATTAACTAATTATAGTCATGAAAAATCATATTTCTTTGATATAGAAAGAGCTTTAATTGGATTCTTTGTTTTTGAAATTTAATTTTTAAGTTTCAAAACAGATGCTAGAAACCTACTAGATTCTACTTAATTTTCAATATAACGTTCAGTTAAAACCGATGAAAGAAAATTATTTTCTTTTAAAATGCGTGACCTTCTGAAATACTTTTTGCATGTAGCTGGCATGAGTATTAATAGGTTTACGACCACGTTCATCTCTAAACCTGTTCATGGCAGGATCTTCTTACATAACAGTGAAGGAACTATGGGATTGAAAGAGAAAAATTCTTCCATTCAATTTCGTAAACATTTTTTTTTTGTGTGTGTGCGTGTGTGCCAAATGGGGTCTTATGTTTTTCAAGAAGATAAAAGCATTATATTCGTAAAAAAATTATACTTTGCTTATATATTTTAGGCTGTTAAATATTTTCAGATACTACTGTACTTACTGAGTACATTAACATTTCCTTATCACTTTGAATTTTTATCGTTTCTGATTACTTATGACGTAAGAAAAATATTTGACTTCTAGGATTTGAAAATAGCTTATATATTCGAAGGGAAAACACATTCTGATAGAAACGACTCTAATGACTGTAATTCAAAAAAAAAAATTTTTTTTTTCGGTATTAATTTTCAATACAAAAACTTGGGGATAATTTTGTCTTCATTTAATACCGTATACAACTTAAATACAAATATCCTAAAATTATTTAATTTGTTTTCAAAAGTATTTTAGATATTTTTTCAGTATTATGAAAATTTCTATAGCTAATTTTCTGGGAGGAAAAATCCTATAAATGGTATCATATAAAAGTTGAAAATCTAATGCAAACTAAAGTATTTAAATATTGTAATTATGAAAAATATAGGATACTAATATTCTGTTATTCTGAATTAGCCTAACGTTATTTTGAAACAACGATATTATAATATTTTGTATTTATAAATAATATCAATGGTCAATATACGTCATTTTAGACATTTATTCACTTCTTATTACACAGATATGTTCTCTCAAATTTTTTCACTTTATTAGAGAGAATGACAATGAAAATGGTCGTCTGAGTCTCATGCCTACTATTTAAAAGCGCGAGTAGTATACAACTATAGCTAGTTATTTATTTTCACAAAAAATAAAGAAGTTTCATCATTAAATCTCACAAGAAGTTATATAATGGAAACATTTATAAGAACAATTATTCCGATATAGTTTCCTTACTTCCGGGAATTCAAATCATTAACCGTAGATCATTTTACATTTAACCATTTAACTTTTAGAAGAATTCAACATTAAAAAACCAATTAAACTTAGTAATTTAATTCAAATGTATTTAAAATTTGAAATCTTATATAAATATGGATTTATCTCCTATGAATAGAATTCTAAACATAATGTAGTATCTCACTCCTTCAAACACAAGTAAAATAAAGGCATTTAGTTTAGAAACAATTATTTATATATTTTGTATGGTAAATATAAATACAAAAATGAAGGAAATGTGTTTAAATAGGAGTCTTGTAAATTAAATAATTTGTCCTCATTTATGTTTGAAATTTATATTTACTTAATTTTTTTTCAAACAAATCAACGTTTTTAATTACAATTTTGCGGTTTCCATAGAAACTTTTAACGAACACAGAATTCACTTTTAGTAATAATTGCACGATTTTCTTCTCTTTTTAAATTAATTTCCTTTCTTTTCTGGGGGATTGGGGTGGGTAATTATTTTCCCTTCCGCACCTTTGTATTTTGTGGAGACTCGTATTTGAAAATCTGATTTATGCGTATAAATAATCTCTATCGACAAGTTGAGGAAAAGATACGAGCCTATTAATCTCTTTATTATCAAACACCTGACAGATATAAATCTGCTTCCTTTTTCTCATAATACAACTGTTTAATCGCATGTTGTCACTTTGTATTAAAAATGTTAATAAACCTTTCTACCTCAACTTTTCACTATAAACTCAAAGCTTTTAAGTTAAAGATGATTTTTTAAGTTTGAAATGATTATTAATAATTATATTGTTAATAAGGACTACTGTTTTTTTAAGGAAAACAGTCATAACTAACAACATAATGTTAATATGTTGTTAATTATGACTAATGTTTTCCTAAATGTTCGGAAATAGATTATTATACTTTATGACCATGGTCGGGCGCGGACATCAAAAACACTCTTTGTGGGCAGCATTTACACAATTCTATTTTAGGAGATAATTTAAGAAACAACATTTTTGAATTACTTTTTCTAGAAACAATCAGTTACAAATGATAGATTTTAAAATAACTCATATTAAGAAATATCTTCGAAAATTTAGTTATCACGCAATATTTTTTTACAAAATACACGAATGTCATTTATCAAATATTAAACTGATAATTAAAAAAAAATTATAAATTTTGATGACACCCGCAAAAGGGGTTGGAGAGATTCTCTTTCATTTTATTTTTCACTTTATTTTTTAACATTAGTTGATGTGTTTAGATGTAAAAAATTCAACATTGAAAAATAACTAAATGTCATTTAAGTAAATTTTTGCTTATATAGCATACTACTAGATTTATCATAAATAAATATTCGATTTCCCTACTAATTTCTTTTTAAAATAATGTTTACCTTTTGCAGTTTCTCACAACTTCATTTCTCATTTAATATTTTTAAAAGCTAAAAAATTTTAGATTAATCAATATTTTATAAATTTATTTTTCCCGCAATGATCTTTCTCATTTTCTCCATTAATTAAAAATTTAACTCCCTATAAAAAGCGTTTTAATGTAAAATCTCTAGTTTTATAACTTAACGAATCCCCCCAAAAATTTTAACCTAATTATAAGTCACATTTTTTTAATCTATCTTTTCAATCGATTTTACTTCTTTGAGTCTTTCATTATGAGCCTAGGGGTATATTTTGATTTCAAAATTTCCTTTCATTAAGATACTTCTTCATATGTAGTGTATAAAAATCCAATTCTGCTTTCCGTACTTTAACATTTTTAATTTATATTCATATTGTTAAATGCTCTCATTGCATCTAATTTCACCAATGTTATTGTATAATCAAGCATTAATACTTTTATTACACCCTTGGCCGCAAATGACATGATTAACACTCATTCCGATATAGAATATTCCAATGCGAATTATTTTTTTAGAAAGTCAGATTGCATAAGGTCTCTAAATACGGGTTGTGCCATTCTCTACAACCCTACAGAAAGGTTGCTTTTAATGTTACAGATTAGTTGTAATACTTGTTTTTCTGAATGAAAATAGGAATTGTCACCCAAAGAATAAAATATTCTGTTTGGATGTTTCATTCATTAAAAATCATTTAGAGGAAATAGTTCAAGGCACTCGTCACATTGCTGACATACATTCTAAATATTTCCTCAGATTGCAAGTCTCTATACTATGCTCTTAAAACTTGTCAATAACCTCATTATGAAGGTGAATTTTCCTAAAAATGAAGGAACTAAGTTACATATGATTTATAGTTTTTTTACCTCTAAAGAGACGTGGCTTTTAATACTTCAAATTTATATTTCCTTAACTTCTAAAATGCTTCTATATACAGTAGGCAAAATTGATTATTTGTACACCTTTTTTTTTAAAGTTAAGAAAAATACAAGCAGCTATTTTATTCCTTGCAATGTGTGAATATGAGTTTGTTGTTTATTTCTAAGTTAACGAAAAAAATATTTTGAAATAATTGAAAATAAAACCTAAACCTTACAAACTTGGAAAATTTCTTGGAAAAAGTATATTTGTACACCTATATCTCTGGTAAGTATTACTATCATTTCATGCAATTTTTCACATGATAGTTAAATTTTTGGATAGTTTATACTTATTAAACACATTGAAGATTATCTTTTTTAACAATGAAGGTCACTCGTAGAGAAAATTTGAGAAATGGCCACGAAATCATAAGAAGTCTTTTTAGACATGAGAACTCATATTGTTAACCTTAATAAAAGTGGAAAATCTTATCGCGAAATTCAAAACATGGTTAAGTTACCCTTTACAACTGTTGGTTACATCGTAAGAAAATATAAAAATACTGGACTCGTTGAAAATGAACTCAAGCCAGCTGGCCGAGTAAACTAACTTCATGAAATAAACGAAGTATTTTTAAAGCAGCTATTAGAAAACCACAAATTTCTGCTCAGAAAATTGTATATGACCTTCTGGCATCTTCTAACATTAGAGTGACCGCTCAAACAATAAGAAATATGTTACATAGTGCTGATTTAAAGGGCAGAACTCGGAGAAAAAAACCAATGATCTCTAAAGTTAAAAGAAAAAAGCATTTAGAATTTGCTATGAAATACAAAGACAAACCGATGGACTTCTGGAAAAAGGTTAATTTTTCAGATGAGAGTAAGTTTGAAATTTTTTTAACCCCTAGTATCCGAAAAATCTGGCGAAAAAATAAAACAGCCCTTGATAGTAAAATTGTACTTCAGACCCTGAAACATGATGGTAGAAATATGATGGTTTGGGACTGTGTAGCTCATGGCGTGGTTGGAAAATTACACTTTATTGACACAAAAGAAATAGCTTTAGGTTACATTGATGTGTTGCGGCATAACTTATTAGACAGTGCTAGAAAATTGGGTATCGGAGACACTTTCATATTCAAACAAGATAACGATCCAAAACACTGCGATAGTTTCTAAAACATGCCTGCTTTATAATGCGCCAAGACAGCTTGAAACTCTACCACAATCGCCGGATATAAATCTAATTGAAAACGTGTGGATGCTATTGGATGCTCAAGCTCGAAAAAAAAATTTTACAAGCAAAAATAGTTTGAAAGAATCACTCATGGAAGCATGGGCAGAAATAGATCAAGAAACCACCAAAAAGTTAATAGAATCAATGCCAAGTTAATAGAATCAATCGCCTTGAAGCAATTGTAAAAGCCAATGGCATACAAAAAGTATTAGATTTCTATAAAATAATTATAATTATGTTTAAAATTCGTCACTAAGTAAGTATACAAATACTCATTTTGTATAGTTTTTATAAAGTTTTATTCATTAATCAACTAAAGTTTATGGGATTGTTTTTTTTTGTTGATATTTAATATTATCATTATTTTGCCTCAATAGAATATATTTCTGCAATTTTATCTTAGTTACCCGATTTTATTTTGCTATAAAGTTCTAAAATTTAAGTGTACAGATAAACATTTTGTCAACTGTAAGTATAGATCACTTGTATTATCAAACTTTCAACTCAATTTTTTATAAATGCAAAATTTCTAAAACTGGAAACAATTGAACATTTGTTCTATTACAATTAGTAACGCAAGTTTTCAAGATATGTTCAATAAAGAAGTTTTGAAACATTTGGTTTCGAATGTTTTACACAAAGAATAAAATTGTCATTATTCAAATAGTGAAGAATAATCCAAAAATAATTGCTCTTCAACTAGCCATATTTATTTTTAACTATTTGAAACACTTCAAATATTTTTGTCAGGAAGTTCGCCCATACATTTTAGATGTAATAATTTAAATTTGCAATCGGTAATTGTTAGAATTAATTGTTAATAACTACCAATTAGAAATTCTTTTTTACAATAGAAAAATATTTATTTTTTAACACTAAGAAATGGATTCAAATTAGAAATTGTTTAATGCCATCCCCTTCATCAATACTAAAAATAATGCCAGCTATAAATATGAAAATTTTGTTTTATTGTTAATTAACAGCGAATTTTTGTTTAAAATCAGTTAGTCGCCGCTTTTGATTTTACTTTTAGAAAAAAGGAAATAACGAAACATGGTAATAAAATATTTTTATAAAATCAATAACTTTTATAAATTATATTTTTATGAAATAAATATTTTTATTGTTTTGCTAAAAGAGCAGCTAACTGCTTATTTATTAGAAATTCTTCGGAGCTGAAATTTGCAATTCAGCTAAACGACAGTAATAAGTGTTGATGTGATCTCAAAGTTTACACTGTAATGCATTTCTCTGTTACATGTTTAATTAAATACTAAGAATCACATAGTTTATAACTAGTGTCATTAATAAGAAAATTTTTTTAGAATTATATATATATATATATATATATATATATATATATATATAAATCGAAGTTACTTTCGCATTTTTTATAAATTTTTAGCAGATTCCCCATTTAACCGATTATGGGACGCTACTCATAATATTAAATTACCCGAAAATGTTATTTATTGATTTCTTTTATATCATTACAAAGTAAATTTATATGTTGATAATATACTGTTAATATTTGCTTAAAATCTTACTTTTATTGTTTCGTCTATTAAAAATATTTTACGATATATATGTCAGTGCATGTATTTACAAGTATTATTTTAACTTTCTATGTTGTTTATTTTATTTTTATTTAACTTTTTTCGTATTTATGTATTGCTATTGATTGAACTTTAAATTGTTTTCATAATATTCTCTTTTATCTTTGTAAATATCAATGCATTTCAGTAATGTTTAAAAATATTTCAATAGTGATTTTGTTTCAAATCAAATTTATAAATGCCTTTTTATTCGTCCCTCATTCCTACTTGCAGGATAATTTTGTAGGAAAATTTAAATACGCATTTCAATTTGGGTATAAATTTATTAAATAATATGGATGATCTTCTATGTTCCACAACACTTCTGTTAGGGAATTTGAAAATTTCGCTCCTTCAGAAGCTCTCAAATGTATATAAATATATATTTCCATAACATAAATATGCAGCAAACATTTCATATTTACATAAATATAATTGTATTTACATGCATATGTACACGTACATTAATGTTTCTCAGCTAATTACTTTACTACATTATTTCGTTAATTTCAAAGAGGCTAAAGATATTTTATTCTGCTTTTTTCAAAACCTTTTTTCACTCAAAAATATTTTGATTCATCCATTTTTTCTCATCCTTACTTGCTTCAAAAATGATATTTCTTCATTATTTTATATAACGAGTTACAAATCAAAATTGATGATCCATTAGATGTTTCTCCAATGAAAACCATACTTTAAAATTGCTACCCATACTTTAAACAGAATTATAATACCAAGCTTCACAAAATGCTTGAGAAGTGATTTGGTTTGTTTAACTCGACGGTTATATTTTGCTCAATAGGGATATTAAGCCATGTGATCTACAGTTTAAAATGTATTCCGAACCATTACAAACATACAAGTTCGGCAGTGGGTATTGTACTCTCGTACCATTTGAAGTGTTGACATGAAATACAAAGCTCAAACCATTCGATTGTCAGTTCGCCTCTTGTGAATAATGAATTTCAACATTTCTAAAATTTCTAACAATTACGTGTTGTATTGCATGAATTTTTCTAGATCAGTGGTTTAATCAAAATTTCACCTGTGTTGGAAAGTCAACTCTAGCATTCTTAACCTACAAGATTGAAACCAACAGTTTAAATATATGAAATATTTTCTGCAGTTTCTTCAGCTACAACACTTAAAAACAAAACAGTAGAAACGAGCTGGCCATTTATCAGCAAAAAAATTAATGTTTAAAATGTATTTTTAGTCTCATTTTCAAAGGTGTATAAATAATACAAAAATATCGAATCCCCACCCACAAAATGTTCTTCAAATTTTCATTCTAGCTTAGCAACTCATATAGCCCAACAATAATGCAATGATTATTATCAGTGTACAAATATAACAAAAATGTAATTCTTAACAATGGCAGTGACACTGAATATAAAATTTGAGTTTTAAATACCCCATAATGGTGAACAACGAAGTTCAAAAGATTTATAAGTATCTATGCCATTTGTTTTCAATTATTTTCTGTATATTCAGACCTTTCATAAAAAAAAGAAATAAATAAAACAAAGGGGGTAAATTCTCCTACCTGAAATCAGCACGAAATTTCTGGATGACCTACTATAAGTACCCCGTTATTCATATTGTAACCCCCTATTTAGTGTGTGTATATAGTATATTATTCAGATCCTGAAAATTATTTTTTTTATTTTACCAATTTTAAACATAAATTATATTCATTCACATATTTTAGCTCTAAATTATCTAGCATTATGCTCTTTCTCTATGTATTCTCTTTCTTCTTTCTTTCTCCCGTCCCATGGTTTTCTATATTCCAAATTTCATGATTCTCCACCCAGCCTTTAAAAATGCTTTAAAAATGTAGTTTCATATGAGCACCTTATTCTACATCTGTAATTCTGATTATTCTATGACAATTTCATTGCTCATTTATTAGTATTAACTTCAAATTATGACCCAAAGAGGACGGTACAAGTGGTGTAATTTGTTTTGAGATATGGCTTATCTAATATATATTTTAAGCCACTACAAATTGCAACACACATGTTTGAAGTCGAATCCTTGAACGGTTAACCTGAACACCAGATAACTAACCATTTAGCTTATATAATATAGACATTTAGATAGATGGTTGTTGGCAGATTAGACCTCGACCCAAATAATCTATTGACTTGCATAAATGTATTCCAGACTATATCGTCAATAACAAATTTGTGATTCTAGAATGACGAATAAATACGAATATATAAACAAAAAAATTAGGGGGTATATAAATAATTAATAATATAATTTCAGCAGATTTTTCATTTCAAATTGAAGAAAAATTAAACTGAAAATTTATAATAATTTGTAAG
Organism: Latrodectus hesperus; assembly: GCA_037975125.1. Classification (NCBI taxonomy): domain Eukaryota; kingdom Metazoa; phylum Arthropoda; class Arachnida; order Araneae; family Theridiidae; genus Latrodectus; species Latrodectus hesperus. Next base: position 76,747,552 of record CM075859.1, on the reverse strand, counting down.
TAGCTTTTAAGAAAAGAGTTTAGACAGATTTTATACTTGCTATGAGGAAAAATTGTGGTTACATTTTTTTAAGGAAAGAATTTTAAGAGTTTATAGTAGATGCAAAATACTCTCTATAGTTATTTTTTTTTACATAAATGCTAACAGTAATCTTTAAAATTATTTTGAGTAACTATAAAACTGGAAACACAAAAACTGATACCAAAAATCTGTTGGCAATTAAAAATAGTGTATAGATCTAAGTCGAATTTAAGCAGTTATTTTCATTCTAGTATTTTGTAGAACATAAAGGATCCTTAATTTAAAAGATAATTTAACAATAAAATAAATTGATTTTTGAAATGATATATGAATTACTTTTAGTGATGACTAAAAAATTGTCTTTTTAGGCATTGATTGGAGAATGTACATATGTGGAGAACTCAAACACATCGAAGTCATACAGTATATATTTACTGAAAAATGTGACGGATTTCAACACGTTCATTTGTTTGATTTTATGATACTAACTAATGATGTCACGTGTTTCTGAAGGTCAAAGATGTTTAAAAATTAAGAAATTTTATGTTGTCTTCAAGCAAAAGACCAATAACTGAAATAAACTTTAAAAGACTCGAATTTCTTAGAAATCATACCAGCAAAGCAATAAAGTTTATTCCGTTGGAAAAAGAGCATCAGCAGTTTTACATCAGTTGGTAAAATATTTACGAAAGAGAATCCTTGCACTGCCTTTCTAAAATCGTAGATTTAATCATGTTGTGGGTTTGGTTTGGTTCTTACTCTAAAGTCATTCATTTGTACGCGAGGGCTAACTAAACCGGTATCTATTGTTTACAATGTATTTGTTGTTTTTACTTATGACACTTGGGCAAGCCAAGCTCGCTGTGCCTTGGTTACACGAATTTAAGATAGTAAAGAGCGTCTTTCGTTTAATCAGAGCACCACGAAGGAGAAAGTACGACTGCTCTTCAAAGTCCTCTGATATATGGCACCACCAGAGGATCCATTCCCTCAATTTTGACATTGATCTGAAGAGGGAAGAAACTTTCTCCAGATCATTGCACCCATAGTAACAGTTCAATGACTGACCACAGGACTTTCGATTCCACAGATTTAACGAGCACGTATATCGCAAGTACTCGATGGGTCTTTGGCAGCATTGGGAATCGAAGTCCACCCTTCCGGACGGAAGGACGATGCCCTAACCACTAGGCTACCATCGCCCCAATGTATTTTGCAAATATACAAACCTGAAGTGGGAATTGAACCCACGAACTACTGGAGAGAAACCCAGAGCTCTAACCATTGAGCGGTTATCTCGACTTAATCATGGAGAAGACTGCTATGGTTAGGAGTGTATGACTTATAAAATTTTCATTTAAGTAAATGTTACAGCTCATACCTTTATTGATAAATTGCAAGATAATTTGCCCCAGTACAATCAGTAAGTTCAGCTGTCAGAGTATCAGTAGTTTGTACGATATTGAACAGGATAACGATCCTAAGCGATTGCTGATATAACAGCAGTTATGAAGTTGCTTATAATCATTTGCAATGATTTATTGTTTTATCCCAGTCTCCAGATTTAAATCTCACAGAAAAATGGTGGATTTAAAAATAAAATTGAAATTTTTAATCAAATCCAGTCCTAAACATTTATTGAGAATTGGTCTTAAATTGATCCTTTTCAAGTATGTGTCTGCAAAATTAAATAAAGTGATAAGTGTCAATGAAATATATACAAGAGAATTATTTTAGTTTAATTTATTACTCTATTACATTATTTCCTTTGAGGGTATACAAATGTCACACATACTTTGGATTATAGATATTTGATCTTATGAGTGCCAAAATATATTGATAGCTTATTTTTTAAAATCCTACTTCAGCCCTTAATTTTTTTTAACTAAATACCTACACAAGCTTTATATTTTTTGCTTTCTTCCTGCTCATCATAAAAGCCATGCAATAATTTATGTCGATGCTGAGTATCAATTGCGTTTGACTAAAACCAAAGCTACGAAGAAATTGCAATACGTTTCTTAATAGTTTAATAAGTTGAATATTGTTTCTTTGATACTAAATAATGCTGAAGTATCCTGATTTTTCTTATACAAGGATCAATTACGTTAAGCTTTCGAAAAATTAAAAAGTCTTTGCTGCTCATTGAGATCTTGGAAGTTTCTATTTTTTAAATATTCAGATTTTGAGTTTGAAAAAAAAACATTTAAAATCGTTCTGTTACACTCTCATCATGTGATATTGCTCTAAACTTCAAGCAATAAAAAAAAAATAAAAACTTAAGAAATTCAGCCTATTTTCATGACATTTACGAAACTTAATATAGAAATACAAAGAAGAATTTCAGTTATCTTTTATAAACAAATCTTGATGGCATAGTAGCAAGAAAAACCTGTCGGATTTTTTTTCATTTATACATTAGCTAAAATTTAGCAGAAAAAATTATTGAAAATAAAATGCTCTATTTTTCAGCCATCCATGTATAAAATCCAGTGGTCTACTTTTTACGCAATGGAGAACTAATCCAAAAATTGCTTTTACCAATACTTTATGAATAGAGATAAATATTCATGCATATATACAGACTTTGATTATTTAGAAAAAAATGTTTTAACTAGAACTTCAAAACGCTACTAGCTTAAATTAATTTTCATTTGAGAAATTAAAGCTCCTAAAAAGTTTGTTAATTTGTTCAAAAACTACTTGATTGTATTTTTAATTACTAAACTTGTTATCGATCTCGAATATTTTTACTTAATAATAATTATACTTTATTTATAAAACGCACATATTCCTTGATATTACATACCTTATTAACCAATAATTTGACTTAAGTAAGTAATCATTCAAAATCAAGCGTATTCAAGGATATAAGTATTTTACATTTATGCTTAAGTTTAATATTTCAATGAAAAAATTGCATTATAAAATGAATGTATATTTAACCTTTTTGAAAAATATATCAATCTAACTTTTCAATATTTCCAAATTTGTATATTTAAAAATGACCATTATTTATGAATTTACTTGCAATTTGACAATATTGATATATACTGTATATACTATTTAAATAAATTGGCTAAGCAAATTCATTTAGATAGACAATTTTTAATTTGAATTATCAGTTTTACAAGTGAAGTAGACAATCAGAAAAATAATTCTTGATAACATGAAATAAATCGTGCATTATTGATAAAACTTCAACTCCCACATGTGAAATTCATTATTAAAATTAGTATCATGAGGTACAATGTTAGAGCACAGATATAATTCCTCAAAACCAAACAATAGGATTTTGTCAGATCTTATTAATTTAAAATATAATTCGAAAATTCTTCTAGTAATATATAAACTTTTCGTATCTCTGGAAGGAATATATATACGTAGCATGCACTTTTTATTCGTATAGAAAAAATATTTTCTGAATTCATTTATCAATATGAATATGGCTAATTAGGATTTAAATAGGGTTTATAGTTAAGTAAGAAAGAGATTTGCAAGTTCATTATATTAATAAGATATTATAAAAAATGATATAAGACATTTAAAAATCAAACTTGTAGTTAATGATTTTCTTTCCCACGGCTGTTTATGTGTGCGCATTCTCTTTCTAATTAAATAAACTTCTCAAAGGATATGTGTAATTTGATATTAATGTTACACACATACAGTAAACACATTTAAATTTCACGGTTTGTTTTTTCTGAAAGTATATATTCACTATAAACTGTAAGTAGCGAGCTAAATTTTCTTATTAAAAATTGATGCAGAATAAACGCATTGACATAAGAAATTAATTCAACAAAAGAAAATCAAATGAAAAATCATTCAGAAACAAATATTTGAACTGATATTTTCTTTTTGTATTATTTAATCAAATTTAATTCTAGATATTAATATATAATACTGAAAACACATAAATGCAAATATTCCTTAATTTTTATAATCAGGAACGTTATTTCCCAGAAACTTAAAACTTCCTTGTTTAAACTTACTCTAATTTTTAATTTCTTTTTTTTAAAAATACGTATGATAAAAACATTTTAAATAACCACCGAAAATAAGTAATTTGTGGCAGAATTAAGGAATAAAAGTGTATGTCATTTTTAAGTATCCATTGAAATGCTCAGTAAATTTTCCAGTTTAAACTGTCTATTCATTATATAAATCATTAAAATATGAAATTATGATATCCAGCAAATAAACCTTAAAACATTTCCTACCGAGTTGACTTGAAATATGGGTTGCAAAAGTGCATTTAAGCAAAGTTAATTAGTTAAAACAAAACGTAATTAAATCCAATAAAGAAATAACTTTTTCTGAAGAAAATACAAATATTAATATTTTAATTAGCGTTTATTAAGGAAGAGAAATGAAAAATCTTTTCTTACCTTGATTATAATCCGTCAAAAACTGGTACCCTGGATGCTCCCAACTGTGTATAGGACCAGTATAGCCAGCAACAAATATTCCAGAGTTTTCTACATCCGAGAAAAGATTACTTAAATCATTTCCATTAGAGGCATTCTGAGATTTATTTAATTTGGACGGAGTATTCTTTGCCAAGTGGTCTTCCTCTTCCTCCGAATCAGATTTCATTTCTCTTGCCTTGAATTCATCATTTGGTAACATCATTTTTAAAAGGTATTTTTACGGTACAAAATTCGTACTGAAACACTTTTCAAATCAAAGAGCTGACACAATAAAAATTAAAAACTCAAATGTTATTCGATCCAGTACTTTATATCGAAAATTAACAGATGTAAGTTAAGTGTCTTCTGACTCCTTCACTGGTTAAATATTTTAATAATAATAATTAAAATCTATTCTCACTGATAATTCAATATTTTCTCTGCGATAAATGTTTTAAGATGAAAATGATACTTGTACATTTACTTGGTTTTAAATATTTGCTTATTATTTGAAGCAATTCGTAATTTATTTTCAAATGCACTTTTCGTATTGTGAAAGTTCAATGAAAATCCCACAGAATAAAGCAGTCTAGAGATTTTATTTTTAACGTCGGCATTTAAGTGTTATCGGCTTAAGATAACATTCAACTTCGAGAAAGCTACCGGTAGCTTTTCTTTTAATCTCTGAAATTTATTTATTTAGCTAACAAAAGAGGCCGACATAATATACATTGATTGTTATTTAACAATTTATTTCTTGAGCAAAGTTTAATGTATGAAGTTTATAAAAGTGCATTTTGTCAGTTTGAAAGAGTAATTGGAAAAAAAATTCTAATATTCAGTGCTAATTTTAATGATGAATAAAGCATCGGAAAATGAAAATAGAAAAAAAAAAATTAAGTTAGAAAAGCGATTATTCAATCAGTTTTTGAATATAAATAACAATTTATAATTTAATGCAAATTCTTGCTTTTATCAACCGTATTAATTTCTTTGAACTACTTGTTTTAAACATCAGATTTCTGTTAAAATAGTAAATAAGTTACCTTTTAGAGATATTTATCCACACAATCAGTAAATTAGAAAAAAACCTTCAACTATACCTGAAAGATGTTTCCAATTATGCATCAAGAACTTGCAGAAAATAATTTCTGTAATATTGTAATTATGAAAAGCCTACACTTATTGCTTTGACACATTAATTTAGCAACCGTTATTTCCCTTATAGTTCAAACTGTTTAGCAAACGATGCTTTAGAATCATCGATCATTCCTGTAACGACAATTTCTAAAAACACAAAATTGAATTTAAAATTTTCTTATCGATTGCAAACGAACGAAATATCCAAGATCACACAACTCTTGTCACATTTCCGAGTTTCCTCATAAGCCCCGTTGATTTAAATGATTCAGAATATTTAAGAACTGATAACTGAAAAGACCTCTTGCATTCTATTTTTCCAAAGCAGGTTTCTCCAGAACGTTATATCATAGAGGCGATCACGAGGCCAGTTCGCGTCACATGCTCCTGCTAGCCCTTTTTCTTTCTTTTTTTAATTTGACACAACAGAAAATCCCGTCTTATTTTATGCTGATGACCTTCCGATGTGCTAGATGCTCGTTGTTTCTTCGTAGGGGACGGAGACTCAACCTACCTAGATGATAACAAGGATTTTTTTTACTATACTTTCTCATTTGTATGACCTCGAAATTCTAGAGACAATTGAGCCTTCTTTTTAAACAAAAGGGTCTCTGTACTTAGTTCACTTTATACACTTCCCACTGAACACTTTCTCTTCTTAGATTTCCATTTTTGAAAGTCAAATAGCCTCGATCCAGTTTTTTTAAGTGATACATGGATTCCATTTTTTATTGATGTACAATCACAGTTCACTTAAAAATGTAGTTTCCTCTCTCTCTCTCTAACACTTAGAATTTATTCATTGAAAGTTAGATACTATTTCATAACGATAAAACATAGATTTTAAATTGAGTCAATCTCTTTACTTTTAATTATCTTTATGTAAATCAAATAATTAAATATAATATCAAATATATTTAGATGCTACTATAAGTTATTTCATTTCTATAGTAAATATATAATATTTGTTCATATGTTAGATTGTAATATTCACAAAATGTATATTTCTCCCCCCCCCCAAAAAAAAACGCTTGCATGCAGAAATTTTTTTATTTATTATTAAATTTTAATATTTCACATAAATATATTACATTTTTTGAGAATGTTCAGTAATTTAAAGGGGAAAGAAATTTTTTTTAATTATTTATTTTTGTACAAGTTATTTATTCCAATCATATTTTGCTTAAAATAAAAAACAATTCTCATATGTATTAATTTTTATAAAAAATAACAAAGCAAAAAGATATGTGAAAGATTATTAATACGACTAATAAAATGTCCTAATTTTTCTTTTTGCTTTACCTTATTAGTTGAAAAGAAACTGTATTATTTATTCATTTTCGGGAGAAAAATCCTAGAAAAGTAATTTAAATTTTTAAACATTTCAAAATCATGTTACTACATTTAAATCATGAATAAATGGCTAACTAATTTGAAAAACTTTCAAGTTTGTAGATATTTAGAAAAAATAGACGATTTGAATAATATTCAAACAAATTTTTGGTATTGTTTGAAATTTTAAGGATAATAAGTATCTCATTTTTTATAATAGTTTATGCATATTAAATAGAACAGCTTAGCGATAAGATGGCTTCCTTTGGAGGAGAAGATCCTGTTTTCGATGTTACTTTTTATTAAGTAATGTGAGATGAATACTGCATTTCGACTTTGTGCTTGCACATTTTTCGAAATGATGTTTAGGAAATTTTAAAGTTTTCTCCTTTGTGAACTACCCGCTACCAATGAAAAGCTTTCCCGAAAAGATATAATGCGATGCTCTTATATTAAAAAGCTTTCGGTCTTTAGACTGTCTATTGCACATTGTCAAAATATTAAGAGATATATCTGATATAATTACCAAAATATTAAATGTAAAAGAATTTTCATGTGACCAAATAAACTCTTTAAAAACGTTATAGAGCCTTTTTAAACTTCCCCTAACAGACCCACATTGATCTCGTTGGGCATCCCTGATCAAAGTATTCGAAAATCGAAATTTAACAGGCCGATGACAAATTGGTTAGCGTCCCTAACTTCGAAGCAGTAGGTCCCGGGTTTGAATCCTGATTCGGGCAGGGATGTTCCTTTGTCTGTGTTTCTTTATCCCTTCACTTTCGGAGTAACAATGACACACCCACCGGATACCGCATTGTATAAGATGCCATCCTGATCGCCCATTGTAGCGCTGAATAGGTATTTTTTAATTCACCGGGCATTAGAAACAAAAGAATTCGAAATTTTTGTTCATATGTTCTCTTTCTTTCTTTTAATCTTAGGGTAAATTTTATGTGTGTTAAATATTTTATTAGTTTATCCTAAAATATGTAATGTTCATATTAATAACATTATTCATATATCATTTTTACTTCTTACACAAGAATTCACATTACTTAATAGTTGCTAGCTGCTAATTGAAAATGCATTATCCAACTGGTGAATTTGAAATGTGTGAAAGAAAAGTTTCGCCAAAAAGTCACAAATAAACATAACAAAATGGAATAAACTTTGATAAGAAATCTAACAGAGGCTAAATTAAAAGTTTTCACGGCTTTTTTTATTCTCTTTTAATAATCTGCAATAGCATTGCTGATTTCTAAAGACAATTTTCCAAAGTTTTTTTTTTTTTTTTTTTTTTTTTCCAATAACGTGGCACAAGAAAAATTTACACGAAAAAGCGTTTCCAAACGAGAAATATAAAAATGTAAACTCAGTGGAGAAGTTACAGATCAAGTTATTTGTTATTTCCAACAGTATATTATTTCTTTATTTTCAGAAGGATAACTGCACCATTCCTTTTACAAATACAGGGTGATCTTTTTTAAAGTGACAGTGTTTGGAGTGTCCTGTAGCGCGATCTAATTGCCGAAATGACACCAAACTTGGTATTTAGACTAATCAAAACATGGGAAAAAGGATTCCGTAAAAAAAAAAAAAAAAAAAAAAAATAGTTCCAAAAGTTACCGATAGGGCATTTTGTGGCACTGTTGTATTTTACAGTAGCGAGAATTACCATAAAACATGGGTATCAATCAAAAAGGAAAATATTGTGCAATGACAGTGCCAGTAATAGAGGCTATAAAAGCAAGTAGTAGACATCTCCCACAAATTATCGCAGCTGCAGTAAACGAGCTCCAGTGGCCATGCCTCTCACGTTACCGGAACGTGCGTTTATGTTGGTGGAGCATCAAATTTGTCCATTCTAAAGGACAACATAACAAAGACAGTGCGGGATATTCATCGTGATATGTTTTACGTACGGCTGTGGAGAACGTTGTGCACAGAATGCACGGTGTTATTTCTGAGAACGGTGCTCACATGGAATGTGGTCTAATTCTTCACCGGGGAAGTTAATGTCGTAAATAAACACTAATAATTTTACTGTACGATTGTATGTGTTAGTGATTTTCTTTTCTCACATATTACACATTGTAAAGCGCCACAAATTGCCCTAGCGGCGAGTTTTTGAACTAAAAAAAAATTTTACGGTGTCCTTTTTCCGATGTTTTGATTAGTCTAAATACCAAGTTTGGTGCCATTTTGGCAATTAGATCGTGCTACAGGGCGTTCCAAACACTGTCACTTTAAAAAAGATCACCCTGTATTATAAAGAGTATGAGATGATTGACTTGTACTGTTCTAAGTCTCAGTTTATTTAAATCTAGCAGAGAATATTTGGAATGAGATTTTGGTATCCGCGTGATACAAAAATTGTCATTTTTTGGCTGACAAACATTTATTACAAAGCATTAAATGAGTGATAGACTCAATATGTGTTAATCCAAGATTATATACATATTTTGTTTTCTTTGACATATATTTTTCAACAATCAACACTGATAGCTCGACTTACTGCAAAAGCCACACCCCATAAGTGTAATTCATAACTGTAAATGTAGATCCTAGTCGAGAGTTAGATTTTGTATGTAAAAAACGCAACAGCAAAGTAACAAACAAATCTCCGTAATTTAATGTGGTGAAATTGTAAAATGCATATTTAGGGTATTGTAATGTTAAGTAAATATATTGCTATTTATTACACGTGGTCTTAGTTTCCCACTGCTCATCCCTCTTGTCATAAAATATGGTCATTAACTGAAGCTTTAAGATCTATCCTGAAAACTTGAAAGTTTCAAACGTCCACCCTAAAAGCTTAAATAGTGTATTTGTAAGTGGAAAAGATCAGGTAAACCAGCATGGATAATGGTACTTAAAAAAACAAGAAATAGAAGCAAACATAATTAAAGATCTAAATATCCAAAGATTTTTGTTAAGCAAGAAGAAAAGTAGATTATAAGTATTCATTTGGTATTTTACTATTTGCTTAAAACTGATTCTGAAAATTCAATTAAAATTCAGTAAATATTTAAGTTCTAAAACTATAAAAAAAATATTGAATTTAATCTGTTTGATTATGGTTTCTCGGTCACATTTTGAATACTAGGGCTAATTTAATCGGTGTCTACAATTTTAAGTGGTGGAATAGAATAGAGTTTCGCGAATAACTATTCTATATATATCAATACCTGATGTAGGAATTGAATCCTACGAGCTGCTGAATTAAAAGGTAGAGCGAGCTATGCTAAGAAATATTTGAGGAAAGCTTACAACTATCTAAAAAAAGCATGTTAGAAAAAAACCTAAAAGAGAAAATTTTGTAAGAGCAAAAAAATATAGAAGACTCATACTTTGAAACAAACAAAAATCAGATAACCAAAAAAAAAATCTAGTTTTGAATATGAAATGAAATAAAATATTTTTAGGCCAAAGATTTTCAACCTTTTTTCTTGTCATGGCACACTTTTAACGATTTCCAATTTTGGCTGCACACATAGGAAAAGATAGTTTAAAAGTTATTCACTTACCTATAATACAATGTGTAAAATAGTTTAATATGTACTATAAAAATAACAATACGTTTATTAAGGAATTAATTACAAGGTAAGACAATTAATTACAAGAAACTTAATGAGAAATTTGAGATTAATGTTTTTTGATAATTTTATTTGTATTTGTCGTAAAAATGGCAATGCTACTCTCATATCATCTTCCACATTTAACAGTTTCTAGCTTTTCTTCCTTTTTATGTTGATTAATTTTGAAAATCTGAATTCACAGAAATAAGATACAGAAAATTGTAATAACACTTTTAAAATTTTTTCGTTTTCATGAAGATAATTACGTCTAATGTGTTAAACCAAAATGAATTAATTGGTTCTTCCAAAAATTTTAAAATTAAATCTCGATTATTCAAAATTGAAATTAGTTCTTCCTCTTCTCATTCAAAGTTAATTAAAATACAGAAGCATTCGTTATCAAAAATAAATTACGAACCCAATTAAATTATATTATATCTAAATTTGGGAAATAATGAAAAATTCCCTTCTCTAATGTTGTCAAATCGTCAGTAACAATTTTATGAATAGTTTCATTAAAATCTTTTGGTACTTGCTCAAACTCTTTTCCAAATTGTCTTCATGAACTTATTTATCAGATAAAGTTTTATTTGTTTTTGGAATCCCACTAGTTTATTTTTTGACTTTTATATATTTTCTTTCGGCTTTGCGTACTTGAATTTATGTTATTAAAAATAACAAAAATGTCTGATAAGTAAGCTAATTTAGCACACCATATTGCATCTTCAAACATATAAAGAAAATCATAATTTTATTTTGTTCAAAATTTTTTTTTCATTTCGTCTTGTAATTCCATCACACGAGATATATATTTTTCTTCTGGATAACCACCTTACTTCCGTATGCAGTAACAAGGATTCGTACTTAGCTTCCATAGCTTGGCCTAAAATAATAAATAAGAGACTTTTTAATGGTCTTGAATTCATATAATTAACCATTTTAATACATTGTTCCAGAACTATTTTCAAATCTGATGGCAAATGTTTTGTAATAAGTCATTCTCGATGCAAAAAAACAATGGGTAACTAGTACATCCTCATTCAGTTTTTTAGCATGTTAGAAATCCTTTTTGATATCCAGTCGTAAGTGCACTTCATCTGTGCCACAATACATGAATTCCATGAAATTTTAATTTGTTCTAAATATAAGCGAATTACAACAAAAAATTTTTGCAGGTTGTAAAATTAAGTAACTTTAGACAACATGAAACTTAATTGATTATATCATTTTCTCAAATCAACCGAACAAATAAAATTAATTGAGCTTTCCCCGTAATATCAGTTGTTCCATTGACTTTAAGAGCTAAATTTCAATTTGCAAGAGTTTTTGCAATATTTTATTCAATAATTTGCTACATATCTTTGATTCTGCGATGGATTGTGTCATTCAAAGATGTTATTTTACAATTATCACACATTCTGCTCATTCACCAATCATTATTTTTACAATTTAGAGACAAGATGGTAATATAATTTCTTCAACAAAATTATGAGGTTTCAATTTTACTGCAATCAATTCAGTTATTATTTGAGTTATTATGTTCAATTCAGTTATTACATGAGAAATTATTTGAGTTTTTTCAGACACATCGAGTTGTTTTTCAAAAATATTTACCTATACTTGGATTTTGAAGACAAATACTTTAAAAAAGTAGCTTTTATTTTTGTATTGAAAAAAAAAGGATAGTTAGTTAGGAAGTGACTTTGGAGCTTGCTCGCGCGGAACCAGAGGCACTATTTGATGATTTACAACCACATCCCACACACTTAGGAATCTAACTTTTTTTTAAAAAAAATCGTCATTGCTATTTCCGAAGAACAACATATTTTTTGAAGGAAGAAATATATTTCTTGTACCCGGCGTGAGATCATAAATCTGATCGCTAACATTATCATTATCATCATCGTTGCGATTCCTTCTTTTTAACCATCAATCCATTTTCGAAAAGTCCTGTTAACATAAAAATAATATTGTCAAAAGTTTATTACTAATCATTATATTTATATGAAGATTGCCTCTTAGAGCTTTTATCATTCAGGTTTCATTCCTATTTAACCTAAATTAACGTCGAATATTACGCATTATCTAGAATAAAGAATCACGAGAACCTTTAAACGAATGACCAAAATTCCGAAAGATAGCAATCACACTAGTGTCCTCTTCTTCTTCTTCTTAGAGTTGGGTTTGTATTATATTGGGCGCCTCTGCTTTTATCAGCATTTTGTACTATTAACTCCAAACCCAATGTTTCCTAGTTCCAGTTGCTCGGATCACCCACTTTATTAATAAAGTCCGATAACCCTTTAATGGAGTCTAGGTGTAACTTTCTAGTATGGATGATGCCTAAAGAAGTTAATCTAGGGAGGGCAAGAGCCTCGCACTCTTAAATGATATGCATTGCCGTTTCCTCTTGCGTGTGACATTTCCTGCAGATAGGGTCTTGCTGAAACAGTCCCATTTTATGGAGGTGTTTTCTGAAATAGTAGTGCCCAGTTATGAAGCCTACGATTAAACGTATCTTCTGCCTAGAGCATCTTAGAATTTCAGAGGCAATCCTCGCTGATGATCCACAGATCATACTTTTAGCGTGGGTTTGACCAGGAGTGTTGAGCCAAGCTTCATACATCTTCCGTTTTTCCCATCTAAGAACATTGGTTTTTGCGGTCTTCAAATTGATCCCACAAAAAGGTTCTGCACCAATGGGAGCAAAAGACGATCCTTGTTTAGCAAGTTCATCAGCCCTTTCATTACCTTCGATACCTTTGTGCCCTGGCACCCATACAAGGATCACCTTGTTTCTAGTTGCCAGTTCTGTAAGAAGGTTTCTACATTCCAAAATCATTTTAGATTTGATTTCGAAAGAACTGAGCGCTTTTAAAGCGGCTTGACTGTCACTAAAAATGAGAATCCGCTTACCGTGGTAGCCCTTCCTCATATTTAGTCGCAGACAGTGGATAATGGCCAAAACTTCTGCCTGGAAGACCGTAGCGTATCGCCCAAGGCTTACAGATAGGCTGGTTCTTGGTGACACGCCACATACTCCCAGTCCTGAGAGGCTGTTTTTCAGTGATCCATCTGTGTACCAGATTAGATCTCCTGTTTTAGTTTTGAACATGTTGTTATCCCATTCGTCTCTAGTTGGAAAAACTATTTCAAATGTCCTTTCAAACATGTATGACTTTTCCATGATGTCTGAAGGCATCAGGAAAGTAGGATCTTGAATTTTCCTGGTAATACCCCTGTGCCCTTTGGCAACAGGTTGGTCGTACCATTGGTTTTGTAACTTCATTCTGTATGCAGTCATTCTGGCAGTGCTGCAGATGAAGATGTCTAAGGGAGTCAGATCCAATATAACTTCCAATGCTCTGGTTGGTGCGGTGGACATTGCTCCTGTGATGCAGAGACAGGCCAGTCTTTGTAGACCTCCTAGTCTGTCAGTCACAGTCTTCTGTTCCACCTTACGCCACCAGATCACACAGGCATATGTGAGAATGGGCCTGACAATAGCTGTGTACATCCACAACATCAGTTTTGGATGTAGACCCCAGTTTTTGCCAAGCATTCGCCTGCAAATCATAATGCTTTTCTTTGCTCGGTTAATTTTATCATCAATGTGCTTATTCCAGGTGAGTTTCTGGTCTAAATAAATGCCCAGATACTTCACCTCTGAAGCCACATTGATTTCAACATCAAAAAGTCTTGGTATGAAAAAACCCTTCCATTTCCTTTTGCGTGTAAAAGGTACAAGATAGGTTTTCTGAGGATTAACCATCAGGTCCCTATCCATGCACCATTGACCTACATAACTTAGAGCATCCTGCATGAGATGAAAAGTTATGTCGAAATCTTTGCCAAGGATAAGAATGACAATGTCATCAGCATATCTTTGCGTATAATAGCTCTTATCATTTAGATATTTTATAAGGCTATTTACAACTAGGTTCCAATCACACTAGTGTCTCTATACGGTTATGTGTACGATCTATAGGCGCTATCTGTTAGTAAAAAGAGAAAATAAAATTATTCTTATAGTTCTTTTTCACTTCCTTTATACATTATTTGATTGAGCGGTGTATGTGTGGTATTGAGAACACTTGAAATTTCTTCACGTGGGGAAAATATTTCATTTTATGAAAGGTCACTGTTAAAGAAAATTAAAACAATTTTTAACTGTAAAAATAACAATTTTCTTTTACAATGTACTTTTTCTTTAGTTTAAACAAACTTTGCTTGAAATAAAAAAAATGCATAATAAATTTTTACTATTATACATTTTTAAAATGTGGTGGCACGCAAAAGTGCCGCTGATCAGTGGTTGAGAATCACTGTTCCGGTTTATGTATATAAATAAAATTTATTAGCGAGTTTTTGTGGCACATTTTATTTACTGAATTACGCATCAAACATTTACTGCTTGTTTCAAAATTAGATGGTAGCAATGAAGTGGCATAAGGCTATAACGCAGATTAATGTGAAAAAAATTTTAACGATATAATAGGCAATTGTGTGTATCTTGGGACTTAAAGTGAAAACGGTGAGATTTAAAGAAAAATATAAGTTATTGAAGAAGTTTAAAGTAATTTATAATAATAAAGGGACCCAAAACATAATCTGCCTTTTTGCAAAAATAGTGTATAAATGTATCCCAAATGGAAACATTACATTAACTTTATTTTATTTTCTTTATTTATTAAAAAATGTTCCAGTATTTTTCGGGATTTATTAAATTTATTTACTCTCAAGTAAAAATATATAATTCCATTAGAGAATACATAATATTAATTTATTATAAGTATAACACATTCGTGTTAAATTACCTGTTTACTTTATAATTAAATATTAGTTTCAATTTAAAATAATATTTCGTTAAATTGTTTTGGGCCCCAAAATATGTTTTGGTAACTAGTAAACTTTCATTATGGGCCATACGCTACGGTCTTCCAGGCAGAAGTTTTGGCCATTATCCACTGTCTGCGACTAAATATGAAGAAGAGCTACACGCGCTAAGCAGATTCTCATTTTTAGTGACAGTCAAGCCGCTTTAAAAGCGCTTAATTCTTTCGAAATCAAATCTAAAATGATTTTAGAATGTAGAAACCTTCTTACAGAGCTGGCAACTAGAAATAATGTGATCCTTGTATGGGTGCCAGGGCACAAAGGTATCGAAGGTAATGAAAGGGCTGATGAACTTGCTAAACAAGGATCGTCTTTTGCTCCCATTGGTGCAGAACCATTTTGTGGGATTAATTTGAAGACCGCAAAAACCAATGTTCTTAGATGGGAAAAACGGAAGATGTATGAAGCTTGGCTCAACACTCCTGGTCAAATCCACGCTAAAAGTGTGATCTGTAGATCATCAGCAAGGATTGCCTTTGAAATTCTAAGATGCTCTACGAAGAAGATACGTTTAATCGTAGGCTTCATAACTGGGCACTACTATTTCAGAAAACACCTCCATAAAATGGGACTGTTTCAGCAAGATCCTATCTGCAGGAAATATCACACGCAAGAGGAAACGGCAAAGCATATCATTTACGAGTGCGAGGCTCTTGCCCTCCCTAGATTAACTTCTTTAGGCAATATCCATACTAGAAAGTTACACCTAGATTTCATTAAAGGGTTATCGGACTTTATTAATAAAGTGGGTGATCCGAACAACTGGAACTAGGAAACTTGGGTTTGGAATTAATAGTACAAAATGCTGATAAAAGCAGAGGTGCCCAATGACATACAAACCCAATTCTAAGAAGAAGCAGAAGAATCTTTCATTATCAAGAAGAATCAGTCATGTTAATTTTTATATCATCGCACTTGTAAAAGCAAATAAGCATTCATACATATAATTTATTGAATATTAAACTAATTTCAAATTTATCCAAATTTCGTTATTTCATATATCAGTCCTTTTTACTTGATGTTCCATGATAGATATCTTAATATACATATCATACTCCTGTCATGGGTCTTAGACTCCCCAGCTTATTACCTTCAGGGATTTCGTTTAATCTATCAATCCTTGGTTATTGTTTCACTTGAGTGCTGTGGAAATATCAATCCGCAGCAATCCACTTGGTCCTGCCTGAACGCCAGAGGGTGTTCTTTGCAACTTATATTTGTTATATAGGTTTTAGTCGCACTTTTTTTTTTTTTTTTGCTCGCTTTTGTAGAACTATGTTTCCCAGCTCGGGTCGATTTAATCGGGCAAAAGTATTCGTTATTTTTTTGTGTTATTTAATATTTGTTACATTTTCAATAGCGTATTTATTTAGTGTACTTCTGCAGTGCCTTCACCGGATCTAATTAGTTTTTAGTTTGATACTTTTTTTTCATGGTGCATCGGCCGGGAAACGGCATTGCACTTGGTTATTCGTAAATCGTAGGAAGCCTTCATTGCTGTTATAGTTTGATTTGATCAGCATTCTGTTGTGCTTCATTTATAGTTCTTCACCTTTTGTAGGAATATCATTGCTTCTTCCATCGATTGAATATTTATTACTGGAGAATAATTAGGGTGAGTTGTTTATTCTTGATTTATATATTAGTTAATATTGATACCGAAAAAATTAAGAACAAAGGTAAAGCTCTTAAGAGCAGTGCTACTATATTTGTTAAAAACTTAGATGTCACTTTACTTAATGAAACTAATATCAATACTTTACAAATATTGTATAATCAATTAATTGAAAAAAATGATAGTCTTAAAATACTGGTAATGACCTTCTTATTGTTATCGATGCTAAAAATATTGAGAGGAAAGTCGAACAATGTGAGATTTTTATGGAAAATTTAATTTCCTATAAATGTAGAATTACACAGAGAATAAAAACTCTTACCCCTCCAATTGTGTCACCTGTTGTTGACTCTACTAATGCGCTTAGTTCAAAGGTAGAACAGTCTAGACAATCAGTTAAATTGCCAAAATTAACTGTTAATAAATTCTATGGTGACCATAGGTCTTGGTTCAAATTTATCAGTCACTTTGAAAATGCAATCGATAAAAATAGTAGTTTATCTAAAATATTGAAAAACTAATTTACCTTTAAAAACCTAGTAGGAGGTGCAGCAGCGAAAGCTATTTCCGTTTCACATTAACAGAAATTACTTGTGATGCAGCTATAAAACTATTAAAATCTCGATTTGGACAAAAGAATTTACTCATTAATGCGCACTTAGGATCTCTGCTAAGCTTAACTCCCATAAAAAATACAAGCGATACGAATAGTTTAAGAAAATTGTACGATCGTGCGGAAATTACGAATTTAGAAAGTTTAGGTATAAGCTCGGAATTATATGGTAATCTTTTATATATGGTAATCTTTGTAACCCCGATATATGGTAATATATGGTAATCTTTATAACCCCAATAATTTTTTAAAAGTATTACCCGCTGATTTAACCTTAGAATTTAGTAGAAAAAATAAAAATGATGATTGGAATTTGGGATCCCTTCTTCAGTTTTTAGGTGAAGAAATACTAAGTCGCGAAAGAGCTCTTTCTCTCTTTCCATCCTCCTGCTAAAGAAAAACAAATTTCAACTCCATTTTTTCAAGAGCGCAATAGTGGGGCCTTCGGGTCAAAGTCCTCCCACCGCGACGCTTTTCGAAAACCGAAAGGCAATAATTCTTCGGCGGCTGAGCTTTTAGTGAGTCACACAACACCTAATAAATGTGTTTTTTTGTAAAGAGAATTCGCACGACTCTTTTTCCTGCTATTCAGTCAGTATAGGAATGAAGCTCGATTATTTGAAAAGAAATAAGCTTTGTTTCTTTTGTTTTTCGAGTGGACACCCAATTTCATCTTGTTTAAAACTTAAAAAAGATAAGGGATGTTCATTTTGTGGCTCAAAATCACACCCAAAAACCCGTTGTTACAAGTATTATAATAATTCTAACGAAGCACTGTCTATCACACAAGAAGAAAATAATGACATCATTACTAACTTGTCTTCTTGTAAAACCGAAACTAAATTGCAAAAACTTTTATTGCAAACTGCGTCAGTTATTGCTCGCAATGAAGACCAGTATAGAAAATGTCGTTTATTGGCCGACACAGCAGCGCAGCGAACCTTTATTTTAAAAAAGCTTTCGAAATTATTGAAACTTCTAGTGATTCGAAAAGAAAAACTTTCTGCTTATTCCTTCAGGAATCGATCTCCTATTGAAAAAACATTTAATGTAGTTAGACTAAGATTAGAAAATAAGGAAGATTGAAATTCATTTAGAAATCAAGGCATTGGAAACGGAAAAAATATCCACTGCTCATATTCCCTCGCCTGGCATAGACATCACAATTTATAACAAACATTTAAGAAACTTAAAATTAGCGGATACATATAATAAAGATGTTGAGATTTCCATTTTAATAGGCGCGGACTATTATTATAATATTATGACGGGTAGAATAAAACGAATTAATCGAAAACTTGTAGCTGCTAAATCTCACAACGGCTGGTGCTTAATTGGAGTCGCAGAGACTTCTAACAAAAATTTCAGGGATACTTTCACTATGAAAGTAGTAATAGAAGAAGACATTTCCAAACAATTAGAGACATTTTGGCAAATAGAAAATCTAGGAATCGAACCAACCAACGATAATCTAAATTGTAATGATAACAAAATTTTGCGAGAATTTGGAGAGAATATTCGGTTTCGAGATGGTAGATATGTAGTTAAATTTCCCTGGAAAGACAATTTAAAAGAGTCACTTGATAATAATTATGATGTTGCGTATGGAAGATTTTCAAAATTGTGTTATGGGTTTCAAAATGATATCTCCTCTTATATAATGAATATAAAAATGTAGATAATTACATAAATCAAAACATTGTAGAACCTGTTCCCGAGTCTTGTGTAGTAGATAGTGCAGAATTTTATTTGCCGCATAGGGCAGTTATTCGTCATGATAAGGTGTCTAGCAAACTCAGAATTGTTTTTGATGCTTCCTCACATGAAAGAGGCAAGCTTTAATTAAATAACAGTTTCTATGTAGGTCCTAATTTGTATCCTGATTTATTTGAAATTTTATTGTCCTTTCAAAAACATCCAATCGCATTTACAGTAGATATTAAACAAGCATTTTTGAATATAGAGATAGATATATCAGACAAAATTGCAACAAAGTTATTTTGGATTGACAATCCTTCTTCACCTTCGGAGTCTTTAAAAGTTCTCAGATTTAATAGAGTTTTATTTGGAATAAAAAGCTCATCCTTCCTCTTAAGTGCAACGATTATACATCATTTGAAAAAATATTCTTCTCTTTTCCCACAAACTCATGAACTTTTGAACAACTGCTGTTATGTTGATGATATCATAGGAGGACAAAATACTGTTGCATCTGCGTACACAACTACTGTTGAATGTGTCCAGATTTTTAGCGAAGCGAATATGCCTTTACAAATGGGCTACAAATTCTGTGGAGTTACGTGAACATTGGATGAAAAACGGTTTCTCTACTGAAACAAAATCAAGCCCAATCGGTCAAAATATGATAAATTATAAAGTGCTTGGCATTTCCTGGGATACTGATAGAGATTTGTTTTATTTTGATATAAAAAATCTATTATCCTTTGTATCGAAAGAGACTGACACAAAAAGATTTTTGTTGCAAGTTACTGGTCGAATCTTTGATCCAATAGGATTTGTGGCTCCCTATGTGATTCGTTTGAAAATTCTTATTCAGAAAGTATGCGAATTAGGTCTTTTCTGGGATCAAGAAATGCCGCAGATTACACAAAGACCATTTAGAGAATGGTGTCTTGAATTGAAGGAACTTAGTTTAGTGACAATTCCTCGTTTTTATCATTTTACAGATTTAGATTCAATTGATGTGCAATTTCATTCCTTTCGGACGCATCTAAAAAGGCCTATTGTGCAGTATTATATTTTCTTGTCGTCAAGGTTGACGGGACTGTTGCAACTAGTTTTGTCTAATCGAAAAGCAGGGTTGCTCCATTAAAGACACTTTCTCTGCCTAGATTAGAATTGATGGGAACACTGCTTTCTGCTAGGCTGTGTGATTAAGTTTCCAAAGCATTAAAGTTGCAGAAACCTTGTTATTTTCATACAGATTCCTCTATCGTTTATCACTGGATCAAAGGTGAACCGTTTCAAGCCATTCGTTAAAAATAGGATAGAAGAAATTCAAAAGTTGACTGAAGTTGACATCGAAATGGAATCATTGCCCTGGGAAAGAAAACCCAGCTGATATTTTAAGCAGAGGGATGTCAGTTAAGGAATGGAAGAATAGCGAACTTTGGTGGCATGGGCCATCTTGGCTTAAACAATCAGAGCAATTTTGGCCCAAAATCAAAACGAAAAATGTAAGAAATCAAGATTTAGAATATAAAAGTAAATTTAGTGACATTTCACAAAATGAAATTGTCCTCGAAAATCATGAAAAACTCATAAATATTGATAAATTTAGCAGTTATCTCAAAATATTGCGAGTAACTGCCTTTGTACTTCGATTCGTAAGCAATGCTATAAACACTTTAAAGATAAAGGGTGCCCTAGAAACTGATGAATTAAAAATGTCAGAAGAATATTGGATTAAAGAAACCCAAAAAGAAGCGTATGGACCCGAGTTGATAGATTTGGAAAAAACTCAAAGTTAGTGATTGCTCAAAGATTTGTTGTCTAGTACCCTTTTTAGATGAGAGGAATATTTTACAAATAAAGGGTCGATTAGGCGAATTAAAACTTTCCCTGGTTGAAAAACAACCTATTATTTTACCCAAAAACTCAATTTCTCGGAATTCTCGGAATTATTAGTTATGCATGAGCATACAAAGAATTTTCATAGTGGATTAACAACTATTCTTGTAATAGTCAGAAGGAAGGTTTGGATTGTGAAAGGGAGACAACTCGTCAAGAGTGTTATCAATAAATACTTAATTTTTAGGAAATACAATGTTAAGCCAGCTAACCAAATAACAGCGCAACTTCCAAAAGATAGAATTTTAGAAAATCCTCCCTTTGAAATTTGTGGTCTTGACTTTGCAGGACCAATATTTTACAAATGTGATAAAGAGGTCAGAAAAGCTTATTTTGCAATTTTTACCTGCGCTGTAACTAGAGGAATACACTTAGAATTAGTCTCATCGATGTCTACAAAACATTTCTTACTCGCTTTTCGGAGATTTATTTCTAGGCGAGGTAGTTGCAGCGTTGTTTCTTCAGATAATGCTAAAACATTTAAGGCTGCAAACCGGAACTTCATGGACTTTTTCAACATTTTACAGGATTCGGAATTTAAAGATTTCATTTCATCTCGTGGGATGAGATGGAAATACATCGTTGAAAGAGCTCCCGGTGGGGCGGATTTTATGAACGGCTCGTGAAATCAGTAAGATGCACTCAGAAAAATTCTTGGGAAAGCTCTCCTAACGTTCGAAGAACTAGCAACGATTATAATTGAAATCGAATATGTTATCAACTCGAGACATTTATCTTATGTGACAGATAAATTTTCTGAGCTCGATCCTTTAACACCTCTTGACTTCTTGCAATATGGAAGAAAAAATCATGATTATCCTCTTCACTTCGCTGAATTAGCAAATAGTCTGTCAAATAGAGAATCTTTGATCAAGAGAAAGCAATATCAAACTGTTCTTGTGAGACATTTTTGGATCAAATGGAAAGAACAATACCTTCTCGATTTGAAAACTGTACATCGTTATAAGTCACCAGATGTTTGCTCAGAAGTGAAGATTAATGATGTTGTGCTCGTCGAAGGATCCTCTAAATCCAAACTGCTATGGGACTTGGGAATAGTTCAAGAAACTTTTCAAGGTAGAGATGGACACGTTAGAGCCTGTATTGTTAAAACCAAAAAGGGACTTTTCAGAAAACCAGCACAATTGATATACCCTTTCGAACTGAACGAGTGAACTGGTTTTTATGTATCCTTTATTGATATTTTGAAACATTTATTGAAAATACCTTTATTTGTCACCTGAATTCTGTATAAGTTTGATTGCAATTAAATTTATTCATATGTTTTGATTGTAATTTTGTATATTTTAATAATTTGATAATTTTATACTTCTAATGTTCAAATTTTAAGTTTTAAAATGTTGATATAATTTAGTAATTTGTGAAGTTTTCAATTTTTTTCCTATTTTTAATTACAGTAATTTGTTCAAAAATTGAATAATTTGTTCGCCAATATTGAATAATTTTAATCATTATAAAAGCTGTTTTATATTTGTTTAAATTTAGTTAAGCAAACTGGAATAATATTGTGTATAAGCTTGTAATCTTTGAATATTAACCATTTAATATTAGTTTATTTTTGTCAATTTGTAACTAGATTTTTCTTGTATTTGTTTTATTCCAATAATTCTACTATAGATACTATTGATGAACTCTTTCGAGAGTTCATGGTAGGGAGCTGTGGAAAATATCAATCCGCAGCAATCCACTTGGTCCTGCCTGAATGACAGAAGGCGTTCTTTGCAACTTATATTTGTTATATAGTTTTTAGTCGCACTTTTTTTATTGCTCGCTTTTGTAGGAGAACTCGGGTTGATTTAATCGGCCAAAAGTATCTGTTATTTTTTGTGTTATTAAATATTTGTTACGTTTTCAATTGCGTATTTATTTAGTGTACTTCCGCAGTGCCTTCACCGTATCTAATTAGTTTTTAGTTTAATACTTTTTTTTTCAAGTGATAAATCAACTGTGAAATCTATAATTAAAGATTACTCAAAACTATTGCAAAAATCTTCGCTCGAAGTGAAAATCGAACCCATAATTGTCCAACATCAAACGATGTTGAGCTTCAAAGGCTAGAATTCTCAACTTTCACATTCAAGCTCTTCTATATTCCTAAAGGGCCGACTAATGGCAGAGTAGTTAGCGTTCCTGATTCCTAGGCTATTGGTCCTGGGTTCGAATCCCGGTTTGAGTATGGATGTTTCTTTCTCCCTGTTTCTCTGTCCTTTTTTCTGATATGATGTATGAATGTGGCTCACCCTGTAAACGGGTTTGCGGTGGTATGGCGTAGGTAATGCTACTCGTCTCCGTGACTTGGTTCACAGGATCCCATCAGGTAACGATAAATGAGACGCAATTTCTGGACTTGTTGGAGCTAAGCATTAAATACCTAGTTCCCGGTATTAGAAAAAAAAACCTGATACCTAGAGTGTACTAGACGAGTTCATATCGAGCAACTGTGACAATGTCTTATTTAAAGAATAATATTCTTAGACCAATCCTGCTTTTGGTTTTCTCGCAGTACTGATGACTTCTGTGTAAGTATTTGTAAGTAAGAGGTCCAACAGTCCTATCGAAGATTTGTTAATGAAAGATATACCGTTGTAATAACCGGTGGGAAATCTGGAAAATGATCTACTGAGGTGGATGGTAACTTCTGTCGTGCTGCAAGGTGCTTTGATGCTAAAAAGTGTACTGACATTTTTTGTTGCTGCTCAAAATAGGTGTTGGTTATTCAATTGAATCATCTTGGTGCCATATATTAGCAAGATAATGTTCTGCCATATACTGTATAATTCTTGTAGCAATCTTTCATGTAGCATCTTATGATTAAAATGAAAGATGCTATAATTCTTGTAGCATCTTTCATTTTAATCATAAAATGAGCGGTGAATTCATATAAGAAGTTTTTATTTATTTAAAATAATATCTGATAAAAAAAATTTCAAAAATTTCTAAATTAGCTGAAAATTTTCAAAACTCTCGATCTTAGTTGCAGAAGCTCAATGATATTACAACGGCAATTCTCCGGTTTTATTGACAACTCACTTTGCACCGAATTTTTTCAGCGGTCCATGCCCAGTAACTTATATATGAAACGGTCACTGGTTTTTCTACCGCATATTGTGCACAACACCGTCGTCGGTAGCTTATAGAGTGGTAGCTGGACGATGGCTGCAGGATTTACCATTGAGATTGAAGGAAAACAGAATCATGCACAGACTTATTAATAGGTCAATGCATGCATAGCCGCCATATTTGAAATCCATTGTTTCCTTTGATTTTTTCTATATGTTTATTTCCGCTGGGTAATAAGCTACTCTTAATTGTCATACAAGAAAATATTTTTTTACAGAATTTTTTGGTAAGTACTATAAATTCTTTTAAAAAACTAACAAGTGCATATCCTTAAAATAAAAAATATTTCCTGTATAGTTCCTGTATTTAATTCTGTCACATTGTTTGTTATCAAGCAAATCATTTTGTATTTGTAAAATTAAGCTAGAATAAACATTGCAAACAGTCTATTTTAAATAATACAAAATAATTTTATTAAGAAATTATGCTTTAATTTGTTAATTGTTTTTGATGTTTATAAATATCCATATAATATTAATAATAAGCTACATTTATTATAATAATTAAAAACCAGTTGAAAATCTTTATGTATACTTGCACAACGTACCACATGGTAAAACATCCCTAAAGAGCTATGTTGACAATTTCTTTTATGTATTTTTTGGTATGTTATTTTTAATATGAATTCTTTTTTTTTTCTATGATTAATATTTGAAGCTTGGAGATGAACAGGTTAGCATTTTCTAATAAATATAAGGATAAAAAGCTTTATTCCAGATAGAATAAATTTCGTAAAATACATTCGTAATTATTATGTTCATCATAAACTTTATATTAAATTTTTCAAAAATTCTGTGTATCTTTAAATTTTATTTAATAAGGAGATTAATAGTTTTATTTTTCCTTGTAAGATCTGGATTTTTTTAAAGTTTAATTTTAATATTTATAATTTTTCTTTTTAGTATTTTCTTGTATTTTTGTATTTTTAGTATTTTTGTATTATAAGCAACTTATGAAAACTTTGAGATACATATACAAGAGCTCGAAAGAGAATTAGGGATGCTGAGGATACATCTGATTTAGCATCTGAAAATTACGAAAATCTCAAAAAATCAAGAGCTATACGGCACAAAAAGGCTTTGTATTCTTCAGAATCATCTGATTCTAAAGCACCTTCCCAGTCACTGATATCGACTGGGGAGAAACCTTCATTATTAGAAGGTTATAATATATCGGAGTCCCATTGTGAGGTAAAAACCTTTATCACAGGTATCATCATTATTTACTCCTACATGCAGATTATCCAGCAATGATAAACAAAGGCTGGATTCACCTTATATAAGGAAATGTTCTTGTGATAGCAAAAAAAATGACAGTAAAAAAAATCCCTTTTAAATTATTTTGAGAGTTATTTTAAAATTAACTGTTTTAATACAGTGAGAAAGTGCCTTTTTAATGCTAATACTATAATATTCATTCTTTTTGTTTTAATTTAGAAAATTGTTATCATTAAAATTCTCTCAAATGTTGTTTAAAAGTCATACTTTTATATTTCTATTTAGCTTTCCAGGAGAAGGTTATAACTTTACTTTTAAAACAAGAACAGGCTATAAAAGACCTTCAGACTGAAATTCAGCAATTAAAATGCAAGTTGAATGATGTTGGGTTATCTACTGTGTGTGAAATTTTGCCTTTACATAGTATTCAAGATATGAAGTCTTTTAATAAAATATTGTAATTGTTGAAAAGCCATTTAGCTAATGAAGATAAGTTTAAAAATTTTGTGTGTATTATTTGATAAATAATAAAAAATTAATAAAATAGAGAGTAATAAAGTTTTAATCCAAAAATAAATAAAAAAAAAAAAGAAATGCCAGTTTCTTTGTTTTACTAGTTGATCAATGATAAATATTAAGGAGTAAGCCAAAGCAATATATTAATATAAGTTATTATGGAGACTTTATAATATATATAACAAAATAATATACAAATATTATTATATCAAACCATTATAGTGTCAATGTATATACAATATGCACAAATTGTATGCTTCAAATATGATATTGAAGAAGTGTAGTATATATTGGTCTATTTTTGTGCAGAGAAAACTGTAATTAAATTTTTACTTTGATTTGTTTTTTAGAGAAATAATTCTAGAAACCTGATTTGGCTTTAATCTTTCTGGGAATTTTTTCCAACATAATTCAAATTTCAAAGCAATTTAAGCCAGTTGAATAACAAAAAAAAAGTTTAAGAACATTAAGTTTCTGTATAAAAATATTTGACAGGTAAATTAGCATTAACATTAGTAGGGTCGGGAAATTATTACTTCAGTTGAATTTTATATTTCTGATATTTTGTTATTATTTTCAGCAGACTATTTTGACTAATAAAGGTAGCACAAGCTTTAGTGATGTTATCAGAAGAATTCTGATGGAACTAATGGCAAATGATCTGTCAAAGCAGTGTAACTGGAAGGCGAGTAGAGGTGTAAAGCATCCCTTTTCCACCCATCAGAATGTTATAAATTTGATAATAGGTTAGCATTTTTTTTAACTGTCTAAAGCTAACTACTTGTACAAATTAATTTTAAAAGTAATATAGTGTGCAATATGAAAGCATTAAATTCAAATTTAAAAGTTTACGAATTGAATTTAATCAAAATATTTCTGAATCATAATCACTGTAACAAGTCATAAGAACATAATATTTCATGTTTCTGAAACAATTTTAATTATATATTTTTATTATACCATGTTTAATGCATTTTATATTTTGTTTGTAACTTAAAAAGTTAGGAAAAGTTTTTATTCTTATATTTTTCATTTAGGGATTATACTACTGTATTTTTTAAATGCCAAGTTTACCATTGGATCAAAATATTGATTATAGTACATGAATTAAATTTAATAAATTTATTTTTTCTCTAAATTTAAATCTTAATTTTAATATTTTAACGACTTAAAATTTAATTTTTGAGACATTTCCATGTAATTGTTTAAAAAAATTTTATAACAAAAGCAATTTAATGTTAATAATATCAATTATAAAAATGTTGAAATGTTGACCTTACTTTGTTTCTGACGTTACTTTATTTAACATTATTTATATGAGTAAAATTTGTTTATTTGTAGCTTCTACTCGCCACCATGACAGCCGTATCACAAATATTGATGCACAGCAATATATAAAGAAATGGTTGATGCGTGCTCCTGACAGAGAGGGGGGGGCGTTTAAAAAGAGCTTTGGAAAAAGCCCAGTCTAATGTTAATAATGTGTAATAAAAATAATAAAGATTTATCTCTTGTGAACATTTTATTTTTGTGATTAAATTCAAAAATATAGAAGTAGATAGTTTAACAAATATTAAAATCAAAAATACTATGAAATAGGAACACTTTATTTGAAAATGTAACTGAATTTTTAATCTTATTACAATAATATATTTAATACACTTGTTACCAAAAATTTGTAACTCATTTCTTTTATCACCTTTAGCTCTGTAAATATTGCTTTTGAAAAATTTCTAGAAAATTCCACATTTAAGTCAATTTTTCTGCTGTTATTATAAAACTGCTAAAAAAACAATATCAAAAATCAATGAATATAAGATCATAGAATCAAAGTTCTCTGTGTTATATATTAAAATAGAATCAATATTTTATTTTAAATCTATCAAAGTATCTAGTTTAGAAATGTTCTATGATAATATATACCTATTACAAATATATTGGAACTAAATTAATTATATGTATGATTTTAATTTTTAAAGCTGAATTTATGAGGATTAGTTAAAATATATATCTTATAAAAGCAATAATCAAATTTTTCAGATTTTTGCAATTCAATTTCCATTGTAAAAATTTTTAAGAAAACATTTGGAAAATCATAGCAATTAACAATCTGCTAATTTATTTTTTCCAAAATTGGAAATTATTTTTAAATAAATGTTAATGAATATTAGCTCAAAGAAAATTTATTAGTTTCCCTATTAGAGTAAAAAATAAGAGTGCATCTCTAAAACTGAAATTATTGAATGT
This sequence comes from Latrodectus hesperus, assembly GCA_037975125.1. Taxonomy (NCBI): domain Eukaryota; kingdom Metazoa; phylum Arthropoda; class Arachnida; order Araneae; family Theridiidae; genus Latrodectus; species Latrodectus hesperus. The sequence goes on along the minus strand of CM075859.1, from coordinate 76,719,230 downwards.
TAATTTTGTCTCCTTCAATGAAAACTAGAAAATACAGAAATGTCCAAGAGTGAAAAAATATTAGATGATGGGTAAAATACATTTCATATTAATTTCACTTATATAAGTATACTATGTGAATTTTTTATTACATTTTGAATTTATTTATAAGTATTAAAAAATCCTCCACCACAAGTATTTTTATCTATGAAAAAACTCATAAATATATGCAAATTTAAAATGGGTTTTCCTTAGTGTTGTCTGGCTTATTAACAAAAATACACTATCATTAAATTATTTTAAACGATAGTGTATTTTTGCTATTTAAGCCAGCAACAGCATTGCTATACGAGTAGAATACAAAATTACATGGCATAATATCATCGCTGCTATCACTCCTTTTTCATCGAATCTTAAAAAACTCACCGGGCCATAAACTCGTCACACCGTGCACTTCAACTGAACGGGAGGGGATACCGCCACCGCTCTCCGGCCGAGGTGACAAATAAGGCACTGTTCCATGCACTTTTGCCGCACAGGGCCCACTGAATTTCCATCGGTTCAAGTCGTTCAACCAATCACCCCTCCAGCGTTGAATTGCTACTAGGGTTCAAAATTCCCAGGAATTTTTATAATTTCCAAGGGAATAAACCAGGTTTATTCAAGGCTACCTAGAAAGGCTAGAAGGTCTAGGTTTATTCCCGGAAATAAAACCGGTTTCTTTTCCCTTCTTTACAACATTACTTGTAGTCCACAAGCACAGATATGTTCTGTTCAGGTCGGTAGGATAAACCGAATACAACAAAAAAGCTACAGTATATCGCTAAATCCTTAGTTCTGTTAAGATTAAAATTATGTACCATGTATTCGTTACACTCTGGAACATTAATGTCAGTTTCATAGAAAATTTTTATAATGCGTTGAACTTCTCTATAAACTTTTTCAACCGATGATTATGCAGACTAAATCTATATTGAATGGATACTGCAATGAATCACGACTTTTTTTAAGTTAAATGCACTAATTATGATTAAAAAAGAAGACAATTAATTATCTCTCAAGAAAAATAGTCTACAACATTTTGAGAAGGGATGTGTGCTAAAAACTTAATTCAGCAAACTTTTGAATGATGGTCAGATATAACGTTTTGTCGTTTTAAAAATGAAATAATAGAAGTCGATTGTACATTAAAACAAAGAGAAATGAATATGCAGTATTATGATACCAAAGATGGATAGTTCCGTAAACTGTTTGAAACTCATACCTGAATAGGTCAAAGAGGAAGATAACGTTTGTTTGATGCAAGTTAAATGCAAAAATATTACACATAAAATAACAATATTGTTTAAATTTATGCAAACAATGTCAATTGAAACATAGTTACCCAATAAAGTTATCATTTTGAAATCAATGGTTTTAGTTGTGAGTTAAGTTTATCTGATAGAGAGAGAGACAGCAATCACATAAGCATGGTGAATCTATGTTCATAATGGGGTATTAAGATCATTTAACTAAGTAAGTTCAGCAATGACTTTTGAAAGTTAAAACCGTTAAAGAAGTAGCGTATCATCTTCAGATAACACGATCTACCAAAAACGTCTCTGTGAGCTTCCATAGTGGTTTACGATACACGGTTTGGCCATCATTGGTTAAGAGTGACAAACTAATAATTTTGTTTCACATGCGTGTTTTAACAGATTACGCTAACTCATGATTTGACCAATAAAATTGAATTATTCGTGTCGGGAAAAGTATATTTTCTTGTTCGATATATAGAGAGTTTTGTATCATATCTTATCGGATTCGTAAAATGATCCTAAGAGTTCCCACGTGAATTAAAAAGTAATTGGAGCTATTGACTTTCTGCTTGTGTGATGCACAATTTTGGAGAAAAATATGCTGGCTCAGGTGTTGACCACTGCATTTGACCTGCTATTCAAAATTACAACGCGGCTGATTCAATCATCAGAAATAAGCAGTCAGAAACAAACTTGTTGAAGTCTCTTCAATATATTCTACCGTTAGAAGCTGAATACGTTGTTAGGTGAAACCGCTGTATGTAATGTTTCGATTCAATATTATAACTTCTTTAATTGTTATTTAATGTAAATCGCTACCCATGTTTAATATATTGTTGTAGCAATTGTACACATTTTTAAATTGAAATAAACATTCCAAACTTGAACTGACTGTAATACTTTTTTTTAGATTTGCTTTGAAATTCGATAAATTCTGGATCATCTCCTTTCAAGAGTCAAGTTCAAGTTGCTTAATCATTAAACAGTTTTCTCTAGAGTGCATTTAATTATTTTATTTCAGGAATAAAGGTAAATAATATCTTTATATTTGTATATATTAAAATGAAGTGGAAGAGACTTGATTTGATTTTGGAACAAATATCATATTGTTCATATTGAGTGATTTCATTGATAATCAAAAAAATCTCAATCTTACTTAATAAATATTACGTAATAAAAATCGTATCACCCAAAAATAATTATAAATATTACGTAATAACATCGTATTGCCTAAAAACAACTATTGATATTATGTAAGGAAATCATATTATGTAAAAATAATTATAAATATTATGTAAAGAAGTCTATTCCCTTCTAAAAATTCTGTCAACTCCAAAATTAATTGAGGCCCATTAATAATAAAAATTGAAGTAGAACTATAAAGTTTAAGATTTGCAGCCAATAATTGGAAAGTAAAATTCAAACGAATGCATGAAAACAAAAAGGAGAGAATGTAAGCACAAATTTCAGCAATTTGTTAAAATATTTAATTGTTAATAAGAGAAAAAATACATACATAATATCATTATATTTAATCAGAATTTGTTATTAAGTTAACTATAATGAATAATAAGTAATGAGTTGATATAATAGTGTTATAAGTATTTTTACGTTGCAAATATGTGTTACTTGTTGAATTAGTTGTGTGGAAATTTTAAAGTATGCATTTTGTGCAGACTAATTATAATTAATTTATTATTAAAGAGATCATTATTGCTTGGTTAGTGATCCCTACTCAGTATATGTATAGTGTCTTATTAGTTAAATTAGATATGGTATAAAAATTTTGAAATTTCTTCCTAATTATTGTTATAAGAAACAGTGTTACTCATGGTATTGATGTGGTATTGCTTTATTAACACTTGTAGGGGATCATATCATCATAAAATGCATCCTCTGAAAGTATAGGAAGTAAAAAAAACACTTGTGAATGTTGTCATTAAACCTGATTTAAGAAAAGTGTTATAAAAATGTTTTAAGTCTTAACATCATTACTTTTGTTCTTCAAATAATCACCTATTATTTTTATATTATCTTTAAATAATAATTTTCCTTTTTATTTCAAAATATATATGAAAAATGTTTACTTTGATAAATAATTTTTTGGAAGTGCTCATTATAAATTATTTCATAGCTTTAAATGACAAATTTACTTTCAAACTAATAAAAAGATGATAAATTCCAGAACAAATAATGAAATTTAAAATGAAAATCTCAAGGCACCAAAAAGTGTGTGGGCAAACACTTTACATCTTACATAAACAAAAATGTGTCTTTTCATTATGTAAGAATCACTAGAAATGTCACTTTTTAGCTCCTTAGAAAATTAATCCTTTATTCCATCTACATACATAATTGGTTCATTAAAGAAGCAAGTATATTCATTTTCTGATAAATAATGTTTTCTGGCATAATAATTTAGTGTTAGAATTTTTATAAATCAAAAAGTGTATATATTATCAAAAAATTTTATATTATAATTTTATAAACAAACATTGAAAGGAGAACATTTAATACTGATACAATTTAATAGATAAAAATAAAAGGAAAGATGGAATGAAATATCAACATTTAAAATTGAATCAATTTAATAAACAAAACTAAATGAAAAAGGGAATAGACTACCAACACAGCTAGTTTCATCAGGAGGTGTTAACTAAGTTGGTATGAAGTATGACTTTCTTGAATGACTAAAAACAAAGTCTAAACTAAGCATTACACTCCAGAACTATACTAAATCGTAAAATACCAAAATATAAAATTGAAGATAACCAATCAGTATATAAATACAGAGAAAATATTAAGTATCATCAGAATAAGAAAATTTTTTATTTTAATTAAATAATGGTTTTATAATTTTTAATTTCTTTTAACTCTCAATTCCAATTGGTGAAAAATTGCAAATTAAATAACTAAATGTAAAAACAAGGCATTTCCAAGCTTATTATAAGATCTTCAAAGCTTTGGTGACCCTTCTATAGCTTATAATTATACCTTACTTCATTACTTCACTCTTATAAGCGATGCTCTATTAGCCAAATAATGTTTAAAGATATTTATTAGAATATTATTTAGTAAAGTATTTTTCAAAAACTAAGTTGTTCTCTAATGTTATTTAAATGATTACATACTAATATATTCTATTTAACTGATTAAAAACTTTGCTTTTTTATATTTTAATGAAAATATTAGAATTTTAAAAAGCATGTTACTGGCACAAATAATGTATTGGAATTTAATTTTACTCTTATGAAACTTAAGATTTATAGTAATATAAAAAAGTTTAAAGTTATAATATTTTTAAGTTTCTTTATGGCTATAGTATTTGTATGGATAAATTTGGTAATTTGTTTTCATGTTATTTAAATATCATCTTAGAAAATGTTATAGAAGTTAAGATAATTGAGTGAGACAAACAACAAAAATAGAAACTTTCAAAAAGAATGAATTTTCTAAAACAATACAGAAAGAATAATTATATTGTCAAATTAATGAAAATGCAGATTGTTTTCAAAAAGTTTAGTGATTATTCTTAAAGTAGTTTCTCATGAACCAATGTTGAATCAAAATGTCATCTTATGCAAACTTTTTGAAATGTACCTATAATATTAAAATGTTAAACTGAAGCAGTGTTGCTTGTAGCAATGTGAAGAACCAGGGGTATTTGTGCTCCGGGAAAACCCAGGAATTCCGGGGATTTTGAACTTCGATACCCAAAAATTCCAGGGATCGTCGTTCAAAAAGAAGTAGGAATAACAATGAATTATTTATTTTGATCTGGGTAATTTTGTTTGCTTTGAAAGCAGAAAACGCAATAATTTGGCCATTCAATACTTCATAATTGTAATTTTTCATTTCTCCCCCCTTCTCGAAACTCCAAAATGTCGGTAGTAAGTCCGTAAATGTTTCCGAGGATTTTTTGGGGTCCCACAAACACCCCTGGAAGAATACATTGATTGTAAAAATTTTTATATAATGCAGTGAAACAAGATGTAAACATTAATTTTTGCTACAAGTTGGAAAAAATGGCTTGTATAATCTGCAAGATGTTTATGTATGTGTACTGATCTGTGAAGATACTAATAGACAGAGCAATTCTTAACAGACAGAATGTTTGATGTAATCAAAGGAATAAATTGAATACAGCACACAGTTCTGAACTTAAACAATGTATTTATAATTAATCATTAGCTATCTTTTAGAATTATAGCCAACAAGTTTAGGTTAAGTAATTGGGAACAATGTGCGCTTACTGTATCTAAAATTTTGTTCTCAGTCTAGGCTGCTAAATCTAACTTAATGATATTATAGAATGTCCACTAAAGAGTTAAAAGATCACCCCTTAAGATTTCTTTGTTTTTTATTGCAAGAAGGCTGGGAAAGATCTTTTTTTATTTTATTTATTTATTTATTATTTATTTTTTTGGGGGGGGAATTTTTTCCAATCCAATTTAATATCCAAAGAGATGTAATATTTATTTTGGGTTATTTCATTGAAATTCTTTCAATATTTTGGTATTTTTATATGTGTTGTCAAAAATAAATTATTTTAATAGATAAAAATGTTTGTATTTTTTTTGGTTCTATTCACTAAACACTTCATTTTAAAATTGTTTTATTTTCTAAATTATTATTGTTGCACCATCATACTTCCCTGTACTTAGCGTAAAGCTAAGCAGTCCCAGTTAGGTGGAAACAGCCTGGTGGGAGTTTACATAATTTACAAGAAGGACCAAGTAGATCTCTAATACTTGACACCCCAGAGGTATCATTTCATTGGAGGACATTGCAACCATGCCATATTTAATGTGCTCCAACTGCCTTTAGTGAATGTAACATTTATTCAATTAAACAGAGATTTAAAATCACTACTTTCAGGTAATGAGAATGACACCCTAATCAAGCAAGTCCCTGCTGCTTTTCTACATTATTGTGAAAAGGTCATTCACTTATTTCTCTCTGATTATTTGTTTAAAACATTCTGTATGTTTATTGCTGTGAAAGTTTAATAATGTGTTCATTTTCCTTTTTTGAGAATTTTGATAGCTACCTGGTATACCTTTGATAGCTATAAGTATCAGTTTTGTTCTTAGAAAATTTGTGTGTAGTTTTTTTTCAATTTGTACAAAAGTAAAAAAAATTATAAAATAATTATACACTGTACAAAATAAATTTTGAAAATTGTTTACAAATTTTCTTTTATTCATCATTATTACTAAGTGTAGATTTGAGTTATTCCATTGAAATTTTAATCTAGGATCAACCTAGATTAAAATTTCAAGGCATTGTAAGTGCATCTGTTTCAATTGTTTACCTTTTATGATAATTTTTTATTATTGAGCCAGTACTGTAATGACACCTCTGTCTTATCAATTATAAATAATGTATATTTCATCAAGCAAATTATATCTCGTATGTCAGTTTGGACTATTTACATTAAATGTGAATTAAATACAGTTTTATTTAAATCTCTTTCTCTATGATTTTTATAAAAATTTAAATTGTGAACTTTTAACAGAGCAAGCTTATTTTTTATTTCTTAATATATTATTTGAGAGAAATTGCATAATAATTATTTTATTATCTCTAAATGCATTTTTAAATCTTAGATATTAGCAATTTGCTTTGTAAGCTACTTAAAATTGCTGAAAAATCTTAAAGTAGCTCTTGTTCAAAGATAAGGAATTTACTGCTTTATTGAAATAGTAGAAGAATACCTCTCAGAAGAGTTTGGAAATATTCAATGCGTACTGTTAGTCTTTCATTTTAAACTTATTTGTTTTTCAGTCTTTTATCCTTACCTAAATTCTATATTTTGATTTTAAAATAATTCTGCTTGTAAATTTGTCCTAATTTTAGCACAATTTTGTATCTTGAGTTTGAAATCCCACAAAGACCAAGTTTTGCTTGTTAGGAAGTTGGAAAACAAAATCGATTTGTGACAATTTCATTCTACTAGTTGTAAGATTACTATTTTAATTACTGTATATTAAGCATATAGTAGTATATATTAAAACATTTACTTAATATAAGATTTCATAGAGCTACTTTATAAAAATATTTAGATAAAATTTGTTAAATTTGGTCGTAATTAATGTAAATATACTGTTCAATAGCTATTAAATAAAATGTTTTCCTTACTGTTGTTGATGTATCATTGTGGCTTATATTTTAGACGAATTTTTCCTCAGTTTGAGTCTATTTCCCATTAAAAATTTACTATTTGTTTGCATAAATGTTGTTACTTTTCAAAAATTGTCTCCTGCTGTCTTTAAAAACTTTATACCAGAACATGAAGTATACTGTGATGGAAACATTAGAAAAATTTGATTTCCAAATAAAGTTTTTATATGAATGAATTCAGTTTCTGACTATATAAATCATGTATTGGGGCATAGAGAACACTTTTGCTAAATAAAATCTAAAAACCAAGAAGGAAATGTTTTTTAATGAAATTAAATATGTACAGCTCATATAAAGATAGTAAAATGATGAAAAGAAAATCAAGGCCATAGGATCCATCCATGGCTTACGATTACAGCTTGAATGTTCATATCAGTAGTTGGTGAAACCACTCCTGGTGGCTATGCTTGTACACGCCTTAATAAAGAGTGCTTGAGACTCCTAATGTTATCCTATGGTACATTCACAGGATAACGTTAGGAGTTTATTAGTTATATATCTCTAGGTCAGCGATGTTTTTAAGTACCCACAAATCTTGAGCCCTACCATTTCCCAGACATATTTGATTGATTAAAGGTCTGATGATCTTGATGGCCAAGGAAGAGTATCTCGGCATGAAGGCACTCCATATATATGGGAGCAGTATGGAGACTGACATTATCTTGTTGTAAATTGTTCCCAGGATGACGTGGCATGAAGAGTAATATAACAGGCCACAGGATATTATCGACATATTTTTGAGCTGTTAAAGATATGTGAAGAATGACTGGAAATATTCTGCTGGGATATGAGATAGTATCTCACAATGTCACATCAGGGGTTATGGCTGCGTGCCTTTGTAAAACAAAGGCTCATTGAAACCATTGGTCCTGGCCTCTCCAAGCATGAACTCTCTAGTGCAAGAGTAAAGCAGGACTCATTGCTAAACACTATATAATGTCAGTCTGATGGCAACCATGAAATTGGCTGTGATGCTACACCGCACAATTTTGCTGCTGTTATGGAGTCAAAGGCAGTCCACTGTGACCGTTTTCTGACTTAGCCAAGTGCTGTGAAATGGTGGAAAGGTATGGAAGACGCTGTAGTATGTTGAATAGTAGACAATGATATAATTGGAACATTTTGGGCCTATCAAACAATGATTTGATTTTATCTCACATTTATGCATCTTGGCTGTCAGAGCCTTCCTTTCGTCAAAAGGTTCCGCACAGCAACCATTGCTGCTAGCACCTAAACTCAACTCTGTCTGTATGTTGCAAGTAACGACCCATTTCTTATTATGAATACCTATCTTCATTTTGAAGGTAGAACATTTTGACTTTGAACATGGCTGTATTCCAACAATACAGCCAAAGTTATTCATATGCCTTAAAATCTTCAGGAACATGATCACATTTCTTATTTCTGTTGGAAATCACAAGGACAAAAATGAAAAAAAATGTTTTTTTTTTTCCACCTTTATTACTAGTTTTATACTTTGGAGCTTGTTCCAACAGAATTATGTGCTATGACCACAGTTTATGTTTTGTGGCCTTGAAAATTTTATGATCTACCTGTTCGATCAAGATATCTTTGCCCATGAAATTTCATCATAATTGGACAAATTCTTTTTGATGCTTTGATATTTTTTACAAAAGAGTGTATGTTTAAATTTCTTATGACACTGATATTGTAGTTTAAATTGTGTGCTTTAAAAATTAATTGGATATCTCATTATTCTGTGAAGTGTATTTTCAATTTATATCTTTATTTTCACTTTTTATAACTATAATTTGAAAGTAAATTAGTTTCACACAAGAAATTTAAATACATGTTTATTTTGTCCAAATATAAAATATTCTATTATTTTAAAAATATTTATTTTCATCTGTCTGCTTTTTCTCCCATATGTAGTCAGTATTCAAATCTAGTTTTTAACAAAACTTGAACGAAAGAAATCTGTATAACTCAATTTCATGAATTTGAACTTGCATTTTCTCAATATTTTAGATTTAAATTCTAATCTATTTTATTATCCTATATCAAAATATTATTTATTTTAATGAATTTATATAGGTGCATAACTTGCATTTTCTAGTTGATTTTTATAATAATTAAACTTCAAATGAAATAATGTTAAGCATTTAAGAGTGAGTTAATAATTAATATCAATTAAATGGTTACTACACAAGTGAATAATTTGCATTTTATCTTTAATTGGTTTTTAAAATAATTAAATTTAAGAAATAATATAATCCATTTTTAACAGTGTGGTAATCATTAATGTCAAATTATAATAAATATTAAATGTTTAAAAAATGATTATTCTTTCCTTATTATTATCTAATTTCTGCATTTTTGGGAAACTGTAGATAACTTGAATAATGGTAATCTCAAACTTTAAAGGAATAAAAAATGTGAAATTATTTCTTATATGTTATTGCAATTGCTTTCAACTATGTAACATTAAATACTTTAGTGAATGCTGAATCAAAAATTACGATCAATTTGGCATATTACACTGATGCTGTTTTAATTATTAATTTTTAACTGCTGCTAATTTCTCTTTTCAAAATAACACCTGAAAAATTTGTTTTTAGCATTTGCATAAAGTATTGTCTTTAATATTAATTGACATACTTTACTCTTTCAGTCTATTTCTTCTTTGGAGTGCTTAATTTCTTCTAAAACTTACACAAACTGTTGGTTTCTAGATTAATTTTAGGAAATATTTTTATCAAATTGCCATTTTTTACATTATACATATAAAAACATGTTTGCTAATACATGTAAAATACATTGTAAAGGAGAAATGGAAAAACTCAATTTATTTGCAATGATCTTGATACTCTGAATAATAAAAACATTAAGTATTCTTTTCATCATTAGCATATAATTACTGCCTGAAATGCACTGATAAATTCCTTAAACTATTTAATTCATTAAAAAATTTTACTGTCTCTTGCATTACTTAAAAAATTTTTTGAGATCTATTTTTCAGATATTGGTAGGCATAGCAATTTTATTTTTAAAGTTATCATGATTTCATTGAGGTCAAATTCCTTTTACTTATTTCTTATCACAGATAGTGTAATTATAGTCTGAAAAAATTAGTCATATTTTGTCAAATTATGCAAATACTATTTTATAAGCTAGAGATTTCTAAATGTTTAAATTCAAAATTTATTCTATAAATTGGATGAGAATAGCATCTTCTGCATATTCATACTACTTGCATCATGTTTAAATCAAAATGTATTTAAAATGGTGCAAAATTAATTATTTTGCATTATATAATCCACAAAATACATTTAAAATGTTCATTTGTACCTTGAATCTTCATATTAGTTTTTATTTGATATATATAGTTTTTAGAGTACATACTATGACCATGCTATTTTTCTCACGAGGGTATTTATCTATAAACTAAAAATGTAATTGTGATAAGTTTTATTTATAACTTTAACATTTTCAGAAATTGACACAAGTATTTGTAAAAAAAGATTTCTTAGTATAATTATATTTCAGTTTAATAATATGTTCATAATATAATTTATATAGTTTAATTTTTAAAAGATCTATACACGCACGTGCACGCATGCAAACACGCGCACACACACATATTTTTATATATAGAGAGAATGATGTTAATTGAGTTGTATGTTTTTTTAGCTAAAACATGGAATCACATGTGTACACTTCCTCAGCTATGCTGGCTTTTGGATGTGAAAACATCAATTCATTTTATGTTAAATTTATCTCAGTTGTGTCTTTTATTGTTGTGAAGCTGAGCTATTTGCTGCAGTGAAATTACTGTCATGAACATTGGATAATATCTAAATATGCATGCTGAATTAAATTTGCTGCTATATTTATCTTTGCATTAACATTCAACACATGATTTTCTATACATTCAAAAACTATTTTGTCTTCTGCATGTTTGCCAACATATGCTAGTCTAATTCATATTTTGAGGTATGATTAAATTTTCATTCATATGCAATATTCAACTTAAATTACTGTTTAGGACAAAAAGTAAAAGTCCTTGAGTTCACTAGCTCTGACATCTTCTGAAAAATTTTACTTAGAAAACTACTGTATACATTCAAAATTTTCTATGAAATGAGGTAAATGATTGAAAAAAGAAAGAAAGATGGTATTATAATACTATTTTGATTTCTCTGCTAAAAATTTTTTGTTTGTTTGCTTGTTAGGAATTAAATCTTTATTATCGATAATAATTGGTATGCATACAAATTTACTGAGATACCACTATAAATTTCTTGCTAGCAAACTGGTATTTCTCTTTTATATTACTTTGAGAAATGTTATTAATTTATTCATTACATTTTGATTTTTATTTACTTGTTTACTGTTGAACTTGTCATAGGCCAGCTTTAGCTGTGTCATCTTTGACTTCTGGTCAATTAATTCTATTATTTTTTGTTCCAGAGTTGTTTTTGATTTATTTTACATTTGCGTATACAAATGTAATTTTCAATCATCAAGAGTCTTTAAAATTCTAATATTGTAAATTATGTTTTTTTTTTTCAAACAATGATAGCCTCTTTCTTCATTTTAGTTTTTCTTGATGCTGATCTTGTGAAGAAACATGCTTCCTGCACTTCTAGCTATTATGAGGAGTTATGTCCCATATGTGACACTGCCAGTTTCTATTGTTATTGGAATAATTGGTTATAATATTGAGGGATTGATATCTGACAAGTTCACTCCAACTAAAAAAATGAGTGTTGAAGAAGAGAGGCTTGAAAGACAGTTAAAAGAAATGGAAAACAGTGAATTAACTACCAAAAGTTTAAAAGAAAAATCCTTTGTTCCAAAAACAGTCTTTGAAAGAAATCTTCCTTCATAGCTTATAAATCTCTTATTTTATGTGTATTAGCTTATTTTAATTTGTAATATTTATTTGCCTGTAAAATTAAAATTTGAAAAAGAATAAGAAATATTTATAATAGCTATTTCTTTTGCTATGAGTCTATTGAGAAACACAAACTGAATATATTAATTTTTCTATTGTAAATGGATCAAAATTATTTAAACATGATAATCGATTTTTTGTTTCCATTTATTATAAAACTTAGTTCTCAGTGAATAGTTTGACCTATTTGAAACAAGTCTCTCCAATTTCTGCTTTCTTTGAAAAATGTTCTCATGCAAATAATATAAAAAATGATGTAATTTTGAATTTATAAATATCTGTAATTTAAAATTATTTAATTTACAGATATTTATATAACAATATTGAATTAACAGTTGTTTTAGCATAAAAGAAATTTAGCCAAAAAAATAAAGGATTTTTACAAATAATTTCTTTTAATATAGCAATTTTCACGTTGATAAGTACTCAAGCACACTGTCTAAAATTGATCCATTTGCAAAATATACTATGGGAAAATAAAAAGGCTCAATATATTAATCATTGGGAACAGATAGAGTTTTAAAACTTGTTTTAAAAATGATCTAAAAAATCACAGTTTAGGTAGATATTGTTGAATTTATTTCAGGTTTCCAGATATATTTTACAAATTTTCCACAAAATGTCTTACTAAATTAATGAGACATTAGCAAGCAGATTAAGTTAGTCAAATTATTTTTAAATTTGTTTAAATTTTGCAAAATTTGTATAAATATCAATAAAGAGTAAAATATGATAAATGTTTTTATATTAAATATATTATTATATCTCAGAATTAAACTAAATATTTATGTATTTTTGATTAGTATAAATTTATATATATTTCTCTCTTCTTTAACTTTATATATCAATTTCATAACAAAACTTGAGTGTAAATAAAATTCTCATATATATAAGTTACATAATTAAGGAATATCATATGGTCATGTAATATTGCCTGAGATATGTTTTAACTTTTTATTCAATATATTCTAGAATTATATTAATCTTTTCATTTTCTAGAATTATTTAATTTACAGATATTAATCACTAATTTCTTTGGAAAATGGCTTTCTGTAACCAATGCAATTCAATTTTCTCATTAATTTTGTTGTGATCAATAATTCTTGTGAAATACAAGAAAGAGTAACATGTTATTTTTTCTACATCATAATTCCCAGGTTTTGTAATTTTCTTTCTTAGATTAAGTGTCAAACTTTTAATGAAATTGGTTTCCAAATTATTATAGGGAATATTTTTAAGGTATTTTGTATTTTTATTTAAATGAGGCAATTGTTATTTATAAAAAAAATTATCCACATTCATTTGTTTAAAATAAGTATCAGTAATCTTACTAATGTGAATCACAGAATAGTTCGAAGAAAACATCCTTTTTATTCTGTGCCTATTTTAAGAATAATTTTGGAGACTTGAATTAAATTTAGCCTAATTTTGAATTATTAATTGCAAAAAGGAAGTACAGACTTTTTATTTTATCTTCCATAAAAACATTTTTATTCTAAATAAACTTCATAATAGTATCCTTAATTCTGCCTACCTTTTCAATAAAATCTGTGATTTATATTAGAAATAATAAAGTTTCATACCATATTTCATTCTGAACAATTCGTTGTTCCTTGCTCTTTCAAAAAAGTATAAATTCTCAATTTATTGTTTTTCTGAAAGAATTTTTCATAAAGCTCTATAAAATTAAGATCCTATATTAATTTTTTTTAAAATTCATTTTTCTTAAAAAATTTTCTTAAGATTTAACTAATATCCTTTACATAAAATTGTTTTTCTTGTTCTGTACAAAAAACCCTTAAGAATTTGTTTTGCACTACATATACTTACATTCTTTTATTGGAGCAGAAATCTTACAGCTGAAAATACATTTATTTTAAAAATGGAGAATACATACTTTTTTTTAATTATTGTTACTTTATTAGAATCTGCTTATATTATACTAGTAATATAAAATATTCAATTTTAGATAAGAAAATATAAATTATAGCTCTCACCCAGACTAAGATAAGTAAGATTCTTAGGTTATGTAGATGATGACAGTATATATGGCAACACAGTTTATAAATTCTCATTTTTACTGTTGTAGATGCTATTTTGATTATTGTGTAAATGATTTTTTTATGTTTTTAAAAAAATTGATATAAATCACACAAAACTAATTTATGGATTTATTATTAAGAAGGAAACATTTTTATTTCATATTATAATTATAAAACAATTAAGATACTTGTATCAGATTTATATTTAAATCGAAGATACACTTTGCATAGTGAGAACAATTTAATGCAAAATATATTCATATGTACTCACTTATAATTTTTTAATCTTTGTAAAATATTTTCTTAATAATTTTTAAAATGTATATATCAGAGTGGTTACTTTGCTGTATGAAATATAGTTAGTATTTGATAATAGTGCTGATGAAAAAAATCTGAAATAAATTGAACATTATATTAATATTCAAAATAAAAGATACTTCACTTTATTTCTTAGTTTTCTTATAAGCTCTACGCCCCATTTCCAGCCACGGCTGCCTCAGTCAGTTTCCACCATCTTGACCTCTCCAATGCCATGATCCTCGAGTTAACTGTCGAATAGTTAGCGCTCTGTCTTCAGTTCAACAGTTCTTGCTTCGGAATCCACTTAAAACTAGATTCTGGTATAATTAGCCCTCGTGTGCAAAAAATGATCGATCGTTGAATGACAGACTAAACCGTTGCCATGCTCTTCCACCTGTTGACAGCAATGTTCTTTAACTAATTTTTCTACATTATCTATCTTCCTAATTTATTCTCTCTCTTTCCTTTAGGCTTTTGGAAAATTACTTTCTTCATTAGGTTTTCATATTTCCATGATTGTAGATATGTCCTAGCTATCTTAATTGACAGGCTTTAATAATTTTTACAATATAGGGTTCTCTAAAACATTGCTGTTGCTGAGAATTATATCTTATTCACCAAATACAAATTTCCCTTTTTGCTCAAAAGATTTCTCGATATTTTTAGTTTAAAAACCATTAATCTATCACCAGATAACTTATTCAATGTTCATCACTCACTGCCGTACTACAGATCTTTACTGACGAGTTAGCCTAACTAGTATACCGTGATTGCTACCGAATGGTTTACCCTCTGATCTTCCATTCAGTAATTTGTGGGTTTAATTCCCACCTTGGGCCTAGATGTTTGTAGTGGTTCGGAATCTACTTTAAATTGTAGGAATCTACTCAAAAGACTTCGTGTGCGAAAAATAACGTAGAGCGAGAAACAAACCAAATTAACTGGAAATTCGTTCATTATTCTTAATTAGATAGCTGCGCATAGCGGACCTTCCATGATTGAATCGGTAGTAACGCTTTTCTCAGAAATTTGTAAGCCCTTTACTATTTAATTGGCAGCTCTCTTGCCGTAAAATACATTGAATTGAAAATCTATGTGTGCCGTGTTTTTTTCTCTCTGTATGTATTTTGAATAAATATTCAACTTATTAAAGACACAACGTCAGTTTTAAAAAATAACTAGTTTAACTTTTTTCACACGGCAAAAAAATAGAGTGTGCTGAAAATTGTGTGGGAAAGAATGTGAATGGATAGCTATATTTATAGTGGACAGGCAAAAATTCAATTTCTTTTCGAAATAATCATACTATCACAAATTAAATTATCATTTACTTTAAAAAATTATGTCATTTTAATGACTGCTGGATAGACCTTCATATTACAGTGAACTAGGATATCTTTTTTCTGTAAAAATAATGAATTTCTTAAGTGTGAAAATTGGATTGTTTAGAAGCTTGCCTCAAGCTCAAAAATTATTGAACTGGGAGGATTTTATATTAATCAATAAAATTATTCATATATAGTTTTAATTTTACTGCTTTTATTGATTGGTAGGCATATGTATTTATATCTGATTCATGAAGAACGAAACAGAGAGAAATTTGATAACTAATACGTATATTTCGAAATAGTCATGAAGATTAGTTTTAATAAACTATCTTGAAATAGTAGTTGTTTTTTCTTAAAAACTAATATTTTAACATTTGCGGAACTATTCTCTCTGGTTATATTGTTTTCTTATTGATTTCTCTATATATCCATCAAGAAATCAAAGGTATTTCTCTTTACAATAGACGGTAAAACTATATTAGACATTCTAGTGAGACATGATCTTGTATTTACTTCAGTGAAAGAAGCCGGCATGAATTGAATACTAAGAAAACTTTCACTATTAATCAAAAAATATCTAACTATATACGTTTATTAATCTTATGTACTTCTAAAATCGTGTTGTTTATGCCTATTTAGTTTGAGAAATCTTTATTTTTGCTTGAAAATGTTTTGTGCTTTTTCAGGAAAGAGCCAAATGAAGATTTAAAATCTAAGTAAATACAACTTTTTAAATGACTAATACCTTTTAAGATACTAAAATGTTTTGCAAAGTATTTATGTGACTTAAAAGTACAACATGAAGAATCAGAACTATTTAATCCCTGCCTTAATATTTCTCGTATATCTAACATTACTCTGTATTATTACTCTACCATTATATCTACGTAGCTGTTACAGATAGCTTATTCATTTCATTCTTTTAAATTGTCTCTATGTGGCATTCTGTTGGAAAACTTCTATGCCGGCTAAGACTTCGTAGGGTTTCGAAACAAATGCCCTAATTCTGGGAACTTTAGTGTTATATTTATTTGCGCAACGCGGTGTATTTGTATCAGAGTAGTTTCAAATAAAAACTTCTACCTTGTGAGCCCAGTCGGCCTCTTATATTTTAAAATAAATAGCTATTCTACCCTTAAAATACTTGTTTCACTTTGAAATAAGCAAAGAGGATTTATTTGGAAGAAATAAGAAAGTAATTCTATAATGATTTTAGTGACATGTGATTAAGAGATATTTGTTACAAATTATAATTAAAATTTTAATATTCTAATACTTTTGGCCAAATATCGAAAACGGGCGTATAGCTGATATATGTAAATGCAGCGTATACAGAGATTTTAAAAACAATCTTATGAAATTAAATGCTCATTATTTTTCAATGCATATTTAAAAACTACCTTTCGTTCAAAATTTGAAACACAACTTGGTAATGTCTTTAAAAATCTGAAAATATTTTATATTCTTTGAAGACATCACTTACATTTTTGAATGGTCATTTGTATACTAAATACAAGATATTTTTAATCGTCATTAGTTTCAACCCTACGCTACCAAAATACCTACATTTTGTTGATTAAAAGTATGTCGGCAATCATATACAATATTTGTATCGCATACGTTTCTTACAATATACTTCGTGTATGTCCTGTATTATAAGCTACTGGTTTATGTATAATAGCTAACAAAACACCCTTATTCCATTTTTGTCACAAGTATTCATATCTAAAGTACAGTAAATTTCATATAATGTAATGAAGTTCTAATTTGATTTAAGAACTAGCGTCAATGAATTTTTTAGATCAAGAGCCGTGAAAGTCATTTATTTTGAGAAATCTCACATTGTATACTTAACTAAGTGGAAAGTTCATTTTCTGAACTGACAAATTATGTTTTTTGAGGGTAAAAAAAATTTAAATACTTTATTTGAATAAATTTCTTACATGAATTAAATAATGGAAAATGATTTAGCATAAGGAGTTTTTTTAAATATGTTGCATGTGAAGCTGTTATATAGTAACTTTAAAGTTTTTAATTAACGAAATGAATTATTGAGCAAGTATTCTCGTTTAATGTAAAGAAACAAAACATTTTGCTCGAATCCTTTTTTATGCTTATATTTAGGACAGAATAGTCTTATTCTGAAGACAATAGAAATTGATGCTATGTTACTCATGTAAAATGAAACATCTGTGATGGAAAAAAAAGTTCTTTAGGGATTATTTAATAATTTATGTCTTGAAAAAGTTTGGATATTTGTAGCGAATTCGTGTGAATGAATTTATAAAAATTTGGGAAATTCAGGTACACTGATTGAAAATAATAAAACAAAAGGAGAAAAATGAAAATAGTTGCAAAATAAAATAAATTAAACTTGTTGCAATGATCTTTGAAATCACTCTGGGAGGAGCAATTATACTAAGATCGACGATATTTCATCCGCGCGCGTGAATCGTTTTCTCCAATAAAGTCAAAAATATTTACTATAAACGAAGTTCTAAGTACCGTATTTACTTATGTATAAGACTCAGATTCCTTATAAAATGCATAGTGTTTGTGCTTTGGTTCGTGATGTGCTGAGCGATTGATCTTTGTCATGCGCACAATATGCCTGTCATAAACATATAGTGGTACCAGGTCCGTCACTCCCTCCTGCTTCTAGCGATTTTAGATTCGCATCAGAGTTACTTTATTTCGTTCTTCACGATCACCAATTTTTCTGAAGCAAACGGAAGCGTCAAACGGGAGCGTCTTTCGTTTAGAACAGAGCACCACGAAGGTGAAAGTACGTCTTTGCTCTAATTAAGGTGCCTCGTAATTTTGAACCAAGGTCAGGTGACGAGGCCACACCTGAGCTGGCACCCTCCTCTCCACATCCACGCCACGCCAGCGGAAGGACTTTGGACGTCACAGATTAACGTAGACACGTCCCCAACCTACGGAGTTCCAGCAACCCAGTGAAGGAGAGTACACCGTGGTCACCCTCCCAACCACTGCCTGCGGCAAATGATGCTTCACTTTGCTGAGCTTACGGGAAGCGGCATGAAGCTACTGAGCCACTGGAGCTCATAGGTATTGTTAAACAGTTAATGCAAATAAAGAAAAAATCGCCTGTGATGTGCATATAAGCTGCAATGCTAATCATTTACATATCTCATTGCCATAAATGCATGATGTAATTTTCCCATACTTTGTACGTTTTCTTCAGGGTGTTGCATTTTGGATTGCTAGCATTGTATTATGTGATTACATTACACACATGCATAGCGCATGAAAGCGAACTTCGGACTGCACCTTAAGATAATGGGTTTGGATTTCTCGCCTATCACCCAGCGCCTCATAATTTTGAACCGCGCTTTGGTGACAAGGTCACATCTGAGCTGATACCCTCCTCTCCACATTCTCACCACACCAGCGGAAGGACTTTGGAGGTCACAGATTAATGTAGACACGTCCCCATCCATTTACTCGATGACAACGAATGTGATGTTCCTTTCAAACACTCATCACGGCAAATGATGCTTCATTTTGATAATCTTGCAAAAAGCAGTGTGAAGTTATTCGATGTCTTTGGGGCTTTGTGATTATATGCACAAAATCTTATGGTGTATCTAAAATATAATTAATCTGTATTCAAAATAAAGTGAATATTTGCTATGTTTAATCATTTTTTTTTCTTTAACTTTTGTACCAAATATTAAATGTCAAGTGCATTTCACTGCTAATTGTAAATATAATTTTTGCCTAATAAAATATTGCATTTTAAATGGACTTCGTGAAAATGAGAAATACACGATGCGTTAGTACTGCTAAATTAAATCCATGGCTATTTTTTGAATTAATGGCTGTCAGTTAAATAAACATTAGTTTAAAATAATTTATTAAAAAGTGTAACGTTTTCTATAGAAGAATAATTATAAAATATTTGAATATATTTATTTTTCTTCTTAAAGGAAAGTTTTCCTCTGCTTTTAAAATATATGTGAAACAATTTAAATTCTTGGTTTGGCTGTTATCAACTTGTTTTTTACCGTGAATATACTGATATTATGAAAGGAAAAAAATACTTGCTTCATCTGCAATATATATATATATATATATATATATATATATATATATATATATATATATATATATAATTTCATTTTTTGCTTCCCCAACCACAACATTTGAGCTCACCCGAAATGCGTATTTAACACCTTGATTGAGACGAAGTCACGAATACTGATATCTGATGAAGTAACTCTTCAGGTATAGTCTAGACCACTCATTCCGAAAACGCTGGAACTTTATTTATTTTAAAGTTTGTTCACCTTATAACATGATTCTATTAAAAAATGTTATTTTATACTCTGTAAATTCGATATTGCTTTATACATTACCAATTATGGGTGATACTCATTTTAAGCTATATTTATTCCACTTGATTAAAGCAATAGCCAGTACTTGTTCTTTAATTCACGCAAATGTACTTTAAACTACACTTTGTTATTATTTCCTTTCGTTTCGTTTTTTTTTTTTTTTTTCGATTTATAGCCATAGATATAATTTATAGACATTTGCATGAGCATTTCTAAGAAATATGTCGCTTAACTAATCATATATTAAAAATTATGGATAATATTTTCGTATGTATAATAAATATGTATAAGTATTTTCATAATTTTATTTGAATATTGGATTTTATATATATTTAAAAGGTAGAGTTCATATGTTAAATCGACTAGTATAAAAAAATTGAATTTAAAGCACTTTAAACTGTTTTTCATTTAACTAAAGCAATACACAGTGTGAAATTTTTAGCATGCGCTTTCAGTTATGTATTTTATATGAATGCTATTTGAATAAATTAATAAAGGAAAATAATTACTAAATTTTATTAAAATTAAACAGTTGTATTTCTTAAAGTGTAATCGTTTTTCCTCCCTTTTGTTACGTTTTTAATCAAATTCAGAAACTGCTAATGCTTATGATTCCTATACATTTTACATTTTAAAGAAAAGAGAAGAAATAAATTGCTTTCTTTATCATAAAAATTATAATTTCCGTACTATATAAATAAAAAAGTAAACCTTTGTATCAATAGATAAAAACTGAAAATTAAAAAATTTCGCTATAAATATCAAACTATAAAAATGCTCATCCTTTTTAAATTTTGAACTAAAAGCAAAAGTATTTAAAAAATATTTTTATGTGCATATCTGTTAAAATTGAAATTTCATTTTTAGATAGATTTGCTTCTTCATACACATGATATTTTCTTACGAAATAAAAATACGCTGAAAAATAAATTAACTAAAATATGTTATATTTATAAAAAGATTATATAACTGAATTTTTATGCAAATCTCTATTTATTATGCAAATTATTACATGAACTTTAAAACAATTTATTTTAAAAAATTTCATTATTTATGTTTTATCTTTGGCACTTTTATGTATGAATTTTACTTTAATATGAATATGTTTAATATATGCATAAAATTACGTATTTTTATTATTTTCCTGCTAAACTAATTAAACATTCTAAGGTATTCAATCATTTGATCTGAGCATTATACCATGAAATACTTATGAACAAATTCTAAAATTAAATATATGCTTATTTTCAGAAAAAATTATACTTAAGGTTTTGCGTCTATGTGTGCAAAGAAGAGCTTGAAAATGTCTGAGAAAACATCAAATATTAAGTATCACCATCAAAAAGAAGACAGTGATGATTCTGAAGAGGAAACCTGCAAATGGGATTATATAGAAATTTTAATAATTATTCTGAAAATTGTCTTATGGATACTTTTAATGGCTTTGTTTATAAATTTGGAGTTCGGAGCAGTATTTTTTATAATTTCTATTTTTTATTTTATGTTCACGAATTTTCGAAAAACTCAACGTTCCTCCAATGAGTTAAGTGCTTATTCAGTTTTCAATCCAAATTGTGAGACTATTAAAGGCACATTGACAGCGGAACAATTCGAAAATGAAATTAAATTTGGTTTGGGAGGTTTACATTGATTACTGTGTAACTTACATAGGATGACACTCCAATGCAATTCACAATAGATAAGTCAAAAATATATATATGATAAAATCATTCTTCTCCCATCCATTAATTTCCTCAGACTATTTTACATACAG
The DNA here is from genome assembly GCA_037975125.1 of Latrodectus hesperus. Classification (NCBI taxonomy): domain Eukaryota; kingdom Metazoa; phylum Arthropoda; class Arachnida; order Araneae; family Theridiidae; genus Latrodectus; species Latrodectus hesperus. The sequence goes on along the minus strand of CM075859.1, from coordinate 76,697,047 downwards.
AAATTTATTTTTCATATATATGTAGCATATATTTTTATGTATATAAACAACGTATTTGTTGTTCGACTGTTGAAATATATATAGTTTGCAGTATATTTATGAAATATTATAATGAAATATTCTAGATTTAATAAAGAAATTAATTGTGCAAATAAATTATAATAATATTTTTTCTAAAAAATTATTTAAAGATATGTGAGTGTTGTCAAAAGCTTCTCACCGATCTGATGACACACACAAATATGTTAAATTAAGTTTTCTGACTACAAAAAAAAAAATTCTTTCATATTTCTGAGCTAATGAAATTATAAAAGTTCCTTAAAAATAAAATATCTCTTCTCAGCATAAACTGTTACTTACAGTGGCATATTTCTTCTGACCAATCATTTTTAACTTTCGCTTCTCAATCTTTCCATCCATTCTTTACCAATTCATTCATTTATTTCACAGAAAAATTAAAAGCATTTTCATAATTACTGTAATCGAAGAAGACTTGACATATGTTACAATGTATTTATATAAAATGAAGCCCAAGATATTAGAAACAACCGAAAAAAATGAAAATTTCTTTAAAAATATTGTGTAAAATCAAGATGTTCTTAATCATCTGGAAAACATATTTGAAAAAATGAAGTGATTATCAAATATGATTTTTTGATAATAGGTATAAATCTCTTATTTTACAATGCTTACTGCAAAATCTTTTCATTTGCAATAGATATTTTAAAGAAAGATCCTCTAATTTTGGGACTTTTTACCCATATTAACAGCATAAATATAATTTTATTTCAGTCAGGAAATTAGTTCGGCTGTGAAAAAGATTGTGCTAACCAAGTTAATAATTTAATTGTATAAATAAAATTTAAGAATTTGTTATTGAAAATGTATCTCGTAATATTCTAATCAAATACACCTAATAAAATACCTTTTTATTAGTTGCAAAAATAACCAATAAATTGGTTTTACTAATTTGCTTTTTTATATCTATGAATTCAACACATAAATTATGTCCATAATGATAATATCCTACATAAATTATGTCCATTAACTACGATGAGATTCTGCGCAAATGATATTTTACACTTGACCAATGTAAATTTTTTTAATGATTGTAATTTCTAAATTGAATAGTGGGTGATCGGTTAACGAACATTTTCACAAAAGATTTTTGTGTTCGTACAAAGAACACATATTCGGATAACGAACTAAAATGAACGGGCACTTCACAGCTGAGTATGATGTGCAGGGTTGCCAAACTCAATGAACCAAAAATCGTTTTTCATCTCTGAATTATATCGCGTGGCTGTTAAACTTCAAATTTCTATACTGGATTTTTTTCCCAATAGAATGTTTATAGCCAAAGTAGACCATCAATTTCGGCTTCGATTTCATTCAAAAGCGAAACTGAGTTTATTTTGAGTGCCCCCTTCCTTGTTCATTCGTTGAAGAAGTGGGAGGATGTCAGAGCAATAGTCTTAGAATAACACCCAAACCAAGCTGATATCAGTAAGGTTTGGGATGTTTACAACAATAATGCTATTACCTAATTCAACAGTTTTCCCTCGTTATATAAGTAATATTGTGCTCATTTTATAATTTATTGAGATGTCGATACACAAAGAAATAAAAAATGGTGTTTGCTTAATCATTCCTTTATTAGTAGTCATTATATCTTGCATTATTAATCTTTGCTTCAATACTATACAGGTACAAATTGAACCTGCATTAAGAAAAAATTTTATTAGGAAAACTTTAAAAAATGTTAAGAATTGTCCTATGTTTTCCTTTATAACAATTGAATATTATAAAAATATACCAAAATTTTGATGCATTAAAATTTTTTCCAATTTGTTTATAAAAAAATAAACATTTAAAATTTATTATTGTTTGTTATTTTCAATTCGAAAGTTAGTTGTTTTAGATTTTCAAGGTTATGCTCTATTGTTTTGTCTGATTACAATGTTTCTGTAATTTTGTAAACCAGTATGTATTTATATATATACCTTACTAGCAATTTTTGAGAAAATCTGTATAATTCAGTTCGTTTGTTTAATAAATTACTCACAAAATATAGTAGTTTTGTTTGATTTTTAAATTATGGCTGAATGGTGTTGAACGAATTTCTCATTACTAGTATTTAATTGTAATTTTTTACTTTAGTTTCTTAAAATTGAAAAAAATGAATTATCTAATTATTATATCTTAGAATTCAATAATCGATAAAATTCAGATGATGAATTTACAGATTTTGGAACTTTTTCTTTTAGTTTCCTCTTCATCATCATCATTCATGGCGCGCTAGCCCAGGATGGGCCAAGGCCTTCTGAACAAGCTTCTTCCAGCCACCTCTACTGGTAGCCTAACTCCTCCAATTTTTTGTTCCAAGGACCCTACAGTCTTCTTCGACTGCATCCACCCATCTCAGCTTTGGTCTTAGTTTCCTCTTACTTGCTTTTAATAATAGATTCTTTAAATTTAATTGCTCAAAATGAGATATGGGTCACTGAGATATGATTATAATATGAAAATTCAACATGTTTTTCAATGCACTTCAGATTTCAGAAGAATTAAGAGGCTAAACTGCATGTAGGGAGATAATTTATCACGTTCGCTGCTGATCACATGATGATGAGATAATTTGTGTCCTTCCTTAGAAATTTGTTTTTCCAAGAAGCTAATTTATTTTGTTTGAATTTGATGGAAATTTCATTTTTCATATCGTATTCAATTATGACATCAATAAATCTTTATTTAAAATCAGAAAATTCATGACAAATGTACTAAATTCGAAACCCTATACCCTTATAACTTTTAAGGGGCATCATTACTAGCAAATAAACTTAAATATATTATGTTGAATGTGTGTTTGCGTGCCTACACTGGTCTCAAACAGTTAAGGAACAACCGGTTTTTTGCGCCTAGTTTATAAATGAATGAATATAAAAACAACAAATTTGACTGACATGTGCACAAAATAGATGTGTATTAATTCAAACCTAGAAGTTTACTTAAGAAAAGCCGCCCAATTTGTCTAGAGGTCAGCGTGCCTGACTGCGGATAAGGAAGTCCTGGGTTCGGGCATGGATGTACTTTCTCTCTTTAGCTATCCTGTTTTTGTCCTTTCCTTGTATGAATGAGATGTGAATGGTTGCCTGCCCTATAAACGGGTACCTATGGCATGTGTGTAGAGCAAAGTCGTACCTTCACCTTCATGGTGCTCTGATTAAAACGAAAGACGCTTCCAGTTGACTTAAATTCGCATAGCCAAAGCATAGTGAGCTTGGCTTGTCCAAGTGTCATTAGTAATAACAACAACTTAAGAAAAACACAAAAAAGATTTACAACAAAAAAAGAAATCTCGCTGGAAAAGTCCATTCTTAAAAAAAATCATACTTTTATATCGTAAAATGACATAGAAATATAACCAAAAGGAGTTTAAATAAGGAATACGCCCACCCTCAACTTAAATGCGTAACGGCATCAACTTACCATGCTGTCAATTAAGATATCGGTTACCAAGTGTAACGAAGATCACACGGAGTAAGCCGTTTTTCAGCTGTCCTGCAAACTTTGGAGGAGGACTAATGTGAAGCAATCTGACTACCAAGATAGTCCCATAGATGCTCTATGGGACTCAGCTTTCGAGATTGATAAGGCCATTCCATTCATTCAAGATATTCCTCTACAACTACAACTCGATATATTCGTGCGTTATTCTCTATCAGAGTGAAATCAAATCCAATTGCACCGGCATTGGCTGGACATACGAATCAAGGATCTCATCCAGATATTTCACACCAGTCATTTCCTCCCTGGAACACATGCAAATCAGTATGACCACCGAGAGAGATAGTTGACCAAACCATTATTTCATTACCTCCTAACTGTATATTTCCACAGTGTTTTATTGATGGCATATGTCAGGGATGGTGAACCAATGGCACGCGTGCCACAAGTGGCACGTTTGAAAATTTTGATGGCACGCACAAGAACAAAATTTTTTATAAGTTATCTTTTTGGATAGAAATGAATTTAAAAGTATTAATGTACACTTAATTCATAGTTTATGATATAAATTTGTAGTACTGAATACCTATCTTAGTATGTTAACCATTTAATTATACATTTTATTATTAAAATATCGCATGAATTCTCTCGAAGTATATAAAGATGCGCATTAGATAAAAAAATTTTGCGTATCCACAGTTTCGCCTTCTAATGTTGTTGCCGCTGCAGCGCTCGAATCAAACGACAGACTTAGTCATTTTTAGTAACCATCGTCTTTGAAACTTCAGTGACTTGTTAAAAAATATAACCTTTTATTGTAAACAGATATAGAGTTATTTTAGGTTATATTTTTGCATATTTCAAATTTTATATTCTGCATTCGTTTGCAAGAACATATTGCGTTACGGCTAAAATTTTAACCTGTAAGAACCTTAATGTACTAAATGTTACTAAACTTATAATTTATTTTGCTTTTTTTTTTCTTATTTTTTTTTTTGAACAATAAAAGATTTTAAAATTATGAGAAATTATTTTATCATAAATCAGTGTAAAATATAGAAATAATTAGCAAAATTACCTTGAATTAATATAATATTATTTTCTTGTGTTGGTAATATTTTTAGTACTTTAATATGTGACGAAATATGTTCTTGCAAACAAATGCAGAATAAGTTATTTATTATATAACAATATTTTTAATATATATATTTTTAGAATTATTTATTGGATAAAATAAATAAAATGACAGAAGATTAAATTCTAACTACATCGAAGTCAATTCCTAACACGTTTAATTGTTTAAAAATATTAGCAGAGGCAATTTTATCAATATTTTCATCGATGTGGGAATGTGAATCTGTATTTTCAAAATTACATTTTATAAAAATAAATATAGGAATAGAATAACGGATTAGTCGAGTTCTGCAGACGTACTGTTGAAATTAACACTAAATATAAATCAGATATTAAATCTTTATTATCTTGTGTACAGCAACAAAAATCCCATTAAAAACAATTGTTTTTAACGTGAATTTTGTTTCTAGCATATTGCTTTTTGTAAAACATTGATTAATAAAAAATTGTTTAAGTAAGAATTCTTTTTATTTGTTTACTTAATTATACTTACGTATAGTTTCACCACGCTAACATTTCGAAGGAAATTTTATTGTGGCACGTTATCTATTTAAAAAGTAATTTTTTTGACTTAGTGACACGGATATCAAAAAAGGTTCGCCATCCCTTGTATATGTTGCTTTGTTCCCTCCAAATCAGCACACGTCTTGAATCGCTCTCTCGTTTAAATCTGGACTCGTCTGTAAAAGTACAGAAACCCATCGCTGCCTGGTCCAAGAAACGTGTTCTCTTGCCGAAATTAAGCGAGCCCTTCACTGTCATCCTTTGAGAAGAATACACACATCAAGTCGCCTGAATGCTAAAGACTCCTTGACGCTATGAGACGCTAACGCGATTTCTAGATACAAACTGAAAGAAAAACACATCAAAATGAAACATCAATTTGTGTTATCAATGCAAACAGGATTATTACCAGGACTAATCAATAAAAATAAAATGAGATAGGCATATTTAGATATTAAGTTGACAAATATCTGCAATGCCATTTTTAATCATAAAAAATCGTAATTTAAATTATTTTTATTTGTTCATTCAAGAAGCAAACGAATTCATGTTTATAAGTATCACTACCCATATAGCAAAATAGCTTGGCCCTATATTAGCTAATCATGGCTTTGTCTAGATGCAGTATTGGCGGTCTTTATTGGGCCAAAATTGGATGGTCTACATTTCACTATATAGAACCAATGTGGGTTGCCAAGACAGGACCAAGCTTGGCGGCCGAAATTGTTCAGTTTAGGCAGCCAAGATAGGACCTATATTGGCTTATAGGTTTGTCTACATTATATGTAGCTCATAATGATAAAAGGATTTTATTTTGAATTACTAAATTAGAAGGAAGCCATTTTAAATTAATGCAATAAATATGCATTATTTTCATTTAAAGTTGTATGGCTGCACCTTACATGAGTAAAATAATTGTCATGTTTAAAATGCATTATTTTGCATTCCGTTTTGCAAATAAACACAAGTGACAAATTTGTCATTATTTTAAGCAATATTTAAATAATTTAGCTAAATTTACAAACTATATGATGATAACCAGATTATACTGAAATTAACATTCAAAAAGAAAGAGAAGTGAAGTAAAAAACAAGTAAATATTTTCTACTTGCCAGTTGTGAATATATAAACTATTTACCATATAAATATAATTATTGTATATGCCATGTTTTAAATAATCATATTAGCAATATATTAATTTCATTTGTTTAATATTAAAGGAGAATCACGTTTCTGCATTTCTTATCATTTATTAACTCAAAATGTCAATTTTTGTGCATAATCCCATTTTTATATTTGACACTGTTTTTTCACTAAATAAATGGTACTTTTCTACTAAGTTAATTCCTATTAAATTAAGAAACAAAATTGAGAATTTATACACTGAAAATCTTTCTATTTATGTCTCTAATGAAGAAAACAATTCATTTTATATATTTCTAACTTAAAATAAATAACTAACTTAAAATAAAATCCAACAGACTTTCTAACTTAAAATAAAATCCAACAGAAAAGTATCAAAAGTTGAATTGCACTTATTTAAAAATATTCAATTAGATGTTAACTACGGTTTCTGAATATTTCAAATTAAGTTCACCCCTGGCTGTGTCAGACTTTCAAATATTTTTTTCCTTGTAAATAAGAAACAGCATAAATAAAATCAAACTCATGCATTATTTGTTAAGAATTTTTGGCTAATGTGGTATGCACGATATATCGGCCTGATAACATCTTAAAACTAAAGCCAATAAACGAAAAAGATCCATCAGAAGGTTATAAACTTAAACGATATTTAATTTACACTATATACAAAAGTGATACTTATAGGGCGCGATAGTGACGACAGCTTCGGTCGGAGTTAACAGTCCGACTGACAGTTCGTTATTTTTTTCCCTGAATCACTGGTGCTGTAGCGCCATCTGGTGTCTCTGTTGGATTTGTCATTTCTTGTGAGATCCCTGGTATTATGCTGCCATCTGGTGGAATGTACTGGATTTAATGTTGTATGTGCGATCGCCACAGTACTCCCCCCCTAGTGCGATGCACGATTAAGAGGAGTATCGAAGATTAAATCGTACACGACGACCTAAACGAGTGATGACAGTTGGAGGTTGGTTGCTAGCGGGAACAGGACACGTCTCAGCCGTATTGCTCTGAACAGGACTTGGAGTGTGTGGAACATCTTGTGGCTCGTTAGAACTCTCGTTGAACGAAGGTGGGAGAAGAAATGCTGGTTTCAGCCTGTCAATGCTGATGGTGGTTTGGGAACCGTTGACGTCCAGCAGAAAAGTTTTCTCGTGACGAGTGATGACTTTAAAGGGTCCATCGTAAGGGCGTTGAAGAGGACGCTTGACAGCATCATGCCTCACAAAAACATGAGTGCATGAGGAGAGTTCTGACGGTACAAAAAAGGAAGGCGTGGAAGAGAGGTGTCTCGATGCAGGAGTTGGTGACAGCTTTGACATCTGCTCTTTAAGATCTTGTAAGAATGAGTGGTCAGGAGTATCCGGTAATGGCCTAACCGATGCTGGGTTGAAAAAATCACCTGGAAGGCGAATGGTGGTTCCATAGACCATCTCTGCACAAGTCGATTGCAGGTCTGGTTTAAAAACAGAACGTAGACCGAGCATGACAGTCGGCAGGGCTTCGGTCCAACGCTGTGACTGTGACATATGAGCCATGAGCGATTGCTTAAGACTGCGGTGCCATCTCTCCACGATTCCGTTGGATGACGGATGGTACGGAGTCGTCCTGATGCGCTGAATTCCAAGTAACTTGGTGAGTGCTTTGAAGAGATTCGAATGGAATTGTCGCCCCTGGTCAGTAGTAACAAGTTCGGGAACACCAAAACGTGCTACCCAATGATTATAGAAGGCTCTGGCAGTCGTGTCAGCAGTGATATCTGCTATGGGAATTGCCTCTGGCCACCGGGTGAAGCGGTCTATGCATGTCAGAATATATCTTGAGCCTTCTGATGGCAATAGCGGTCCAACGATGTCGATGTGGACATGAGCAAAACGCTTGTCTGGCACAGGAATTTTTTGGATCGGGCTCTTTGTGTGACGCTGAACTTTGGACTTTTGGCAAGAGAGGCATGCCTTAGTCCAGGCAGTTATATCACTGAGCATAGATGGCCATACATATCGCTGTTGAATAAGTTTTTTCGTCGCCCGTATGCCAGGGTGTGACAAGTTGTGGAGTTGCTGAAAAACAGGTTGCCGGAAGGATGCAGGTAGATAAGGGCGAACAGTTCCTTGAGATGTGTCACAAAAGATTGAAGTTTGTGGGTCTAACTTCAAGGGTTGAAAGTTGAGACTGCTGGCACTAGGATTCGACAAAAGGGCCTGTAATTCTTGGTCATTCTCCTGTGCTGCTGCGATGGACGAGAAGTCAATGGCAGAAGGAATGGTAATGTCGTGTATGCGTGATAAGGTATCTGCCACGACGTTTTCCGATCCCTTGACATGTTTAATATCGGTGGAGAACTGTGCGATGAAGTCCAGTTGCCTGAGCTGTCTTGGAGAGGATGAGGAATTTGTAGTAAAGGCAAAGGTGAGAGGTTTGTGATCTGTCTGGATCTGGAACTGTCGTCCCTCCAAGGAATGTCGAAAATGTTTCACAGCTGCATAGACGGCTAGAAGTTCTCTATCGTATGTGCTGTATCGAGTTTCCGTAGAAGTGAGCTTCCTTGAGAAGAAGGCGAGGGGTCTGATGCCATGTGGAGTTTCAGCTTGCAGAGTGGCGCCAATGGCCATATCTGAAGCATCGGTTGCAAGAATGAGTTTGTCATTATCTGTGTGATAAGACAAGGTAGTGGCTTGAATCAGGTCCTCTTTGCAGCGTTCGAAAGCTGCGCTAGCTTCCTCGGACCACACAACTGGGCGATTGTCCTTCTTCTTGCTATCTTTTAGGAAATGATTGAGAGGAGCTTGTCAATGGGCGGCTGCTGGTAAGAATCTTCGGTAAAAATTAATCATGGCCAGGAAACGTCGAAGCTCAGCCACAGTTTGGGGTTTTGGGAAAGATGATATGGCTTCAACTTTTTCAGGAAGTGGGTGAACCCCGTCTTGGGTGATCAGACAACCTAAGAATTTGATTTCTGATTGGCCGAAGATGCACTTAGATGGGTTGAGTGTGAAACCGAAGTGTTGCAAGCGATTAAAGACTTCTTTCAAGTGAGAAATGTGTTCCTCTTCGTTTGTAGAACCGATCAGGATGTCATCAAGGTAGGCAATGCAGTAGTCTAAACCTTGAAGAGCATTGTTAATGCATCTCTGAAAGGTCTGCCCAGCGTTTCGGAGGCCAAATGGCATAAAAACAAACTCGAAGAGTCCAAAAGGTGTCGTCACCGCCGTCTTTGGTATGTCGTCAGGAAAAACAGGGATCTGGTTGTAGGCGCGTGTGAGATCGAGAGTGGTAAAAATTTTTCGCCCAGCTAACAGATGTGTGCAGTCCTGGATGTGTGGAACAGGATAGCGGTCCGGAACTGTGACAGCATTCAGGCGTCTGTAGTCACCGCAAGGTCTCCAGTCACCGCTTTTCTTTGGAACCATGTGCAAAGGACTTGCCCAAGGACTTTTGGATGGACGTATGATGCCTTGTTGTAGCATGAATTGGAATTCTTCCTTTGCCGAATTTAGGAGAGGGTTGCTGAGACGTCTGGGCTTGGAAAAAACTGGAGGGCCGGTGGTCTCAATGTGGTGATATACCTCGTAACTGGGCCTATCACCATTGAGACCCGAGGTGTTTAGAAGAGCGGGATAAGCAGACAAAAGTTTGTGGTATTTTGAAGATTCAGTTATTAACATAACTTTCTGAAGTGGCTCCGTAGAAATTTTTCCTGTGACCGGGATGTTGGTTGTGGGGTCCAGAAGCTGCCTGCGCCGGACGTCGACAAGTAAGTTGAAGTGTCTCAAAAAGTCAACACCAATGATAGGATTTGAGACGTCAGCGACTATAAAAGGCCAGGAAAATGATCTTCGTAGGTTAAAGTTGAGAGTTAATAATTTCGTTCCGTAAGTTGGAATAGGAGTGTTGTTAGCTGCATATAAAGTCAGTTTTTCTCTTTGGGTATAAAAATTCTTAGGACGAGGAATGACGGACACGTCAGCCCCAGTGTCAATAAGAAATTTCATGTTTAGAGCATTGTCGACCACATAAATTCGGGAAGTGCCGCGGTCAGCCATCGTGGCCACCTGTGACCGCGATGCTAGTTTTCCTGTTGACGGAAGGAGCAAGGTGGTGTACACTTTTTAGCTTTTGATCCAAAATTTGTATGGTAAAAACATAAATTATTGCAGGGCTCTTTGTATTGGCGGTTCCGTCCCCTGGATGGACTACGTCGCCTGCTGTTATTTCTATAGTGGCGCTGATTTTGCCTAGAACGTGCGTTTTGATGAACAATGGTTGAGAGTTCGCTCACTTGTTTAGTCAATTGCGATATTTGTGCTTCAAGGGTGCTCGTCGGAGGAGATGGTTACAAGCTTGTGGAATTTATGGTTGAAGCATTAGTGAGATCTGAAATTTTGTCCGTTACTGCGGCAAGTTGAGGGAGATCATCACTAAGTGCAGCGAGAATGCTTTGCGTGCTTGTAGGAAGTCTGGAAAGCCACAAGGATCGTAAAATAGCTTCTCCTGCCGTTGCGCCAGCAAGGGAACGCATACGGGTAAGCAATTGTGAGGGGCGTTGGTCGCCAAGTTCGAGACCTTGCAAAAGTCTGCGGAGTCTGGATTCTTCACTTTCTGAATGCAAGTCTATTAGACGAGCTTTAAGGTTTTTGTATTTATCCTTGGTCGGAGGCTGCAAGACAATGTCAGAGACAGTATTGAGCACGTCAGATTCAACCGCAGAAATTACATGATTAAATTTGGTTGAATCTTCAGTAATGCCAGAAATTGAGAACTGTGCCTCGAGCTGTGCAAACCATAAAGTTGGATTTGCTTTCCAAAATGGTGGGGGTTTGACAGAAACACGAGACACACTAGTCTGTTTTTCGACCTCATCGTCACTCATAGTGATACGAAATATAGGGATGAGCCACAAGAAATTATACAAGAAACAAATGAATTTCCCAGGGACAACCTTAACAACAATGATCAAAAGGTAATCAAAATGTAGGAAAGGAAATTAAGACTGCTATCAATAAGTACATATGATGCAATACAATTATGAAAAATTATGAATTAAAAAAGGCAACAATTTTAAGCAATCAATAGAAAATGCGAATATGTAACTTGTAATATAACAATGAAACAAAGGAATAGAAAAAAAATAGCACGGCATGAAAAATAACACAAATAAATAAAAATGGATAGCAAAATATGGAATGAAATAAATTAGCGTTTAACGATCCGATGGCAATAATGAAAAAATGAAAAGAATGGAACGAGCTTACTTAAGATGATTGAAGTACGCATGAAATTCAAACGGTAAGAAACACAAAAATATATATAAATATCGATGTCGGCAACGATAAAGCACAAAGCACCTTTAGTAGAGCACAAACACGTTCAGTAAAACAGTATTGTCCGCTAAAACGAAAGCAGTTTGGCACCAGCACGAGTATTTTCATCGGTGAGGGCGATCTGTCGTAATTCACAAATTCCTTGATTTTCAGTCGAAATAATGATGAATATTTCACGTACGATGATATGGCGAGCCATTGGAAGATGATATATTATCAGATTAGAAGGCAGCTACACGATCGAAACGGATAACTAATTGTCCGTGGAAGCGAATGCTTTCCGGTTCGAGAATAAATGCACGTGTTGTATCTTCTAAGAGTCACCAATTTGGCTTTTTGGCTAATGTGGTATGCACGATATATCGGCCTGATAACATCTTAAAACTAAAGCCAATAAACGAAAAAGATCCATCAGAAGGTTATAAACTTAAACGATATTTAATTTACACTATATACAAAAGTGATACATATAGGGCGCGATAGTGACGACAGCTTCGGTCGGAGTTAACAGTCCGATCTTGGATCTTGGATCTAATATGTTTTACGAAGTGTCGGCCTGCATAGCAGGCACTTTACTTCTTCATCTGTAGTAGCTCCATGAGGAGAAAAAACATGTCTTTACTCACGGAGAGCGCTAGCCTGACTGCGTGTAATAGCCAATCAGCTATGAGTGTTTCATAACTGGGCGTGGTTACCAGAAATGAGAATTTTCAATGTCGAAAGAGAACATAGATACAAGTTTGCATGATAATATTTAGAGTTCAAAAAGACAAAATCGGAGATAAATAATTCCGGTTATTAATACAAGTAGGTGAAAATATATACACTATATACACTATTTACATTTATCTCTTTCCTTAAGAAAATATCTCGCTATTGGTCTATATTTGCAGTCTTCTGCAAGATATTGATATTTAAAAATTTCGTTGAAGTTTGCTGCTTCACAGTTCTGAGCTTTTTCAAAAAATTTATTATTTAACTTTCTTATATGTTCGGCTAGATCGTCTATTTTTAAATCTTTAGCTATATTTTTATTTCTGATAAAGTATGGGGCGTTTGTAATTTTTCTTAATATTTTGTACTGAAAACTATTAATTTTCCTTTTATCCATTTTGTTGTTAAAGTTCCATACTGGGGATGCATATGTTATAATTGGTCTTATCATTGAAATGTATAGAAGTCTTTTAAATTTGAGCGAAAGGTTTGATTTTTCACCTATAATTGCTTTTAAACACCCATAAGCTTGTGTGGCCTTAGTGATCACATTGTTTATATGTTTTGTCCATTTCAAGTCACTCGTTAATGTAATACCCAGATATTTAGCAGAGTATACTTTTGGTATTTCTCTGCCAAATAAGATTAGTCCATTTTTATTCCGGTGTTTGAATTTATTTCTCCTATTTCTTTTAAACAGAATCAGTTGTGATTTTTCTGCATTTATTTTAATTCTCCAATAGTTGCACCAGTTTTCTATATTATAGAGCGAAGATTGTAGTTTTTGTATTGCATAATTAGGGTTACTTGATTCAGCCAAAATGGCAGTGTCATCAGCGTAAAAAGCAATTTTTGTTGTTTCATCCATGGGGAAGTCATATGTGAAGAATAAGTATAGTATCGGCCCAAGGATGCTTCCCTGGGGTACACCAGCATTTATTTTTCGCGTTAGTGATTTTTGGTTATTTTGCGTGACTTGAAAATATCTATCTGTTAAGTATGAATTTAGTAGCAAGATGATATCTGAGTCCATATTGATATTGATTAATTTTTGAATAAGTCCTTTGTGCCAAACTCTATCAAACGCTTTTGATACGTCGAGCATTACCATGGCAGTGTATAAATTTTTGTGTAGATTGTCACCAATAATTTCTATTATTCTAGTAAGTTGTTTAACCGTCGATAGATTTTTCCTGAATCCATACTGTTGATTTGGTAGCAAATGAAAGTAGGGTTTGATTCTGTTATAAATAATTTTTTCAAATATTTTACCTATTATGGGTAGTAAGCTTATAGGTCTATAATTTTCTGCTTTTCTGGGATCTTTGCCTGGTTTGGGAAATAATATTATGTCAGCAATTTTCCAGATTGTAGGGAAGTAGCAGTATTTTAGACAGTCATTAAAAATATTTACGAGTTTTGATAGATAATCTTTTGGTAAGTATTTTATCATAGAGTTGGAGATTTTATCTCCTCCTGGTGCCTTTTTGGTTTTTAGCTTCTTAACAATTTCTATTAACTCTTCTACATTAACAGTCCGACTGACAGTTCGTTATTTTTTTCCCTGAATCACTGGTGCTGTAGCGCCATCTGGTGTCTCTGTTGGATTTGTCATTTCTTGTGAGATCCCTGGTATTATGCTGCCATCTGGTGGAATGTACTGGATTTAATGTTGTATGTGCGATCGCCACAAATTCAACATCAATTTTGAACAAAAATTGCCCAGTTCTAGAAATATTCTGTCCTGAAAATATTGACTAGACAGTAGAACAGTTTATTCTAAAACTTTTATTTTACAAAATGCATATATTTTTGCTATACAGATAATACATGATATTTGTTTATATTTCTAAAATTCAGTCTTAAGCGTTGCTCTTCATTATGATCAATTACGCTGTCTCTTCATTATAATTGGTCAAGACTAGAACAGCACCTGTAAAATTAAAAAGAATAAAAATTTATTACAATAAATACTTTTTCACACATGCATATATTTTATTTAAAAAGTAATCAAAGCTCCTTTCAAACTCAACATAATTTTCCACTCAACAAAAGTTTCAAGTTTAAATTTATTTTTTGGATATGACCTCTATTGTTGTCTCTTTCAACTAGAAGCATATGATCTTATTATAAACTAATATTAAATTATATTACTGCAACTGTTCATTTCAATAGTGTTTGTTACCATCAAAATTATTATTAAAAATGATGGTTGAAAGAAAAACATTCTATGAGGAAGACTTTTAAGCAATTATATAGCACTATTCTGGAAACTGTCACAAATTAATATCCAACATAAGCATAAGAATTTTTTTTAGTATTGTATTTTGACTAGGTGATTTCTTAAAAGTTGGCATAAATGTTAATAAGGATCTAGATTAATGTTTTACAAGCTCCATAATGTGTAGAGCTATTGTTCTTTATTGTGTAATTAAATATAAAAAAAATAAAACCATGCATTAAAAATGTTTTATTTATTATTCTTTATTAGTAAGTAGAAGTCATATCACAACTCAAAGTTGAGACGGTACATGGCAACATTGTGGAAACAGTTACTAATTAATACCCAAATAAAATGTTATATGGATCACTAAAAAAATATATTTTTAGATATTGTACTTTGATTGCGTGAAAAGTTTTAGTATAAATGTTAAGTATAAAGTATATCTAGATTATATTCATGCTCTCTATAATGTCTAAAGCCAGAGTTCTATTAATGTGACATTAAAGTAAAACAAACTAACATTTTTGTATTTTTCAAGTTGGAACATTAAATAGGATACTTTAAGTTATATTACTAAAGAAATTTAAAATTATTAAAACCAAACCTTTAATAAATCCTTAGTTTTTAAATAAATTATATTAATGCATTTTTAAACATATTGACACTCAAGCTGCATCAGAAATATTTTATGTAATTTAGAAAAGGAATCACTTTTACACAGGCAGCTAATTTCTGCTGAAAATATAAAACAAACAATTCCCTTCTTCAGAGTTTATCATTTCCAATATATTTAAGAAACTACAAAAATACTTTAGATTTTTAATACCTCAGATTTATTCATAAATTAGAAGGAAATTTCTATAGTAATACTAAAACTAGCAACAGTTTAAATGCAGAGCAAGTTTTATTAATGTTAACAGTGAAATTTTTATTTTAGCCAGTCCAAGATGGAAATAATAAAATCTGAAACTTATGACTCACCTGCAATTGTTTTAATGGTTATCTTATCAAGTAAAGCAGTGCAATGGAATCAAATTGATCCAAAAGAGTCCAAGAGAGCTCTGGCCACATCTATAACTTTCCAGGAACAGAGGAGTTGATGTGGGGAATCGAAATGGATCCTGAAGAGCTTTGCCAATATGGAAGGGCAATCAAAGATATGGTCGGAGGAGAGTTCAGTATCTGTAAAGTGAGGAACATCCACTATAACTTCGATGGTATTAGGAGATATCATTCCCCGGGAGTATTTGTTTCTTAATTTGACAACGGTTGTGGTGATAGCACAGTTATAGTTTAGAGCAGAGATGGAGTGCTTCCAAGATGAAGCATGGTCTAATTTTTCGTCTACTCTAGCATAAGCATCAGTGAAGATCAGGTTGTTGGAAAATTGAGGGTTATCTCGGTATTCTTTGGCAAAGATGTCAGCTTTCTAGTTTTCATCCATGTGGACATGCACTGGTATCCATTGAAGAATGCGGATGATATCTTGTGTGATTTGGCTTGGAGGACAGGTCTAGAGTCCAAGAATTAAAATCCATTGGAATTTTGGATTGCTCTGGAATAGTAAAGTTTCAAAGACTCCTTCATGGCCAAAAGATTACAGGTGTAATTTAAGACAATTTTACCAACAGATATTCTGGTAGATTTGGATTTTTTATTTATATTAGTGAAAAAGATGCCGACATCAACCAAGGATGGAGTTTGAAGAGCCATGGGTACTTAGAACAACTTTTTAGAATTTCTCCACAATAGAAATACCTAAAATATACAAAAGATTTCAATAATTATTAAACTGTTATAGAAAATATTATTTCTGTTCTGTGTGTGATACAAGTGCATTCAATGTTTTACCAAATATAACTGATTTTATTTATTTAGAAAATCTAAAATGTATGTGTGAGTCTAGGAATATATTATTTTAAAGAGTTACTTTAGCTATGATGTATTAAATACAAAATTTTCTGTACAATCATACTCACTTTTAAATATAACCAATAGTACTTCCTAATGAGGATATTCAAACCTAAACACTTTTTAAGCCTGATAATTTAAAAACATTGTTTTTGATAGAACATGTAGAATGCTCATTTCCCTGTAAGTAGATTAGATAGAAGAATCAAACCATGTAAGTTTGCACTACTTATTTGATTAAAATTGTGAAAAATATAGAAAAAATATCTTATAAAATAAGAATTTCAGTTTTTATGTTTTTTAAGTTATGAGGGATTTAGTGCCAATATTTTTTAAATTAAAGTATTCAGATTTTTAAGAATGAATGACATATTATTTCTGAGGCATTCAGAATTATGTAGCGGCTATATTCATTTACTTAGAAAATGCATGAGCAATATGAATATTAAGATGAAAAATGTAAAAAACAACTGATTTTAATGCAAAAAACTTTTTTCATAGCAAAACTAAAACCTTCATAATTTTAATAATGAAATGTTTTCTAATCTCATTGATCTTTAAGTAATAATAATTTCATTTGATATTCAGTTAAAAATTAGCATTATGCTATTCAAGCAATTTACTTATTTAAATGACTATTAGATTTTTAAAACAATACAGGTTGGCAGGGACTGAGTGCATCAATAAATAATGAATTTAGAATTTATAAAAGTAACAGGACAACTATAAAAAAGAAAATCTACTACTTTATTTCCATGCCCCAGGAATAAAAATATAACTACTTGCATTTCTTCTTCTTCTTCTTCTTCTACTTGATTGGCCTGGCAGCCCAGGGTGGGCCTTTACCTTGCTCAGAATTGCATACCAGGACCCCCTATTTTTGGACAAGGTCATCCAGTTTGTCACTTTTAGTGTTTTTAGGTCGTTTTCAAGGCAGTCACGCCATCGGAGTTTTGGTCGTCCTCTTCTTCTGGTGCCAATGGGGCGAGCCATTAAAATTTTTTTTGTTATCCGATTGTCGTTCATCCGGCTCAAATGTTCTGCCCATTTTAATCTCTGTATTGAGATAAATTTAACAATATCTGGTTTTTTATATATAACTACTTGCATTTGCTTCCATAAATTTACACTTGATCTTAATTTGACATCAAAAGCCCTAGTTCTTGGATTTTTACCACATGTATCTTCCAATATAAAATTCTATATGATGGCAAGCCATACTTTAAATATTTTTGTTTGCAACTTTTCACATTTCATCATTCACAAGTGCAGTGAAGCTTGGTATGTTATAGACAAATAAGCCTACCATTTGAAAAACCTTTTTAATGGAAATTAACATCCAAGTAAGTTAATGAATGTATAATATTGAATTTAAGAATAACTTCATGGTTAATGTAAATATGTTGAATAATCTATTGCACATAATTCTTAATAAATAAATTATAAAAATTGAAAAAAACATTGTCAACAATATAAAAAGCTACAATAATGTATAACTTACTGATGAAACAAATGAGTTTAAAAAATTTTAACATCTTATTTATCCAGTGAAATGTTTAGTACATTATATAGATAAAATTTATTAAGCTAATTATTTAATACATTTTTCGATACTTACATTTAATTTAAATGAATTAATTGAATTTCCCTGCGTAATGAAACAATTTGGAAATTTAAACCTGTTTTTTAATATATACAAATAACAGACAGTTTTTGTCGATAGATTAAAAAATTTATCCATTGTACCAAAATACGCTAAAGTGAAGAGATCCGTACAGAGGGTAAAATGCGCCAAGCAGGCGATAAAGTGGTGCGATAAGTTCGCCAAACTGGTTTAACGGTTCGGAATACGTTGTATGACGTGCTATTCGTTTAGGAGGTAACGTGATAGCGTGACATGCGCGTTTTGTATGTAACCCTTGAAACTATTACAGAATAATCTTGTAGCATTGAGTTTCGATATTCGATTTTTGGAGTTTGTGTGTTGTTTGCAAAAATTAATAGTTATTGGTGAGAATATATTGATTTTACGTTTTCGCGGAGTACGTATGGAGAAAGAATCATCGGGAAAACATAATAGAAGATTTTTTAGATGCGATAAATACGGTATATTCGCCGAAAAGTAGCGATTCTGAGAGCGATGATTAGGTGAGTTATTTTGTTTTTCATTACAATTTTATTCATATTTAGAAACTAAAGTTTTTATAGAAATGAATTTTTCCATAAGTAAATGAATGTTTCAGTTGTGTGTATTGTGTATGCTAGTGTTATAATGTGCCGCGTACTAAAATTTCTTTAATGTGGGCAATATATTAAAATTCGAGTTCAAACAAAAAGTGAAATTTCTTAACGTTAGAAATTTAGCTTTATTGCCCGGTTGGCACTGTAGTAGGTAGCGCTACACTGATGTTTTTTTAAGGATTGCGCCATTGCTTGCTATATTAAAAATCAAATTTAAATTTTAAAAAAATGAAATTTGTTAACGTTAGTTAGAAATTTGTTAGAAATTTAGCTTTATTACCCGGTTGCCACTGTCATAGGTAGCGCTACACTGATGTTTTTTTTAAGGTGGGCGCCATTGCTCGGCATATTAAAAATCGAATTTAAATAAAAAAAAGAATTTTGTTAACGTTATAAATTTAGCTTTATTGCCCGGTTGTTACTGTAGTAAGTAGCGCTATACTAATGTTTTTTAAGGTGGGCGCCATTGCTCGGTATATTGAAAATCGAATTTAAATAAAAAAATGAATTTTGTTAACGTTAGAAATTTAGCTTTATTGCCCGGTTGGCACTGTAGTAGGTAGCGCTACACTGATGTTTTTTTAAGGTGGGTGCCATTACTCGGTACATTAAAAATCGAATTTAAATAAAAAAATGAAATTTGTAAACGTTAGAAATTTAGCTTTATTATCGATTGTCACTGTAGAATGTACCGCTACGGTAGCGGTACATTCTTTTTTTTTCTTTTTCTTAGGTGAGCGCAATTGCACGGTATATTAAAATTCGAGTTTCAATAATTTCGTTTCTAGTTATTAGAATTTTACAATTTCTATAGTACTTAATTATAATGAAATATTCATATTTTTAATATTTGGAATTCGGAAAAATGCACGATTTCAAAGCTGAAGTTCGAACAAGATCGTTATTGGTTGATGGCTATCGCGCGTAGTGACGTAATTTAGGTTGGCTAGAGCGCTTGGCGTGAAAATTTGAAATCGCGCCAATCCTGTACGGGTCTGGTAACTTTTACCCCAAAATATCAAAAGTAATTTACCAATAAATAACTTAGCAATCAAATAATGTTTTGCAAAAGAAATCTCTAAGCAAAATTTCAAATGAAAAACATAACTTTACTGAAAAAGTATGTCTAATAGAAACTATTTGTATTAAGATATTAAAAACACAGTATAAAAATGTGGAATACTCCTCGTACATAAATGCAAAGAAGATAATGGAAAAATTAAATTCCAAGGAATAGTATGTGAAGCCAAATAAACTGTAACACAACAAAACTTAAGACTGTTGAATAAGGTTCTTAAAATAGACAAATTTTTAAAAAATAAAGTTTTTAATGGTAAACAAACGTTAATACATATGTTAGTAAAACGAACTTACAAATTAGTAACTTTTTCAAACCGGCATTTATGTCAAATGTAAAACTTAAATTTACAGAAATATATGAATAAATTAAATGGAATATACTAATATTATGATATTATAAAACGCAGTAGAGTTATATTATATACATAATTACATCATAGAAAATGAAACGCTGAATTCCAGGGGCATCTACAAAAGGCTATAAAGCCAAATAAATCGAAACAGTAATTTCTTTTGGAATAATATTATGTAAATACATTCATTAGAAATTTATATGTGAATAAATAAATGTAGATAAATACTTTTTCTGCTAATTTATCAATGTTACTTTATATATAATAATAGGATCAGACTTTGGGGTACTTTAATAATATACAAAACATTTTAAATTAAAAAATAAAGTATAATGTATCTAAACATAAAAATGTGAAATATTTTTGATTTCGATTGTAATTGTAAGTTCAAATAGATAAAAAAAAATTCATGGTAATCAAAATTTGTTGTTACAAATGTAAGAAAAATCAAACTTACCATTACGGCAACTTATTGAAAACTTTTTGACAAATTAATTGAAATTGGAAACTGTCGCGATTAATCTTCAAGAATTTAATTTTCTAAGTAATTAAAATTCAGGAACATTAATCTCAGTAAGTAAGAAAATTCTTGATATACAAAAATGCAACTAAACAGTTTAGAAAAATAAGCATCCATATTAGATTTAACTCAAAATATGATATATTTTGGCAAAATCTTGGCATGCCCTACATTGGTAGTAACTTCGTAAGACATTTCCATTACATCGGCCGTACATCAAGTACATGTCGCAGTAGTCACGAACGGAATACAGGGCATATACGAAGACTACCGGTAGCTGCAAGATCCAGCATTTTAAATACCAGTTCAACGGCGGATTAACGTTATTCCATGACGCGCACGCATTAATGACGCGATATGCGCAGTGAACGTTTTAAACATTGTCTAGAAAGATATGAAAATACTGTTGTTGATGTGTCCAATAAAGTGTTTTTTCTTGCACCCCGGCACAGACGGCATACTTTGTTTTCCGTATTTTTCTCTCAGATCCCTATAGGGATCGTACAGGAACGCTTCTTTTGGCAGTTTTTATGTATTCCCAACGAGGAATTTAGCTATGCAGAGTTTATGAGGTCATTTTCCCGAGAGTTTACGGGAAGTCATGTTGGCAAGGTAAACTGTAACCGTACTTGCTATATTTTGGCGGCGTTTCTTATTTAGTACAAAGTAGGGATGGGACTTTGTTACTTTTCTTGTACTTGGTACGTACTGAGTACAGTTACTTTTAAAGTAACAAGTATTTTACCGATTACTTTGTGTACTTGTTACATATTTTGTGCTGCCATCTATCGGATTAATATATAATGACAATTTTTTCACGTTTTATGAATAAATAAAAACTAAATTAGTAATAAATTAATAATTAATTAAAAATTAATAATTAAATATAAAACATTTTGTATAATTTTGTACTAAGTGTCTTATTATTCAGAAATCCTTTATGCAGTGAATTATTTGTTAAACCATATTATCAATAGACACTTAACAAAATTCCAGGTTCATACTTAGTTATATAAGTTTATTACTGATTAATTTAGAATAATACAATTAATGATATCTTCAGATTAACTTGGACAAAATAAGTATACACTTTTACAGATAAATTAGACACAAACAAAAATAGATTAATTTCTTATAATTTCATAATAGATTATATTTAATAATAGATGTAATAATAAAATCTCTCATAAATAAAGATTCCTAGTATTCTTTGGAGAAGCATACTAGAGATTAACACAAAAGAAACTTACAAAGTCATTTGGAGACGCCAGGTATCCCACGTGGGCCAGGCTTAACACTTATCGGGTGACCAGAAACTCCTCGTTACTCGGCGCTTTCCGTTTCCTCTCGAGGGATTTTTCTGCAGTCGTGGTACAGCAGCTGTTAGAGTATTGTATGACGGGGTTCCCTCCTGCAGCCAATCTCCTGAGTATATTCTTCTCTCAGGAACTCGCCTTGCACGGCTATATACTCGACCACCTCCTTTTTTTCGGCAAACTCCCAGTGTCCGGCGCTGATCTCACACCGATTCAGGCTCTCCTCCTTTTTTCGTCAGCTGCACGCGTTCGGGTCCCGGTCTCTCCTTCCCTCCTTCCTCTCCTGGCGCCAAAACCTGTTCCTGGTCATCTCCTTACTTCACTTCGCCATGCACTTTCCACATGAACATACCCGGCGCCCCCTTACAAATAAATCTCTTTGCCAACCACAGGAAAATTAAATTACATTCATTTGTGGTCAGAACAAATACTCCCATCCTCTCAGAAAAAAAAATTTTTGAAAAAACATTTTTTTTATTTAACTTTTATGACAAACTACACAGGGGAGAGGAGTTCAAAATCACACTCACACAAGACTGAGATTGCTATATACAAATTAGAATCGTTTATACATGTTTATCACAAAAATATGATCAAATACTATGCCTATGTACATACAGTTCCAGAAAATACTGTTTTTCAATTTTCCTCACACTTAATATACATCGAGACACAAGTAACATACTACCAATACTCATTTAGTGGCGTGGTGCTACACCATTAACACGTCTCCTGAGGTTATACCTTTGAGTATTATTTGGTCGTAAATAACCTTCGATACCTTCCATATTGGACACCTGTCTCGAAGATTCACACTCAGAAGAGTAAGGTTTGGAAATTGGTTTCTCATCTTGTGTCTCTACTATTTCTCGCTCTCCAGCCTCGTTTCCGGCTACATTGTCTATTAAGCAATTTTGCCTACTGGTCATTGGCAATAAATTTTCGATATGAGCTACTCGTACATATTTCGCATTTCTTGTATGTTGGATCTGTACAACCACCGGTGAGTGTAACCTTATAACTTTGAAGGGGCCTTCATTATGCTTATAGAATTTCCGACAACGGCCCGGTTTAATTGCTGGATTGAACCAGTAAACTAAGTCACCAACCTTTATGTCCTTAACTTTACTGACCTTATCTCTACGCATTTCTCTTTTATTGGCCGCTGCCTCTAAATTGTCTTTCACCTGATGGTATGACGAGTATAATTCCGATAAGAGTGAATTGGCATAATCATAATTATCAGCGTAAGAAAATTGATTTCCTTCTCTTAAAAACTGGTACGGTAAGGAAAACTCCCTCCCAAAGACTAAAAAGGCAGGAGAAAAATTGGTAGACTCATGAACTGCAGTTCTATATGCCAACAGAGCAAAAGGAACTTTTCTGTCCCAGTCAGAGTGCGCGCTATTTACTATGTGACTTAGGGCATTACCTATAGTAGCGTGAGCTCTCTCTATGCATCCGTTAGATTGTGGCCGCCACGCCACCGTGTCAATTTTCTGTATACCTAACGCGCTATAGACCCTTTTCATTCCTTCACTTATTAAATTTATCCCTCTGTCCGAAACAAGTTTACTTGGAGTACCGTAGCGGCAAATGAACTGCATTAGAACGTCCGCTACGATTTCACTACTAGTAGCTGATACTGGAAATGCATCAACCCATCTTGTAAAATAATCTGTGAGAGTGATTAAAAATCTGTTTCCCCTTTCTGTAATCGGCAGAGGACCAACAATATCAATTGCAACTTTTTCGAACGGACCGGAAGGAATTTGCAGTAAAGGTGCTGCAATTTTTGGCTTATGGGCTCTTCTTTCTAGACAGCTGGTACATGATTTAACCCAATTGATCGTGTGTGTCAGGAGCTTTGGCCAATAAAACCGTTCTCTTATTTTCATTAAAGTTTTCTTAATCCCTGGGTGACACACTAAGGGGGAGTCATGGTAAATTTGAAATACATTTTTTATTAACGTTTGAGGAATAACATACTTCTGTTTTTCTGGTTTGGGTTGATTTCCTTCTGAGCACATTAATATTCCATTTTTCTCAAAAAATTTCAATTTAAGAGGATGAACTGGTTTTTTCTTTAACAGTACTTCTCGTATTCGTTGACACTTGGTATCAGTTTCTTGCTCTTTTCTTAGTTGATCAAGAGTGACATTCGATATACCTACACATATCTCAAGCGGGTTGTCATGGAAAAATAGCTGCCCCTCTACGGTCTCCACATGGGAAATATTTCGAGACATAAAATCTGCAATACTGTTTATCTTACCTGGGACATATTTTATTTCAAACTGAAATTGTGACATTGACAAAGTCCATCGAGCAATGCGGCAGAATGAATCTTTCACTTTCATAGAACTAGCTAATGGGGCATGATCAGTATATATGTAAAATTTACGCCCTAACAAGTACTGCCTAAAATAATTAGTAAAATGTACTATAGCTAAAGCTTCTCTTTCCGTTACTGAATATTTCATTTCTGCTTGATTTAATTTTCTACTACCGAAGGCTACTGGCTTGGGGAAACCTGAACTGTCTAACTGGGCCAACACGCAGCCAATTGCCACATTACTAGCGTCGGTGTAAATATGAAAATCTTTCTCCATATCTGGGAGCTCCAAGCATGGCTCTTGTACGAGGGCCGATTTCACTTCAAAAAACTCCTTTTCCGCCTCTTTATTCCATTTGAATTTTAATTTTTCTTTAGTTAAATTTGTTAAATTTATCAACCGCTGACTTATATTTGGAATAAATTTTCTATAATAATTTATGCATCCTAAAAAGCTTCTAACTTGTTTCCTGCATTGAGGTATTTGGAAACATTCAATAATTTATACGTTTTTCTTGTCCGGAAAAACTTTACCTTTACTAACTACAAAACCTAAATATTTAATTGTATCAGTTAAGAATTTACATTTTTTAGGCTTTAATTTTAATTTATGATCACGTAATCGATCAAAAACTGCTTGTAATTTAGGAAAATGTTCCTCAACGGTTCTACTAGCAATGATTATATCATCAATGTAAATACCTATATTAAGTGGCTCTAAACCTGATAAAACGACATTCATCAAACGCTGAAACGAATTCACACTGGTTCTCAATCCAAAAGGCGTACGAGTAAATTGGAATAAGCCCTTATGAGATGTTATTGCCAATTTATGTCTATCCTCTGGGGCGACTACCTGCTGAAAAAATCCACTTGTTAAAACGAGTGTTGAAAAGATTTTTCCTACAGCTAACTTATCAATTGCTTCATTAATGTTTGGCAGTGGGTACGAATCCGGTACTACTTTAGCATTTAACGCCCTAAAATCAGTCACAAGTCTATATTCACCAGAGCTCTTTTTAACTAATAAAACGGGTGCAGAGTAAGCAGAAACCGATGGTTCTAATATGCCAGACTCCAATAAAATATCTATCTGCATATCCATTTCCTTATGTAAATTATAGGGTACTCTATACTGCCTTTTCTTTACTGGATTATTATCCGTCAAAGGTACTTTATGAAGGATTGTATCACATCCAGGAAGGTCTTTAACTGAACTTGCAAAAACATCTTTATTTTTTTCTAAAAATTTCTTTAATTCTTCCTTAACTTCCTCATTTAGATGATCAAATTCAAACGATTTATCCCATTCTAAGTCCGCCTCACAACATTCCCCCCACTTTTCCTCGGACTCTACAAAATTAACTTCCTCCCCAATTTCTGAACTTGATATGACAGCTTCACATGATATCAATTTTGTCGATTTATTCAAATGAATAAATTCACTCGTGGGATTTAACAAAAGAACAGGTATGACAGTATTATCGTTATTATTGTGTACCGCGTGGGCAATAAAATAATCTTTTCCATTGTTACATGGTTTAGACACAAAAATTTTTGAGTCAATTTTGCCTTTCACATTAACTTGCACCATCGATTGCGAAAATGGGTTAAGGACAGTTTTTCTATTAAGGTAACCATATACTGGTTTATTTTCTTTAACAGTTTGAATCGAAAATACTCTTTCTTTGTTTTGACTCCTATTTAACCAACCAACAGAATTATTGTCAAACGTGATTTTCTTTTCAGCATGATTTATGATACATTTTTGATCTTCAAGAAATTTATGTCCCAAAATTATTTGAAAATTGTTAGATATTGGTATCGGTGTTACAAAAAACAGTGTTTTTATTGTTCTCCCTGCTAATTCTAAATCTAAGCTTATTCTTTTGGTTACCTCTACTATCTGATGGGAAATTGTTTTAATGTGAATCGAACATACCTGGGTCTCTATATTATCGGGTACGCTTGACTCTTCTATTAAATTTAAAGATGCTCCTGAATCACATAACGCAAAAATTTTCCTCACGCAAACTTTTGCTTCTATTATGGGCAAAGTGCTTCCTGTTTCATGTACAAAAATTTCGTTTAACTGCACTCGGGGTTCTGTCTCCTGTGATCGTGCTGTCCAGGTCCCCTTATTCAGTTTAAATTTTGACCCGACTCCTTCTTTCTCAAATTGACTCGGCAATCTCTTTTAAAATGCCCTACCTTCCCACATCTGTAGCACTTGATTTGTTTTTTTCGGTTACTTTCACTTTGGGATTTATCCTTCTCCTCTAACGCGGTAATTTTGCCTGCCAGAATTTGTACTTGTTCCGTTAATTTTGAACACATTTCCACAAGCTGCATGTTAGCCGCATTTGAGTTATTAGCTTTTACATGGAAAATTTGCTCGGAATCATGTTGCTCCTGAGCACGCGTGTTCGACGCATACCTACAAGCCTTCAACGCCATTTCTTCACACTTTGCAAATTCCCTAAGCGCTTCTACAGTCTGGGGTTTTTTCGCTATTACTCCTCGTAAAATTTCTGGGTGAAGATTTGTCATCAGCATATTGAGTAACATATTTTTCCTTTGAGCTTCAGTGATTTCCGGATTTGATACACCAAATTCCAACAACTTACTTTTCTGAGCAGCCCTAGCAATGTAACGTTCAACCGGCATGTCTTCCGGCTGTCAGAATGACATAAAGTCGACTAATGCATCGTTTGGAGAAATTTTATTGCCGTAATTTTTTATTAATAGCTCTTTTAAATCCTCATAATTTTTAATTTCCTCTTTAAATTCAACAAAACAATCCCTAGCTTCGTCGTAAAGTCGGTCTTTAAGAGCATAGAATTTTTCCTGCGAGCTCCACGACCACTGACTCGCCGCGTCATCTAAGCGATCGAGAAATTCACTTAACGATATCCCTGACCCTCGACCGCGATAAATAGGTAAGGCGGACAGATGGACGATTGACATTCTTTGGGGATAAAATGTTCCCTCCATTGCACTTCCTGATTCACCGCTTCTCTGAGTATTGGGCATATTACACAATATCTTATACAATGAACAATACAATATGAAAAAAATATAATATAAAAGGAAATATTAAATTTAACAACTTCAATTACAACTCAAGAGCTATTTTATACATATGTAGAAAAAATAACTATACGAACATAACATTATAAATAAAAAATTGCAATTTACATTTCTTAATATAACTATAATTAATACTACAACACAATTTAATTCAGTCTTCCAAAGAAGAACTGGTCACGGCACCATTTATGTACTAAGTGTCTTATTATTCAGAAATCCTTTATGCAGTGAATTATTTGTTAAACCATATTATCAATAGACACTTAACAAAATTCCAGGTTCATACTTAGTTATATAAGTTTATTACTGATTAATTTAGAATAATACAATTAATGATATCTTCAGATTAACTTGGACAAAATAAGTATACACTTTTACAGATAAATTAGACACAAACAAAAATAGATTAATTTCTTATAATTTCATAATAGATTATATTTAATAATAGATGTAATAATAAAATCTCTCATAAATAAAGATTCCTAGTATTCTTTGGAGAAGCATACTAGAGATTAACACAAAAGAAACTTACAAAGTCATTTGGAGACGCCAGGTATCCCACGTGGGCCAGGCTTAACACTTATCGGGTGACCAGAAACTCCTCGTTACTCGGCGCTTTCCGTTTCCTCTCGAGGGATTTTTCTGCAGTCGTGGTACAGCAGCTGTTAGAGTATTGTATGACGGGGTTCCCTCCTGCAGCCAATCTCCTGAGTATATTCTTCTCTCAGGAACTCGCCTTGCACGGCTATATACTCGACCACCTCCTTTTTTTCGGCAAACTCCCAGTGCCCGGCGCTGATCTCACACCGATTCAGGCTCTCCTTTTTTCGTCAGCTGCACGCGTTCGGGTCCCGGTCTCTCCTTCCCTCCTTCCTCTCCTGGCGCCAAAACCGGTTCCTGGTCATCTCCTTACTTCACTTCGCCATGCACTTTCCACATGAACATACCCGGCGCCCCCTTACAAATAAATCTCTTTGCCAACCACAGGAAAATTAAATTACATTCATTTGTGGTCAGCACAATTTCATAAAATTAATTATTATAATTAATGTTAATTTAAATCATTATCATTTCTAAATAAGCATCCAGTTAATGTTAAAATAAAAGCTTATGTAATAATCTATAAAAAAAAATCTTTTTATAAATGCAACATTTCAATAATAGCAATTTTTGTTTTTCCTGAAAAACTTTAATTTTTAGTATGAAGCAATTAAACATAAGTTATTCCCTCAACAAACAGTTTTTCAGTGAAAAATTTTGAACTTATATATTTTAATAAATATATTTCTTTCAGTATAAAAAATCCTAATCTTTTGTTATTTACATTCTTTTTTTTTTTAATTTTCATCTGTTCTAAGTAAATTTTCAAATTATTCGATTGTAATTTTCAAAGTTTAATTAAAATATTAAATTAGTCGTGATAATATAATTTCTATTTTTCAACCAAATCATCAACTTAATTTTTTTTTTAATTTAGTAAGATTTTCCAATTATATAAATGAATTTTTATAATTAACTATCAAATAATTTGTAAAGAATCGCAAAGTGGGAGGATTAATCAATTACAAGGAGATTTTTTTTAATTTGCTTAGAAATATACAATTACTTTTAACAAAAATCAAATTAAATTTCTTATATTTTTCTATAATTAAACATTGATGAAACAATTATAGTAAAATTTTTTGATACCTAATAGATAGTTATTTATTTTATAAATGACGTTTATTTGTTTATATTTTTATGAAATAGATAAACTAGATTTTCTAAAATAAAAATTGCATTAACTCACGTATCTTGCTTCAGTTTCCTGAATCTTAATTTATGGATAAATAAAGTACCTTTGCAATTAAAACTGTATTAATACTTTTTAAGTGAATATTATCCTCATTCATAAAGTAACTTTTATAGTAACACAGAAATTCATTAAATATCAAAAAATGTAAAACTGTTTTACCAATAATCTAAATGTTATGTTGTTTTAATGTAAAATATTAAGTAAAATGTAATGTTTAATACAAAATGCAGGAACTAAAATACATATATTTTATTTACATCAAACTGTAATTTAAAAAATACACATGATGGTATAAATAAAAATAAAAAGTAAAAGTTTACTTAATTAAAAAAAAATTTTTTTCATTTCGAAGTTCATAATTAAAATGAATAAACTACCTTTATTATGTTTCAACGATTTTTTAAATTATGTTGTGATAAATTTCGGTTCATTTATTTAAATAGAATTATATTATATTTTGTGCAGAAATTTATGCAAAAAGTAATTTTTTTTACGATTTAAACTGAATTTACCGACATAAATCTGAACTGAAAACTTGGTTTTATAAAAATAAAGGTAATTTTTCTCAATTTAATGTGCTGGCGTACATTTTAATTTAGATGCTTGATTCCCAGTTATATTATTTTGAGATAAGCTAGAATTACGTATTTTCTGATTAAAACTCTAAACGAAATTTAATTTTTCTATAAAACTACTTAATATAACACATCTTAATTAATTTGCTTAAATGTAGCTCATTATGAATAATGAGCGAATGTTTTTTTATTTTTTAACAGGTACTTACATTCAAGAGTAAAATTCTATATTTGAAATACAAAAAGTTCTAGAAAATTCTCAGAATTCAGTGTTATTAATTATTTTCAAATATCTTTTCCTGTTTCCGAAAATCATCCCCCAATCATACCATTTTAAATTTTAAATACGAATTGAAAATATGCATTTTTATTTACATGAACAATTTTCCCTAATTTTGTTTTCTCATTTTTAGAACAGCAATTTATGTGATTATATAACTACCTAAATTTTAATGGTAAAAATATTTTTGAAGAGAAAAAATTTTTAAAGTAAAAAAAATTTAATTACTTTTAGAAATATTTTTTTAAAAATTATCTTTAAAACTAAAATATGGTAAAAAAAATTCCATTCACTTTTTGTTCAAGCCAATAGAGTAATTTTGGAAACAATAATCAGATTTAAAAAATTTAATTAAAATTAATTAAAAGTTAAAAAAAAATAATAAAAATAATACGTCAATAAATATGGAATAATATATAACAAGAATATCAGGCTTTTTTCTTATATTAAAAAGTGACATATTTAAAACCAGAAGTATAACCATTAAATAAATGTGCTACGATTATTGATTTTCCCAACTCATTTATTTTATTAACAAAAACGAAACAAATGAACTTGCTTTTTTTCTTCATTTCGCAATAGAAATTCATTATGTACCCTCTCCAGCACCCTCTCCTAAAATACATGCATCTCTAGGGGGTGTTGCTTCAGCCCAAAAAGATTTTCTAATTCCCAAGAATCAATCTTCTATTTTCCAGTTAAACCAGAATCTCATTTCTCTTCTCCTACCCACCCTTCCTATCATGGGAAGAGATTTCCTAAATCTTGACCCAATCTCCTCATTCTTCCGTCTGTATCGATATATCGATGACATTGTTACTTGTACTCGCTCTGTCATTGGCTCTTCTGTACTTGTTGCATTCAATCAAGTACACTTATTACTTTGTAACAACCACGTACTCACGCTTGCTTGTTACTTTGTAACAACCACGTACTCACGTATTTGCTTGTTACTTTGAAACAACCACGTACTCACGTACTTGCTTGTTACTTTGTAACAAGTACGTACTCACGTACTCGCTGATTACTTTGTAACAGACACGTACTCGCTCTGTCTTAGAAACTGGTCAAGTACATTATACCTGCAACTGTCTGAGGATACTCGAACTCACGCTGGCTTTGTTACTGGAAGTACTGAGTATTTGGAAGAAAAAGTACTGATTACAGGCTGTTATATTCAAATACTGATTACAAAATACTTGTTACAGGTATTTCTTCCCATCCCTAGTACAAAGCTAAAGAGGTTGTCTGAAAAGAGTTGTGGTGAATGACGTTACCTAGTAGGGCGGTTGTAATAATGTAAGCAAATGAGGAAAACGCTAACAGAAATTTAATGAATCGAAAAGCAAATGAATGCAATAATATTTAAAATTGCTTTCTATAATGATACATGTATTCAATTTTTTCTCTTTAATAAAAGAAATTAAATATTTTTGAATCAAAAATTGTTAATCACAGAATAAGTGTAAAATTTATCTTTCTTTTAAATTGCATAAAATGTGTATGGAATAAATTCTGTTAACAAAATAGGTCATTTATCTAACTATTTCTAAAATTAAATTTCTAATCTTATTTTACAATTCAATTTACTTTATCTAAAACCATCAATTTAATTTTCCATTTATTTGTAGCTTCAGAATTTGAATTGAGTATTTAATTTCAAATCCTTAAAAAGTGTGGAATTAACTATGTAATAAAATAAAACTTATAAGTGGAATAAATGTTTAAAGATTTGTACGCATCCAAATAATCGAAAATTATTTTTTATTTTTTTGATAATCACCATTTTTTGATTAGAAGTAAGCAAAATTATTTCTTTATTACTCCATCTATTACAAAAATGATAATATATTATCAATACTCATTCTAGAAAACAGTAGTTTCATGTATCTGTGTTTTTTTAATCGTATCTTTTACGCATAAGTTTACGCAAAAATAAGGCAGATTTTGAAGTCCAAATTTGATCAAATATTTAAAAATTGTTAATGTCCTTAGACTGGAAAAAACAGTTATTGTCAGATCTGATAGTCATAGTTAATAATTTAATTTTTCTTGCTTATGGTATTTATATCTTTATAGAGTATTATAAGATTAATGTAATTTTCTTAAATCTAAAAATTAAAATTTACTTTTGAATAAGCAATGTTTTTGCCTTATTTTAAATTTTTCTTTCAAAAGAAAAATATTCATTTTAAGAAATATATATTCAAAGAGAAATTCTCAGTGATATAAATTGTTCAAAAGTTGTGTGTTATAAAAATATTTATCTTCAGCTGGTAACCAAATTTAATTTTTCCACTATTTTCAAAGACTATATAAAATATGAGCCGAATCACAAATACTGAATAAAATAAAATTTTTTTTTTAGTAGATATATCGCTTAAAATTTAAAAGACATTCAATTTTTCCTAAAATTATAGCTGATTATTTAACTAAAATTAATTTTCAAGATTCATTAATGTTGTAATTTTCAATAGTTATCCTAGAACAGAATTTCAATATTTATACAGTTAAATGAATTTCAACAACCTAAATACAAATTGAGATTTATTAATACATTGTAATTATTTTTCAAAAATTTAATTATAGGTAAAAGAGAAGAGTATATCACGTTTGCACTTTATCTGATAAAGAAGCATTACTTCTTTATCAGAAAAACTGTAAATATCATATACCTACAATTAAAATTTATATATAACAAATGTTACTTAAAAATATTATCCCCGAAATGTACTGGCCAAATTGCTTTTCCTTAATAAAAAACTAAGCGTCCTTAGTTAAAATATTACCTCTCATATTATTTTTTTAAATTGTTTATCAAAAATTAACTTCATTAGCTAATGAGAAACATTTTTTACTATTAAAACTGGTTTATTGCAATTTATGTGGTAAAATTATCTGTTTCCATAAATTCTAAATCCTTTTATTAGAATTTAAAAATTATTATCTCTCATTTAAGAAATTTAACCTCGTAAACCACTCATTAGTAATTTACAAAATATCTCAAAAAATAGCAAAAATTGTACTAAAAATATGCAAATGATTATGGAAAAGGAGGAAAGTTAATGAAAAGAAACTTTATTTTTTATACTTTGCAGTTATAAATTTAAACATCTTTATGCATTTGAAATGTCTTCTATTTTAGTTTAAAGTTATATAGCAAATTATTTTTTCTTGATATTGTATATCTTGATTTATGATCAATAAACCAGGGAGATACCCAAAAATTAAGATAATGAGATATAACTTATTGCCTTCTCTTGAGATATTCAGCAAGATTCATTACTATTTTTACGCGATTCCTAATTATTATTTTTTTTTTACAAGTTGTCTAAGTCAAGTTACATGTCAATGAAAAATTATAATATTGATTAATCAAATAAATCTTTTTTATTCAAGAAAAAGAAGATAACATCTAATTAATATTGCTTCAACTGATAAATATATCATCAGCACTTCTCTCTGGATGTGATTATTAACTATTTAGAAAAATCAAAATGAAAATTTTTTTAGATATATATATATATTTATGCATATATAAGATTAAATCCTTTTACTTAACAAACAATATTTTGTTAATATTTTCATTTGTAAATAGAAAATGTTAACTTTTAATTGTATTTTGACAACAATAACATTATGAAATATAGCTCCCAAAAGAGGAAGCTTCATAAAATTAAAATATCATTTATGAAAACTTCTTAGAATAAAATTTAATTATAAATAAAAATATTTCGTTAGATGTCCTTAAAATTTGAATCGTTAATGACCAATAAGAAACACATATAAATTGAGAAAATTTTCTTTTAAAATTAATTAATTTAAATTAATGAATATGTAAGTTATGTATAATTTTACTCACTGCAATTTCGATTATACTGCATAAAAATATAAGAATGGAATTACAGAATTCCTAATTTTATTAGATAAATAAACTATATCTTAGGATTTACCGTTTTAAGAAACACCTAGATTATTAACTTCCTAAACTACCATATAGGATATGTCCTGTAACATCCTAAAAAATGAATGAAATACAAATATTTATTTAAATATTATTACATTCAATAGTTAGGGCTTCATCAAATCTAAAGCTGGATGATAGTAATTCAAAATTTTGGGAATTTTCATTTTAAAAGAAAAATAAATATTGCATAAAAAATAAAGTGATTTATACCTCAGATTTTTTCACTTGATGATTAAATTAATTACATACTTAGATCCTTTCCTTTCCAGACAAAGAAGGAACCCGACAAGTATGACGAAAGGAAAATTTAAAAACAAATCAATTTCTTTATTTATCAATTTTCATGTAAATCATATTTCATAAAAATCATTTAAATGTGTTGATAGTATCAGAGAAGTCATAGATTCATCTTTAGAGTCAAGAACCATAATCGAAACATTTGTTATTGAGTCTTAAGAAATTTATAACATCTCAGAAATTGTACATCACCTCAAAATAAAAGCTCTTCAATTTTTTTTTAAATATCAAGTTTTATTTTAGTCATTTAGTCTAGTGTCATGTTATATTCATGAGAAAATTCCTTTTGAAAAATGTGTCTTGTTAACCAAATTCTATCTGAAATCATCGATTATAACCAGTGACCGCCAACGAAAGGAAAAGGTAATTTCTATTAAAAAATTCCAGGAAAAGAACTGTTTTCCTGGAATCGAAATGTGATACAATTATGGAAATTGAAAAGTAGTAACCACCAAATTAGAGGAAAATACATATTTAGTTTCCATTTGCTTTTTACTGTTTACATCGTTAATATATCATTACTTCTTCCCAAATATCGTTAGTTTAATTCTCACAAATTTTTTGGTTTACAAAAGAATTGTTGTAAATGAAAAAATTTAATTTTAATGTATAAAGCGTCATTTTTATTTTCTAATAACGAAATTATGTATTTTTAACTAAACATAAGTTTTATAATTTTTACCATGATATTTCTAAAAATTATTTTTTAAAAAATAATTATATTTTTATGTTTAATTAGTAAAAACGCTTCTCTATAACGTATAGTCCGTCTATAATATATACTATTTACTATAATTAGCATCAAATTTTACTAAAATCTGATGAGAAAATTTTAACATTTAACACAATAACATACATCAAACGAAGTGTGCATTATTTTTTCCATCTCTTAGTATCTGAAAAAAGAAACATCTATATATTCTACATTTTGCTGCGGTTTTTCCAGAAATGTTTCAATTTTTGCAAAGAATATATTGTGAAAAATGCAATGATTTGATATTTTTTAACCTACATTTAAAAAGTATGTGATTTCACTAAAACAAATTGAGAAAAAACTTAAAATTTCTAAATAAAAAATTATAAGTTGAAGAAAATATGTATAGTTTTACAAAATTATTAAAAAATTGAAACAAAAAATAATATTAAATTAAAGTTAAATTTTTTAATGATGTTTATTTCTTTTATTTATTTGTTTATTTATTTATTTTTTGAAAAAATATTTTAGTTAAATAGTTTTATAAATTAATATTTGCGTTCCATATTTTTAAGCTAGTAAATTACTATCCGAAGCATATTAAGGTAAAATTCAAACATGTGAATTCAGAAAATTAATTTATCAATGTTTTTTACCAATTTCAACGTCCCGTGTCCCCCAAGTAACATTGCTTATTAAAAACGATGAACTTAGTTCGAAAATTTTGATTTTCAGAGATCTTGACTTAAGGAATAAAAAAATTATCGAATTTTATTTTCTGCTTAGCACATATATTCATTGCATTTACTTATTTAACACATATTTTTAATTATTACCATGAATAACAAAAACCTGTTCTAACTTGAGAAAAATCATTCTACAGGAATATAATGAAATCGGGCTTAATTATTATGCACTGTAAAAAATTAAAAAGATCTTTGAATGTATAAATTATTGAATTAAAAAGAAAATATACCATTGGGTAAAACAATATCAAAATAATTCAAAATAAAAATAAGCTCTTTTGAATAAAAAATCGTAAGAATGTCCTATTAAAAATTAAAAATAAGTAGATTCCTCATTAGTAAAGAGTAAACGACAGAGAAAACTTCTCAAAGAGTAAAATCATGAGCTGTGAATGTTAAAATTTCTTTTCTTATATGAATACCCGCATTCTTAGTTTGATATGTTTGGCGTTAAACGGTTTTTTATTGTACACGAGGTGTAATTAGATCGGGACCAATAACTCAAAGTTTAATACCCAGTGAGAAATTGAATCAATAGAAAATAATTAATGCTGAGTGTATCAGTTTTGTAAAAATAAAAAATATTACAAATTTACATTTTTTGGCTGAGAATAATCATAATTTTATTATAAAAAATATATAAGTAGATATACTTCAATGCTTCAAAGTAATTTAAATCTTAAACTCCATTGAAGCTTTTAACTTGCACAATCTAGTATGGTGAAGATATTACTAAAATTATAAGTGAACAAACAATCGTTACTATTTCAACGTCAATTGTTAGTTGTGAACATTCGTTCATTAAATTAAAATTAATTCTGACATTTACGATCAAACATGGAACAAAATTATTTGAGAGACTTAGCATTTTTAAGCGTGGATTTTGAAAAAATTAAAGTGATCGACACTGATGAAGTAATTAATCAATTTCATCATTAACGGCAAATAAAATCTATGCATGAGTAATTAATGTATCATAACTCACTGGTTATTTATAAACACATTTAATCTCTCTATATAATTTATGTTAACATCATTCATTGCTAAAAAATATAGGTTTTGAAAATAATTATATTAATATGTAAAATAAATACTTTTTTAAATTATTTATAAATTATAACAAGTCTTATTATTCTCCTTTCACGTTTCCAAATCCAATTCTAGAGTTCTGGTTGTTTTTTATTCGAATTTTATTGTTTCAAATTTAAAAGCATAAGCTAATTCTTCAAAATAATCTACAGCTTGAATTATTTTAAAGAAAGTGTTTTTATTATTTGCATTATAATCTCATTATGAGTTAATATTATATTGCTATTTATTATGGGGGAACACCAAAATAGATATCCTTCAAATTCCCATGAACTGGGAAAACGGAGACAATATCTGTGTCTGGATTGATCATTTTATAATTGCTTACTTTCATCATCAGCATTGGCACGACAGCCCCTTATGGGCCTTGGCCTTCTTCAGAAGTCTCTGCCATTCCGCCCCTTTTCTAGAAATCGACCTCCAGTTCTTGACTTTTAAAGTATGTTGAAGTCTTCTTCCAAGCAGTCCTTCCATCTCTTTTTGGGTCTTACTCTTGGTCTACCACAGAAAGGGGTGGTGTTGAAGACCTTTATTGGTGTTCTCTCTGTACTCATTCTCATGAGGTGGCCTGCCCATCTCATTCTAGATAGTTTTGTTGATTTAATGATGTAATTGCTTACTTTATTGACAGGAAATATTCTGGTTCATGGAAAAGTGCCATCTCCCCCTTGTTTGTTGATCGATTTTAAATTATTACCAGATGTGTGAAAAGCAGTTTAACTTCCTGTGGTATTTGTACTCAAAATTTCTCAAGGGAGGCTGGTTGCCATTTTGGATGACCGAGTTCCAGTGCCGCAGGCACTCACCACAAATTTATTTGCTTTGACTCCCATTGGGGTGTAATTGTTAGTCACAGAGAAAGATTTTAATGAGGATATAACAATTATTTCCATTTACCTATCATTTGGTTAATCGTAGAGCCTTGTATTTTCATCTGGTGCTGCCAAGTCGCGTGACACTCTTTCATATTCTTTATTTATAAATAAAAATAAAAGAGACTATTTACAAGGAGGGAAGCAAAACAAATTTTCCATATACAGATATTTTGAATGCATATTCTTGAATAATTCATACATTTAGTTGAGTTGATAAGTAGAAAATATTTCTAGATTATTTTAATTATAATATATATACAAACAGTAAATATTATTTCATAAATTGATATAGATAAACATTTCTTGTTCCCATCCTCGGAAATGCACAGAAAAGTAACAAAATATTTATTGGACAATCAAATCGAATGCTTAGTAATTAAAAACCGTCTTGAAAAACCCATTAAGGTTGTTATTAAAGGCTTACCCCGCACCCCCCCTGAACTAATAAAGAAAGAGCTGACTAACAAAGGCTTTGATGTAGCCGCAGTAGCAGTCATGAGAAAACACAGGGTCAAAGAACCCATTCCCTGCTTTTTAATCACCCTAAACTCTAATGAAGTAGCCTCCAAAATTCACGATGTCAAAGAAATAATGAATTTAATTATCAGAGTCGAAACATACATTAATAATAGACCTACGCAGTGCTATAATTGCCAAGGGTATGGACATAACTCTGCAATTTGTCATTTAAAACCGAACTGCGTGAAGTGTGGTGAAAAACACACAACTAAAGATTGCCCCCATAAAAAAATAGATTCCCCAAAATGTTGTAACTGTGGCAATTCACATACCGCCTCATACGCAGGCTGCCCTGCGAATCCAGCTAATAAAAACAAAAAATCGCAATCAACGATTACAAAATCTGCAAATTCAATTTAAAAAAAATTTTTTCCTTTGCGCAAGCTACTGCACAAAATATTACACCACAGCCCCAAAGCAACACTATTCCTACTCCCAACCTACCTAACTTAGGACAAATTGAAAACATTCATACTATTCTTCAACTGTTTAAAGAAATTAATATAATATTTAAAGCTTATCCTCCACTGTTACAGGCAGTACCTCTTCTAGAGAAGACCATCCATCCAACAGATAAAGTCAACATTTTATTAAAAGCTCTTAGTTTAAATGAAACTAACAATGATAATTAAAAAATTCGAAAATATGAAAATTATGATATGGAACGCAAATGGTTTGCACAATAAACTTCCGGAATTTAAAACATTTATAACGAAAAACAATCCTGATATTATTCTACTTCAGGAGACCCACCTTGTTAAGACTCATAACCTCAATGTACCTAACTATAATATCTACAGAAACGACCGCACCGTTCGCCAGGGAGGTACGGCCATTCTAATCAAAACAAAGATCAGCCATACACATATTCCCACACCTAAATTGCACTTTGCTGAAGCGACAATTATCAAACTACACTTCTCGGACAGCTCTGACATTACAGTGGCATCACTCTACATCCCCCCACCTCCAATTCTTCACTTCTTTCTGTTGACATTGAAAACCTAGCAGCACTCACTTTTAAGATCATCCTCGCTGGGGACCTCAATGCTAAACACCAGAACTGGGGTTGCAATTATGCAAACAGTACTGGAAAAGTCCTAAACTCCCTTATAAACAATACCGACTTTACCATTTTTAAGCCCGATAAACCCACTCATTTTGGCCCTACACATGCAAATTATATAGATCTAATGCTCTGTAGGGGTATCCAACCTCCCATGAAATTATCAACAATCGAGGAGCTCCCGTCTGATCACTACCCAGTGCTAATTTTCTTCAGCAAAAATAATCAGCAAGAAAGTGATTGGCAAAAAACCTGCCACAATTGGAGTAAGTTTAGAAATAAAATTAACTGTTTAATTCCAGATAAAGCCTTTCATTTAACTGATGACCCATCCCAACTTGAAGAAAATGTTAATAATTTTACTTCTATTATAAATACTGCTCTCAATCACAGTAAATTCACCAAAATGAATCATCAAATAGAATACTTGCCAGACAATATAATTGATTTAATTAAAAAACGAAATAAATTAAGGAAAACTCATAATAGAACCAGATCTCCAGTGATTAAAAATCAAATTAATGCCTTAAAACGAATAATCAAAAATAAAATAGCTTTACATAACCATGACTCATGGAATGCATACCTCACTAATCTCAATGTGGAGGATGGATCCTTCTGGAGAGCAGCTAATAAAAGGAGAAACAACAA
Organism: Latrodectus hesperus; assembly: GCA_037975125.1. NCBI lineage: Eukaryota > Metazoa > Arthropoda > Arachnida > Araneae > Theridiidae > Latrodectus > Latrodectus hesperus. The sequence continues at coordinate 76,657,100 of CM075859.1, read as the reverse complement.
GGAGTGTGTCCCCCCACTCATAGATGGCGCCAAAGTAGCACTCACAAATTTTGAAAAAGCGGAATGCTTGGCTAACAGTCTTGAAAAACAATTTCAAGCAAACAACATCAGTAATCCACAAAATGACCAGCAAATTATAAACACAGTAACCAATTTCCTGACTAACAACATTAATAATCAGCCTTTCATTGAAACACCTGCTTCAGAAATTGAAGAAATTATTAAACAACTAAAACCCAAAAAAGTCCCGGTCATGATAATATCAACAACAAAATTATGAAACAGCTCCCTATTAGAGCAATTTGCTGCCTCTCTGCAATCATCAACAGTATACTGAAAACAAGTCATTTTCCAAAAGTATGGAAAAGGGCAGTTATCATTCCGCTCCACAAGAAGGGTAAAAGCAAAAATCTCCCATCCAATTATAGACCGATCTCTCTTTTGCCGACTATGGCCAAGATTGCCGAAAAAATTATTCTTAATAAATTACTGGCCTTTGATGAGACCAACAAAATTATTATTCCTCAACAATTTGGCTTCCGTAAAAAACTTTCTACCACCCACCAACTACTCAGAGTAGTAGAAAAAATTTCAAAAGGAATCGCGTACAAAAAATCCACGGGAGGAATATTCATTGATATAGAAAAAGCGTTCGATAGAGTTTGGCACCCTGGTCTAATTTACAAACTAATTAAATTCCATTTCCCAACCCAATTAATTACTTTAATTAATAATTACCTCTCCAACCGCTTTTTTACTGTTAGAGTAGGAAAAGATATCTCTCTGGACAGACCCATTCTTGCAGGCGTACCGCAAGGATCCCTGCTGGGTCCTCTCTTATTTAACATCTATATCAATGATATTCCGCAACACCAAAATACTATGCTCTGCTTGTTTGCGGATGATACTGCCGTTTTGTCCACTAGCTCTCTCTACTGGAAAATCCATGCTACCCTTACTGAACACCTCATGGCCATTGAAGAGTGGCTTAATAAGTGGAAAATTAAAATAAATCCAAACAAATCCACTGCTGTCATTTTTACTAGGAAACGTACTCTACCCCCCCCAGATTCAACTAAGCGGTTTTTCGATCCCCTGGTCAAATAAAGTCGAGTACCTCGGTCTTACGTTAGATAAAAAACTTACCTGGAAAGCCCATATTAATAAAATTAAGAATAAATTTATTTCTGCCAAAACTTCACTCTACCCCTTAATTGCCTACAAATCAAAGCTCTCCATGGCTAACAAGCTATTGATTTATAAATCATACCTTCGCCCTATTATCACCTATGCAGCCCCAATCTGGGGTGGTGCTGCGGAAACGAACCTGAAACTTCTTGAGGGTCAGCAAAGTAAATTTCTTAGACTGATCACTCAATCAGACTTCTACATCAGAAACGAACACATCAGAATCAATTTGGGTGTCCTTCCCCTATCAAGATACGTCCAATTCCTTGCTTTTCGCTTCTACAACAATCTTTATGAAATTGATAACTCTGAAATTCAAGCAATTGAAAACTACAGTCCCTATGATCTTTCCAATTTCCACAGACCAAGGGCGGTTCTGCGGGCTAAGCCACATTTAAACTTATCTATTTGCCTCCCAAAAAGTAGAAATTAATAATTTCTTCTTCTTATACTTAAAAAAAATATATAAAATAAAATACAGAAAAGGAAAAAAATATGTATTTATATATATGCATATATAATAGAATAAAAAAAAATATGTCTTTTTGTAGTTATATCAATACTGTTACTATGTATATAACTGTAATTTTGTTTTATTTTATTTTATTTTTTTTCACTCTTGTTTGTAATGTGTATTCAAATTTTTCTTTTTATGTTTATTCAATATCATGCAAAGAACTCTCGTTGGGAGCACTTTAACCTAAGAGTCAAAATATTTTCTTAATCTTTTGTGTTTAAATAACCTTATGTTTTGAAATCATTATGTTAATCTCAACTAAAGTTAGGTGTAGAAAAATTTCTTAGGAACAGAAGGTACATGGCCGTTTAGGCTAGGAACCTATCAAACACTAGATCCACTTCTTCTTCTTGTTCCCATACACTTGATCACACATTTTCTAGATTAGATTAGTGTAATATAAAAACTTATATCTACAAATTTTTAATAATATTTATAATAATACATTTAGTACAGTACATTACAGATTACAGCTCTGCACATACATTTAGATGCAAGTAGTGATATAAATATTTGAATAGAATTGGAATTTCGCAATAATTATAATTTGGATATGGAATCAGAATGATTTGAAGGAGGGAAGAAATTTTTCTTTTCATTATTATTTATTTATTTACATTTTGAGACTTATATTATTTGCAATCTGCGGATTAATAAGGTAAAAATTAAAATTTCTTAATTTTAATTGATACTTGAATGGGAATTAATTTAAAGAGGTTTGCAAGTAAAAGTGATAATGCCTTAATTCTGGCTTACATTAATTTCACAATTGAATTAATCTTTCCCACTCAGGGATGGGGAGTTAATAAATGATCCTTGACGAATCACTTGACCGAAGGGGAAGTTTTCTGGGAAGCTGCTCAACGAGCATTGAATTTAAATTTACAGAATGAAAAACATAAAAATAAAGTGAAGATTTAAGCATTATATATTTCTAAGAATAGCTTTCGGACGTCACCTGTTTTCAGGTTCGGTGTAGTTATATTGTAATTGGTTACTTATGAGAAGATTCGCAATTTGGTTTAAATTATTATAAAAATTTTCCGCTAACTTTATTATGTGCACTGTAAAGTATTCACTGTTAAATTTGCTGAATATGTTTTCGTTTCTGAAATACGTTTGAGTCATTGTACACATTCTAATGATTTTGTTCTCATGGTGTTGGGGGGAGTTTGCAGATCAAAATTTATCAAGAAAGCGTGGGAAAACCTCTTGTAAAAATAAATTCTTTATGCACAAAAATAAACCTAAAAGTTGCACGGCTATTAGTAATAGGAGCTGAAGACAAATATCCATCAATTTTGATAATATTTTTTTATAAATTGATTTTTAGTTGTTACAACCATTTAGTTTCTTTTGCATATTTTTAACTACTTATATAATCTTAAAAACTTGCAAAACAAACTGTATAAATGAAATAATTAAAATTCAGTCAAATAAATATATACTTATACGTCGATTTTTATGTGAGCTAAGCAAAAACTTGGAGATGAAATTATAAGCTCTGCAAATGTTACAAAATAAGGTTTTATTGCATTAACAAGAGATAATATCTTAAATATGAATGAATTGGAGTTTGAGTAATGGGAAATCTTGAAAACATTCATGCCGTAGCAAAAAATCTGTGATTAGTAACTTTAACATACAAATATTCACTATAAATATATTTAGTTCACAGGTTTAATTCAAAAATATTTATTCCCATATTACATACATTCGATTCTAGTAATTAGGAGAATACATATCTAAATTATAGTATTTAATAATAGGTGTGTAATATATTATACTTTCAGATATAAAGTATAAATATGCTAATTTTTATTCATGTAGTTTACATGATAATCAGACATAATATAGGAAAAGCAATTTTAAATTTAATTGTGGAAAAAATATGGAAAATCACCAGTAAGTACTAAACTACCATGCAAACTTCAATTTAAATTATCTGATTTCTCTTTCATTGCTTTTAAAAGCACATGATGAGTTTTGATGAAATAATTTTATTTAGAGAAGAACGGCAATACTATTAGTTATGTTACATGTAACTTTTTCTTTTAAAGGTACCAAGTATTAATATTGAAATATCATATATGATCACATATTATAGCCACTGGTCCCACATGCATTAATAAAATCATTATTTTTTAAAAAATTGAGCTAAGCTAACAAAAAAGTATTTATTTATGTTCTTGAAATCATGTACGTTTGGATGTAAGATATGATAGATAGTTGTCTATGTTTTTGTTGTGTTATGTTATTTACAAATATAAAAATCAAAAACTCTTTTATTTTTAGTTATTTTTACTAACAATAAATGTTTTTGATTTTTATATTTGTAAATGAACGTCTATTAATGGCGATGAAATACTTTTAATATTTGAAGTGCAAAAAGACAAAGAATTATTTTTCGAATCTTTTATACTATATAATAAGACAATATTATCAGCATAACAAATATTAGAAATTTATGTTGTTGAGAATTTGTTAAAGAAATAAATATTTATCACTTATTATAATAATCATCATATATTTCTTTTGCAATCAAATTGATTGAAAAAATCCTAATACTAATTTATCTTTATATTGTCACATAAAGATTCACGTACATCATAATTAAATGTTAATAAAGCAACAAATATTTGAAACTATATTATGCACACAGATTACAGTATTAGAAGAGTCAATTTTTAAATTCTTGAAAAATTTGTAATAATGTTCTTGAGTTAAAATTTTATGAAATATCATCAAGTACTGAAGCTGACTCCATTTAACAATTAAAAGTAAATAAGATCTATTGTGTAAGTTTATTTAAAATAATCACTATTTCATTTCTCTGATAAGCTCAATTAACTATTAAAAATAATAATAATAATAAAAATTAGTATTTTTGTGAAGTATAAGTAGGATAAAATTTGTCTTCTAGAAAAGAATTATTCTACAAGTGACATATGTTTACATGTTATTTTCATAATAACAATAATTTTTTCAATGGTAACATATTAACTGAATTTTGGATTGAAAACAGAAATTATGGGCAATGTAAAAACCAAATACGGTATTCATTTACATTTAAAATGTTATTTTATTTAATTAATTATATACATGATTTCATTCACATTTATATCAAAAGAGTTTTTAATTCACATTTCGGACATTTAGGAGCAACATCAATCCTTTTAGGTAAAATACCTAAATATTGCATCAACTGCTTAACTTTGTCTTTTATTCCAACAACTACATATAAAGTTACAAAATACAAATTCTTGAGTAAAGGATGCATTTTAAAGTAAGAAAATCACCCTATAAAATTATCAGGAAAATCCTAATGTAATTAAGAACGAAATATCTTAGAACAAGAAAAAACGCTGATTAATACAATATGATCAATCACATATAACTCCGCTTATATTAACTCAATCACATTTTCGGAAGGCATCAATGGCTCCCCCTACAACGCATCGTCACACAGCGCGATAATCACCTGTCCAGTTGGCTGAGTCACCATGCTATGACTCCAATCGCCTAGATTTAGTGAAGAGGGCGATAAAATGTGTCATTTGGCGGAGTGGAGAAAACACGAATATCATAATATTTGTCATCAAGCAAAAATTTGTCATGCTAATTATAGAAGATTATTCATTTTATACCTATTTTTTATTATGTATAAAGTTAAATATATTTACACTTTAACATAAGTTAATGTTTTTTTAATCAAAATAAGGATTTGATCATTTTTAACACCTGCAGACATTTTTTACCCACAACAAATTTTGCTAAGAATAATTAAGTAACTCAATTAACTTCCCCATATTATAAAACACCAGATAAAACAATATTTTTCATGATACTTTTCCACTATACCTCATCAATAATCACAATGATGGGAAAGAAAAAAAATATAAATTATTGTGCTAAATATTCAATTTTCCTTGTGTGTTGTTTAAAAAGGATTACATTTTCAGAAAATACTAAAAATAATACAAACATTTTATTTATATTTTTTATAACATGAGATGCAGGGACCTATGGTTTAAAGTGGATTCCGTGAACTACTATCCAAGTCTATGGGATTCAAACCCACGAGCTGTCAACTGAAAAGGTGTATATATATATATATATATATATATATATATATATATATATATATATATATATATATATATATATATATATATATATATATAACTGTTGTTTATATCATTAATTTAATCTATATACGAAACTGAACTCAACAACATAGATCAATTTCAACAATCCACTACAAATAAGTCGACGATGAAACTAATTTGCATCAAAATTAACTGGTACATGAATATAATTGAATTTAGAATATAAATGAATAATTAAAATTTAAGTTTTATTAAAATGTACCTTATTAAAACTACTTATATACATTTGTTATTTATCAACATAGAAAAAATCCTTTCAATAAAATAATATATAATCTATTCTGATGTTCACACTAAGATTTTGCTATAGATAGGATTTTAAAAAAATTATTCCTTTTGGAATAAAGCTTTAGATTACTGAATTTATTTGAAAATGCTAACCTATTCATGGCAAAGCTTCATATATTAATGCTAGGAACGAAAAATAAATCTAATAAAAAATAATACACTCCAAAAATATACAAAATATATTATCCACATAGCACTTTAAGATGGCTACTTATTTTAACTATCATAATAGATAAAATCCAAGAGATCCACAGACCATAAGATCCATATCCTTGGCGACAAACTGAAAAAAGATCATCATAATAATCGTAGATTATTAACATTATGGATTCAACATGAAAAACAATGAACTATCTAAAGCAAAATTTCAAACTAAAATTAATTCATGTTATTTAAAATAGATTATTATTTTCAATTTATTTTAACTTAATTTTACGAACAAAAAATAAAAATTATCTTTACAACAAACAATGTAACAGAATTAAATAAATGGGCATCTTAAAGATATGTACTTTTTATTTGTTTAAAAGAATTCATAGTATTTACCAAAGTATTCTCTTAACCCAGATAAGCCTACTGTCCTATATTTAGGACAGTAGAATATAGGACAGTAGGCTTATCTGGGTTAAGTCTCAGGCATTCATTTATAAAACCCATATTGACCTGTAATAAAGCCATTGATTCATGGGACTCCATTCACAAATTAACCCAGATAAGCCTACTGTCCTATATTCTACTGTCCTAAATATAGGACAGTAGGCTTATCTGGGTTAAAAAAAGATATAAATCATTACACGTAACATTAAATAAACATACAGAAAAAGTAAATAGCATAATGATTTTCAAATATGGTGGCTATGCATGCATTGATCTATTAATAAGTCTGTGCATGATTCTGTTTTCCTTCAATTTCAATGGTAAAAGCTACATTCACCGTCCAGCGACCACTCTACCAGCAGCCGACGACGGTGTTGTGCACAATATGCGGTAAAAAAAGTCAGTGACCGTTTCTGGTCACTGAATGGGCACGGACCGCTGAAGTAATTCGGTGTAAATTGAGTTACCAATGAAACCGGTGAATGGCCTCAGTAATACCATTGAGCCTCTGCTACTAGGGTTGGTAAGAGACTGGCTATGAGATGTAGTAAATGGTGTAATAAATATATTCCCGTTAAACTAAAATACTCCACACTGAACACGGACCTCTAAGCTCCAAAATATGCTGGATTTTTTTGTTTATCAAAGGACTGCTCTTAAAATTGTAATGATTAAATTTTGATATTTATCAGTATATTCCTTTTTTTTCTATGAAAAAACTTAATAATTCAGAACAAATAAAAAAATCAGTTTTTCTACTTAATAAAATATAATTTTGCAGTCAAATTAAATATAGTTTCTTTCACTAGTTTTCTTCAAATATATAAAAATTTAATATTTTATGTCATGTTATTCAGTATTACATATGATTAATTATATTCAATAAATATTAAGAATCATAAACATAAGCTATAGGAAATTTTCTTTCCTTTATTATCCTTTTTGAAATTTTTCATATTACCGATTACAGCAAGCAAAGTTCAGAAAAAGACAATTTAGAAATAGCTCAATGATTCAGTACCCATAAAACTTTCGTTTTGATAACCAGGAAGTAATAGTTCATACTTCAAATATTTTCCTTTAAGTCCTCTCCGCCAATATTTCTTCCTGGATAGTGAAAAGCCACGTTTTCTCTCTATTTGGTAATCAATGTGTCAGCAACTCCGCCCATTTTACTATACAATTACTATACCATTTTACTCGACAATGAGAATTAATATTCATTCTTATTGGCGAGGAAATATCTTGTCAGTCTCTAATTAATCAAATTTTGTAAAAATGAGACTAAAAATATTATAAGTATCGCAGATTTTTTGCACTAATAAAAGTAAAATATCTGCTTGATATAGGAAAACGAATTTAGCGTTTCTAGTGGCACAAGTAGGAACTATCATTCATAATGGAAATGTAGATGTGTATCTAAATTGAATCTTTATTTACTTTTATGTTTATTATATTGATATCCTGAACTTCTGGTTCTGATTTTACTAATTCAAAATGGCCATTTAAGTGGTAATGTTTTTAATGTGTGACCTCCAGGCTGCACTTGCAGTATGTATATTCAATTTTGTGCCAAAAACAAAATTATGTTTCCCAATAATAACTAATCATGGACAGCAAGGACTACGATCACATTAGGAATATGACACTAATGTTCTTTTTGGATCGGTTAATTGACAAAGGTCAACCTCGTACATTGCATGATTTATCATGCCAGTTTGGGACAAAAGGTTTTACCAAAGAAATGCGACAAATTGCTGGAGGAAGCCAGTCAGGTCTAAGGAAATTTTTGTCACAGTATCCATCCTTATTTACAATTAACGACGATCAAGTGAGTGTGACTTGCTACACGTCCGAAAGTGATGATACTAGTGGTAAAAATAAACGTGATTATGCTCATGAAGCTGTTGAATATTTTAGATCTAAATTAGAGCATTATGGAAATGCTGAAGTCCCCATTAAAAGCTTACTTGGTCATAGGTCTCAAGCTACTCCAGAAATACGGCATATATCTGGTCAACACGGTAAAGAATTTAAAGAATTCCTATTAAAATATAATGATGTCTTTGTTGTAAAGGATGATTACGTTGTTTTAAAAAGTGTCTTAGAAAATTTAAATAATGACAAAAGTCTTTTGATCACCAAGGTTCCTGAAGAAGAACAATTAGACCCTCAGCTAACTAATCAGTTGACAAATTTTTTTGAAAGTGTTTTGAAACACAGAGGTCCTTTACCCGTAAGTCAGCTATTTGCTCATCTGACAGCATGGTTTCCAAAAGACATGTGGTCTAAGATGGTAAATAATCCTCAGGATCTTCTAGCATTTTTGAAGATGAGTTCTCAGATTTTTCATGTTCAATCAAATGTTGTTTCAGTAGTGGAAAGAAAATGTAATGTTTCTTCTGTCACTTCCAGTAATGTTAATGCTCGCAATTCTCCCCCTCCTGTACTTAATTATCAGTCTACTGCAGCTTCTTCTGTCCATTCATCTCCAAATAGTGGTAGCAATCGTTATCAAGATAAGCCTCAGTCTTTTCAGCAAAGGTTGAAAAATCAGATAATGAAAGCTGTTGCTGACAATTCTGCTATGGATTATAAAGATCGTCAGATGTGTAACACAATTGTAAACAAAGAACAAATTGATAATTCCTTGACTAGAATGATGAAAAAAGTTAAAATAGTAACAAAAACAAAAGAATGTAATGCAGTTGTTCGATACATTATGTCACAAAAGGATAGAATTATTTCTTTTGATGGTGAAGGTGTTAATTTGGGACCATCTGGACCTATGACTCTTCTTCAGCTTACAACATTGGAAGAAAATATATTTTTATTTGATTTACTCTCTTGTCCTCAGTTAATTGAAGATGGTGGATTAAAAGATCTCTTAGAATCTAATGAAGTGATCAAGGTAAGTTACAAGATCTTATGTTAAATGTTGCCTTATATTTTTATATTAAACTAAGCTGAGTATGTTTATAAGCATTGTTTTAGAGAGTTGATGCAACTTTGAGCATTTAAAAAAATTTTTTTAACAAAATAAGTTAAGCATGTTTGTAAGTATTGTTTTTGTGAGTTGCAACTTTGAAAATTTAACAAATTTCTAATTAAATCAACCTACTAAGCTATTAGAATTTATTGACATAAATTTTTAAGAATGCCTTAATTGCACATCTAATTTAAAATTTCTTTAGACTTCTGTTATTTGTTTTGTTTTTATCCTAATGGGCCCAATATCTCATTGAAAAGATAATTTGATTGCTTATTAATAATTTAATATATTATCATTAGAGAAGTTATTTATATAAGTATAATAGTTACAAGTCTAAAAACATTTAAAATAAAGCTACAAAAGTTGGGTGTGGTCCATATTTTCCTTTGAAATCAGTGAATTAACTAATGTTTGTAATTAGTCAACCCTCTTTGACCAATTTGTTTTTAAGATATATTTATGCTCTAAAACCAAATATAAAAGTACACTGATATTTTTAAAGTACTAAAACAATACTATATATCTAACTTCTTGTATCTTATAATTTTAATATATGGTATCTATATTTTGTAATAAAGTTATCAATAAATTTCTAATTTTGTAAATGTTTGTTTCTAGGATTTAGCCACTTAAAAATTCCTTTTAGTTATGAATTTATTAAATATTGAAGTCTTGTTTCTTTTCATCTGCATTCCAATGTATTTCTTAGTTGGTGGTGTGTTTTGAAAAGCATAAACATATATGTAGCAGTAAATAAAACACTTTTTTTAAAAATAAAAAAGAGAATTCTTTTTCAAAAAGAAAAAAAATTAAGAATGTAGCATGAAAATGTAAAAAAAAGGGAGATCCACAATACTATAAATACTTTTCTTCTCCCTTCAAGTATATATTGAACAGTGAGCAGAGTTATAGAGCAGAATGTTACATCATTTAACTTGATATATTGCAGCTTAAGAAACTTCACTGAGTTCAAATCAAAATTAATTATAAACATTGTAATCCTAGTTTCAAAACAAAATACAGCTTTTATTTTGAGTTATCCTGAGAACATCTTGATTATAAGTTTCAATCCATTCCATTCTCAGTTCAACTCAGACAAAAATTTGGTGGACAAATAAACTAAGAATTTCAGTTGTATGGATTTTACAGTTTAATTGAGCAATTTGGTTCAGTGCAGAAGCAAGTATCCTTTGTTTTTTGTGATACATCTTGGCGATAAAATTCCATTTCTGGTAAACCTGGATCTATCTTTGTATAGCATTTGTGTATTGACTGTCTTGTTGTTACATGTTACTTGTTGTCTTGTCACATGTTAGCATCTATCTTGGCTCCAAAAAGCTTTTATTGAGCCATTTGATATTTGTTTTAATTCTAGAAAATTAGTTTATTATTACATATTATCTAGATAATTAAAGCAATTATCAAAATCTTTTGTCAACCTAAATTTTAAATGTGACCAAATTGTTTTCACAATTGATAGTCTGACAAATTAAAGATGTTATGAGACATTTCAATTTCTATGGCATATATTTATCTAGGACTTTTTTTATAGATAATGTGGGTATCTACATATCATGAAATAAGGCACATTTTTCCTGACAGAAGAATCTTCTATTAGAGTTTCACTTAGTAATTTTTAAATAAACTAAATGTGATTACTTGGAAAGAAAGATCTTGTAATTTTGTTGTGTATGTCTAATAAAAATCTTTCATTATTAGAGAAGATTTTCATTGTAAATAGAAGTATTAACAATGTATAGTGTTGTAAGAAATGACTTTGAAGTTTTTAAAGTAGCACTTTATTGTTATCAGTGTTAAAATAATCATGCTTGTACCATTTATTTTTTAATTATATTAGAACTATCAACATTGTTCCATTTCAGCATTTGTTGGCAAGCATTTTTTTTCAAAATCCCATACCCCAACAAGTAGCCATGGAATGTTAATATTTATTTGTACAGAATCTTGTTTGGAATAAATCATCTGCTGACTTCATATTGGACAATTTCCAAACAGTAAAATCAGTTCAAAAGAAATCAAGATCAGTTCTAAAGAAATATCAAAAACTATAAGCAAAAACTGAGTTACAATTATACATCATAAGCTTAGTAGTTTTTGAACGTGTTGTTTATTGTTTAACAGTTTCCTAAAACCTGAAGAGTGCAGGACTATTTATTGATAAATTTGCAGTTTATTTTCTGATAGTTGATTGATTTCTTAAGATCTTAATGAAACATTAACTATGGTAGTTAGATAAATTTTAATGATAGGTAAACTGGAATGTGTAATATTTTAACATTATGTGTAAACATCACACTTAAATTTTAACATAAATCTGTAGGAATCTGAAACCACATTTTTTGTTTCATATTTCTTACAAAAATTTATTTTGAGATTTTAAATAATTCTTAGATAAGTATTAAGATGTAGTGCATTTTTCTATTGAAATTATTATTTATCTACTATTACTTGTTTGTAAAAATAATGATATTTTTCTAGATACATTATCTAAATAATCAAGATAAAGATTAAAGACTAAGGTTCTAATTTTTTACTCTAAAATGCTGTTTAATATCAGTCTGCTAATTATAAAATAACCATAAAGTTAAAATCTTCTTAACAAAGAGTTATTGACATTGTTGTAGCAGAGATATTTAGCTAAAAATGCAGGCATAAAACAAAATAACTGTAACACCCATTTAAAAATGAGTCATCCATTGTCAGGTGACAAAGTCTCACCTAAGCTGGCACCCTTCTCTCCATATCCACGTTACACCAGTCGAAGGACTTTGGCTGTCACATATTAATGTGGATACATCCCCAACCCACAGAGCTTCAGCAACCCAGTGAGGGAGATAATATGGGCATCCTTCCTGCTCGTGGTAAATGATATTTCCCTTTGCTGATCTTAATGGGAAGAAGAGTGATGCTACTGAGCCACTGGAGCTTATAACATTACTAAAGTGATGTTGTAACCACCTATACTAGACACAATTGTATAATGGGAACTAGTAATCTTTTCTGATGAATCCTCATTTTCATTATTCCAGACCACTGGGGATTTCCAACCGTGAATCTTGGGTGGAGGAGGCACTGTGATGGCGTGGCAATATTTTCCTGTGGATTAGGGCTTCTCCTTGTCTTGAGGGAAGCATTCACATTTATCATTTTCACTCTATGCTTCAGAGACTTATCTGGAGAACATGTGTTCCAAGATGACAAATTTCTCTTTTCATATGTCTCACTGTGTTCCAACAGGATTTCATGAACATGATGATGTGGAGCATCTACCCTGGTGTCCTCAGTTTCCTGATCTCAATATTAAGCCTTTGTGGGTTTTTTTTTTTTTTTTTTTTTAGAGAACAAAGTCTGCTTTATTTCCTCCTCCACATACACTATCCATGCTTGAGATGGCCAGCAGAAGAAATGGGTTCAAATTCCGATGAACTTTCTTCAAAGCCTTTGTCTATCTCAATTTGATTCAGCCCGAATGTGGCTCAATCCCATATTAATTAAAGATTTTCTTTTTCTTCACCTGTGTTATTTTGTCCTATATATGTATTATGTTATGACAGATATCTTATCGATATATAAAAAAAGTAATGTATTCATAAATGTTTATTATTTATTGAAAAATTACTAGTTCTTCTAGTATCTTAAATTATCCAGTTATTTGAGAAATTAAGCAACACTGTATTCTATATACAGAAAATATTTTACTGTTGCCAAGGTAAAATTTCTATTAAAACATCCTTTGCCGTGTCTTAAGTTCATCTCTATCCAGTCCAAAGTCTATCTAGTCAAAAATTTGTTTGAGAGTACAGCTTGAAACTAATAATATCATTCAGTTTTGATATTTCTTTATTTTTCTATGAATAGTAGCTTTTTAAAAGAGCTTTCCATTATTTCTGTTTTATTTAGTCAATACTGGATTGATTTCACTTTAATCATGTTTCCTGAAGTTAACTAAGAGCAAGCTCTGAAGACTTCACAAACTACTGTGAATTATATGTTACAAATTTTTAAAATTTTGTAGTGTTATGCACAATTGCAGAGGTAACCTGATAAAAAAACATTCTCCATCAGAAAAATTTACTATAAAATTTTAAAAGATATATTGTTTATTTTTTATAAAATAAATAAGAGGATGTTGAAAGTTTTCATGACTTGGCTGATGTACTTCAACTATAACCTGTTTTGTCCAATTATGTTCGAGAATGAATTCCTTTGCTTGGAAGTATATTACACTTGTCTAGCATCATTTTGCTTTGATCTATTCTAAAAATATTCAAGTTCATTTAATGTCATAGAAGTGAAACTGTTTAAATTATGTAGCATATTTTAAACCAAAACTTATAGAGAAATAAGTAAAAGTGACAGCTGTAAGATGAAAAACTAACTGAGGACATTACAAAAGGAAAATTATAGGTAAATAGGCCTTGGTAAATATGCAGATTTAGATGAATTTCCAATTTTCTTGTTTACACAGTTATCTTGGCAACATAATTATGTCACTACACGCAATATCCCGTTACCAAATTGCAATCATGCACAAAATTCAACTTTGCATTTGCAAGCTATTTTAAATTTCAAATATCAAATTTTGAACATTTCATTATAATTACTTACTACAGAAGTATTAAAATGCTAATAACTAGAAACTAATTTCTCAGAAATTACATATTAAAAAACAAATATATTTTTTTAGCAGTAGTCAGTCTACAACAGGTGACAACTGTGCAATAAAGCTTAATCTATAATATGAATAAAATGCATTTTTATGAAAACTCTTATTTTAAATTAACCAGCCAGTGGTGCCCACCATAAAAAAAACTTCAGTGTATAGTGCAATTTATGGTTGAATTTAACTGGGCAATAAAGCGAAACTTATAATGTAAATAAAATGCATTTTTTATAAAAAAAACTTGAGTTTTCAATTACATTATTAAACATACATTTTTTCAAAACTCAGGTTTAAGCCTTATAATTCATGGTCAACCTGAATGCATGTCAAATATTTTACACAATGCTCAATAAATTATGCAAATTAAACTTAGTCTTAAGCCAAAAATGTATCCAATGCACACAATTAGGCTAGTTGCCAGAAAGTTATAACTATCAGCAGAGTTATGATTATTAAGTGTTTAATGAAGCAAAAGAAACACTAACTATTGGTTTAAGTATCTATAAAGCATTTAATAGAACCTAATAGATGAGAAACTAATAGTATATCAATGATTAGACTTAAATAAAAATAGCAAGTTTAGTTTATTGGTATCAAAAATGAATATATAACATAAATTAAATCAAAAATTTGATAGCAGATAAAATAAAAATAAATAAATTATAATACCAAGGCATTATGCTTTAACCAAAACTATCAGACACCGGAGTTATGTGAACATGTCGCAGACCTTTGGATTCTCCTAACCTGCTGCTTTTAAACAGTTAGTATACACTCACTTTGATGAACTGGCATGCATATATAATTAATAATAGTTAAATACAATGAATTAATAATTAGATTTGAATAAAGATGTGCAATGCTTGATCAGCAAAGTGATAAAGTTTTAAGTGCATTAGCAATACAAAAGTTGGATAACAGTATGCTCGTCAGGCATAGCAGAAAAGTGAATTTAAAATAAAATAAGCAAGTATTTTAAATGAATGATAAAAATGTGATTTTAAAAATTATGTAAAACAGTACTAAACTAAGATTTTAAAAGAACTGAATACATAAATTTAATTTGTAGTACTGGGGTAACAGTAGCACATTATCAGCAATATAGATTTTGGATTACTTGCTGAAAAAAATTTCACTGATTATGTACTGCTGTGTATTATTATCATTTCTTAGAAAAAGCCAATTTACAGCCATAAGGGTTGGCTGATTGAATTCCTATAACTGCGTCATTCTCAGCTTGGTAAAGAAAACTTGCCAAATATTACAATTTTGATCATAATGCCTACTTTTATTTTATCAGTTATATTCAGTTTTAGTCTTGTTCTTCGTGGTAGCCTAGTTGTTAAGGCATCTGCCTTTCATGCGAAAGCCGGGTTTGATTCCCAATACCGCCAAAGACTCTTTGAGTACATATGATATACATGCTCGTTAAATCTGTGGAATCGAAAGTCCTCTGGTCAGTTGTTGAGCAGTTACTATGGGTATAATGGTCTGGAGAAAATTTCTTCCCTTTCCAGATCAAAGTCAAAATTGAGGGAACAGATTCTTTGGTGGTGCCATCTATCGGAGGAATCTTAAAGCAAAATCTTACTTTCACATTCATCTTGCTCTGATTAAACATAGAAGCTCCCTACTGACTTAAACACCCATGGCCGACGTTAAAGCGATCTTGGCTCCTCCAAGTGTCATAAGTCATCAACAGTCTTGTTCATTATAATCTAACTGTATACTTATTAAAATTATTTGTTTGCATATTAAATTAAGATAAAACTAAATTACATAGTTTAGTTTTACTAATATATATTTTGTTAATAACTATTTAATTTTAGATTTATTTCAGAAAAATAATTGTATCTTGCTTATTACAGGTTGCACATGATTGTCGAAATGACAGTGGTGCCTTATATCATCAGTTTGGTGTTGTATTGTCTAATGTCTTTGATACTCAGGTAACTTATTTATTATTTTATTGTAATTAAAATTTATCTGATGGTATTAAAACTTTTGATAGCATTGTTGAAATGGAAGTTTCAAATTTTTTGATCTTTCTCAAGAATATATAACAAAATACAGAGTTGAATTTTACGATTTTTAGCGTGTTATATTCTTATACTATATAGTGTCATAGCTTGATAAGCAATATCATCCCTAAATGTCTTGTTTTTATCTTTAGATTTGCTATTCTTGATTTCATAACGGACAAATCTTTGATTATATCACTTAACCATCTCTTTTAGACATAACTTCTTGATTCAAAAGACTCTAGTTTTATAGATATTCTCAAAATCTTATTTTTATCCATTTTCTAAATCATATTTCTCTAAGTCTTATTTTGCATGGTTAGGTTAATGAGACCCAGCCATTATAAATACCAAGGTTTAATGTACTAAAAGGTGTTTTCTTGCTTGAAAAGAAGTTCGATCTTCTTTCTGATTCTTTAAGAATTATTTAAATTTTTTTGTCCAAAAATTCATAGTATTTATTATCTTTTATTTTAAAGATTAATCAGTTGTATTCATCATTTTGCTACTGGTCTAATGACATTTTATATTAGTTTAAGAATTTACAACATATATATATATATATATATATATATATATATATATATATATATATATATATATATATATATATATATATATATATCTTGCCTTTATCTTAATATATGTAGCAAGATGCAGTTGGCGACATTAGGGAAGAGATAAAGTTTGCGAACTGAATTTCATCCCATAAGTTGGTACAGAAGCTAAATGCACCAAACCTGTGTCTGAATGGATTCATTCGATGATTCTATAACATATTCCAATGTGTTTAATTTGCTTGTAATTTTATTAACCCTTTAAGCTTATGTGTATTTATTTTTATATGGTTGTGTGTCTGAGATTTTGATTCCCTTAAGATGTATCTTTTTCATGTCTTGTCATAGATAAAAAAAATTTTGATTTCTTTACCAAATATCATATTCTATGCCAGTTTTTCAGTAAGTTGCTTTTAACACTTAATAAAGATTCCTCCAAATCCTTGGAAATATCAAGAGATAATTTTATTTGATTTTTTAACCCTTTAAACACTGTATTTTTACAATCAGGGCAATTTTAGAATAAATTTTAGAAGTAAAATAAAACTGATGCTAAAAATAATTTTATTGATTTGTTTATTAACTTAAAAATTCATTTATAAGCAACAGACATAGTAACATTTTTGTAAATTTTACTAATTACTTTACTAATTTTACTAAATTAATTTTTATAAAGATTAAATTACTACAATTCTAAAATTTTTTTCAATTTTAGACTTCAATATATCATATTACTATATTCTGTCAAAAAACATTATAATAAATGTAGACAAAAATATCTTAGACTAAAATTTGAAAATACTTTGATATACTGAATTTGGTAATGCTAGTAAGCTGCAATGTTAAAGACAAATATTTGAAAACTTTAATTTTTGTTATTTTTAAATATAAATTAAAAATTAAATTTTAATATAAACAATATCAAATCTGATCATTTTATTATCTCCTGTAAACATCCTTTACATGATAAAATTAATTTTTCAAATGTTATTGGAGCTTAATTTTACTGTTTTATTAAATGAAATTGAAATTAAATGTGTTTTTAGCTATGGTTTACCATTTGGTAGATGTGTTTTTAATTGCTGAGAATTTTGCAGTAATATTAATGTTCGTAGTAAAAATGTTCTCTGTAGAAATATTAAATATAGATGATTGACATGGAGAAAATTGTACAGAAAAAAAATTTTTTGAAAAAGATTTGTTTAACTTCACCTTATTACAAAGTGCGATAAACTGAGATGAAGGCTCATGAACAATCATTAACAATAATTCCAAGAAGCTAGAAAAACTTGTCGATTTTTATTTTTTAATAACTTTTAAAATGAGGTTAGGCATATTTTTTAAAAATAAAATTTGTTAATAATTAAATAAAAGAAATGGAATATTTTCAAATTGTGCATTGGATACCTTTTTCTTTTCTACTATGCATGCTTTTTTTTTTTTATCTTACTTTAATATGTTTGCTGTCATTTTTTTATTTGCCTTCTCTATACCTTTTGTTTTAAAGTTTGCTGTATAACTTAAAAGTTTTTGCTTACTTGTGGTGATATAAGAATTTGAATATTTTCAGAATGATGTAACTCAGATCGAGACAAAATCCGAAATGTTGATAGTAACTGTTTGTTACAACTATCTTATCTTTACAATGAACCAAATTTGTTCTTGAACAAAATTGGGTAAAGATGATTACAAATGAAATAAGTTAGCTGAATTGTATTGCCATTTGTTATTTATTTTATAAAAACAGCAAACAGCATTATTTTTAAAAAAATATGATTTTAAGTTTTTTTAATGGAGAATGTTTTTATGATCAGATTTTCCGCGACTGAGTATAATACGCACAATGAAATTCAAAACTTCTTTAACACAAAATCCATGGATTATATACAGGAAAATACGGTAACGTAATTAGTAACAATCAAACATTAGAAAGTGTAATTTTATTGAAACCATAATTCAATTTGTACATAACCCCTGGAGAAATATTCCCTGTACACATTCAAGCATTTGACTGATACCTAATCTTAATGAGTGAAAAAATTGTAAAATATGCATTTCTGAGATACCAGACATTTACCAACAATTGTATCATTCTACTACAATAATGATCTTAAATAATTATGGAAATTAGGCTTTTGGTACAATATCATTGGTAACAAGAGGGGGTTACCAAGCTTACATAATCATAATTTAATAAATATTTTTTTTAAAGTCTGTAAGTAACTAAATAAGAAAATTAATACCTATTAATAAAAATACAAATAAAACTAAAATATTAAATAAACAAAAAAATAAGAAAACGAAATTCAAAAGGATACATGAACAAAAAAGATAAGTGTTAATATAAATTTCAAGACATATATACATTAATAATGAAAATGTAAAACTGAAATATTAAGTTTTATTACTAAAAATTGGTGTTACAAAAAAAATATAATTCAAACGCTTGAATAAAAACAGCAAGTAAGAGAATAAATAGTTAAATTTCAAAAGTGAAAATAAAATTTTTAATAGTTGAAAGGATAAGAAAAATGTCATAGTCAATAAAAGTACCATATTGTATGAAAAAGACTTTTAAATTTTAATAAAATATTTAAATGAAAATAATGAAAAAGTACCATACTACCCAGAATTTAAACGTCAAAACGGGCCATAAAATTCTTTCAAAAAATCCATTTTAATTATTCTTAGAAAAATTCAAGTTGAAATGAAAATGTAAACAAAGTGCTCTGAAGTTCCTCCAATGGCATATACATCAGAATTGTCAAAATATATTATAAAGCATTCTTAATACCTATGTGCATTCTGAAGCTGTTAGAAATTTAGAAAAGCTGTCATTCAAATTGCATAAACTGAATTTTTTTAATGTAATATATATATATATACTTAATAAATTAAAAATAAATAAAATATTGAATGACTTAATGTTACTATATATGACAGCCATGTTGATTTCCTTTGATCTGGTCAGAGAGAGTTCAATGAAGTTGTAATTATATAGATCGTTTTTGAGAGTATCACTTAATTCTAATTCACCTATCATGTTTTTTAAAAGGAAATTACACAATTGCATATCATATTAATTACTACTGTGACAAATCTTTCATTTGAAATGTTTATTCAAATGAGTAATTTCACTAGCAAAAAAAGAGGAAAAAATTATTACTCTTTCTAACACAAAAATAATTAATGCTGAAATTTTCATAGTCATAGTGAACTAAATTTTACTCTTTGTTTATAAAGCATGAAAAACATTCTACTGCAATGGAAATTTGTCCTCCTTTCTCTAGTAAATTAATATTCTATTTGACTCATCTTACTATTTTTAATTGATTTTAACAATATTTGGCATTTTTAGCTTGTAATTTGTTTTTTAAATGTTTGAAGTGTTTATTTAAAAAATATTTTTTCAGGCTGCTCATGCTGTACTGCAACAACAAGATGCAGGCAAGCCAGTATATAAAGTAAAAAATATATCTCTGAATACTTTGTGTAGTACTTATGGAGGACCAGTGAATCCACGGAAAGATCAAATGAAAAGCCTTTATCGTAGAGATCAAAAGTTTTGGAGTCGACGTCCTTTAACGGATGACATGATTTTTCATGCTGCCTTTGATGTTTTTTGTCTTTTACCAACTGTTTATTATAATATTAAAAGGTTAGTTGATATTTTCTTTGTTTATAATTGTACTACTACTTTAGACTAGATTTTATTTTGAAAAAAAAAAAAATCCAATACCTAAATGAAATGGTGCTAAAAAATTGTTTTGTAACTATATCTTATATGATGCTTAAAGAAGAAATTGGAAACTTATATTTATCAAATAAAGTTTTGAAATATTTTTTCTTATTCAAGAAATGGTGTTTGATATTTCACTATGACAAAAATAAATTTTTATTTCTTTGAAGAAAAATGTACCCTCGCATAATGAAAGATTTTTCAATTGCAGTGACTTGAGATGAGCATTTAGTACTAATTGTTAATTCATTTGTGTCAGTTAATATTCACTCTGATTTTATATCAAACATTGCTCAAGCATGTTGGCATAACTGCTATTGCTTCATTTTCAATATTTCCTGTCAAGGATGTTTTTTATAATAAATTAAAAAATTTTATCTCTTGAAAAGTCTTAAAACATTTTTACACTTCTATTTTGAATGCTTGCAGTTCCTACAGCTATTTACGATTCTAAATTGTCAATTATTATTTTAAATATTGCAATTGACTGTGGATCTTGTGGTATTTCAATTATCTATGAATATTTCTAAAAATATGCAATAAAGCATTTTTTAAGTACTTTTTTTTAAATAATTCATTTCTTGTACAATGTGATAGTTTTATTTACAAATATGATGAAAGATGCATTATGCATATTACATGATAGATACTGTTGTAAAAAATTTTGATTTCAATGTTGTCAACATGTGTGATGTCTTAAAAATATGACCATATACATAAATATTTATATATATTACAGAATCATTATGATAATGTTCCTTTTTCTTTTAATCAAAATTTCAAAAGTCTTGGCAGTGGTGCAATAAATTGCTACCCAGTGAGAAGCCTGAAGCAGGACCCCCCCCCAATAGCTCTAGGTAGATCCCTGGGGATGCAAGAGGTCAAGAGGCTCCCTCTACAAGCATTAACTGCTTTTTCTTTGTAATAAGCCTGTCGTTGGTTTCGAATCGCTTGTTTTAATAAGTGTTTGACATTTCTTAAACCAATTGGAGTGTTTTGGGGGTTTAAAAAAGATGCCTCTTTGGCGAGTAAATCTGCATTTTCATTACCAGGTAAACCACAATGGCTAGGGATCCATTGAAAGGTAATTTCCTTCCCTGCAGTTAGCAAAGTGTTAATGATGGTTTTACATTCTAATTCTTTTGATGAAGGCAGGGGATTATAATTTGTCACTGTATGAATTGCAGCCTGGCAATCGACGAGAAAGGCAAATTTCATTTCTGAGAAATCCAGAGTTTTTTGAAGAGCAATTAGAATTGCATACATTTCTCCATCAAAATTGTCAGAGGGTTTTCCCAAAGGCTCTTTGAGTTGGAAAAATATATATAACTTTATATATATATATATATATATATATATATATATATATATATATATATATATATATATATATAAATGTTAAATTATATAAATTACATATGTGTGTAACTATTTTATGTATTTATTTTTCATTCAGAAATAAAATTTTTAAGTTGTACAAAGATTTGTACATTACATTTGTATTTCTGAAAACTGCATTTCATGGATATGTAGTCAAAATATAAAGAATCAGTATTTAAGTATTGTTACAGTAAATTTGTAATCCACAAGACTATAATGAACATCATTTGAAAATATCTACCAAGTTAAAAAATATGCCAGAATACTAGTCTTATCCCTAACTATCAATAGTTAACTGTATCATTTTTATTTGATTATATGTACAAGATTTGACTTGTAGGTTGAGATGTAAAGATTATACAGTAAAGAGCAATAGAATTAGAGATAGCTGTCATTGTGTAAATTTTAAGCTGTGTCTAGGTCTGGAAGTGATTTACAAATGAAGCTTTAACAAGATAAGTGCTGCTAATCCTTATATTTTGAAGTTTCTAATATACGTATTTAAGTGCATTTTCTTATGATCAAATCGTTGTGGCCTTAGTGAATAGTTCCTTTTACTTCAGAAATAGTACTGACTCTTAAATTTTCACAAACCTCTGTGTAGAGTGTATTATGAATATGTTTATATTTACTGGTAGAACAATCGTGGCCTAGGTCAACTTCCACAAACAACTGTGTGTGTGTGTTTGAAGTCATGGGCAGCTATCCTTCATAACAGTGGATAGCTTAGTTATTATTCCACTGATCATCCATTAATATCTAATGGATAGTTAATAATCAAGACAGTGCTGTCTCAAAAAAGTCTTAAACTTTATTTTAGAATTTAGTTGTTGCATAGTAAGAATTTAATTTTTATGTCTATTTTAGTTTTTTAAATATATTAATACATTTCTAAAAATAAATGCACATTAATGAATGTATTTTTGATATATTTTAGCTTGATACGACCTGAGTCATTTTCCATGCTTGAAGAACTTTGTCTTGAACAAATCATGACTTATATTCATCCCGAAGAAGTAAAGTCATCAAAAAAACAGCGCAAAATTGATATGGAAGTTTTAGACCTTAAACAAAAACTTAATTCAGCTCATACAAAGCAAGTTGTTCTAAGCAATAGAGAAATACGTTTACTCAGGTATAAATTTTTATTTCAAAAATGTTTTGCTATCAAAATATTTGCAAAATATTGATGAAAAGTTAATGTGTGTTTAAGTTTTTACCATCAAAATTTTAAGACAAGAATTCATTCAAAACCTCATTTAAGGAAATAGGAATAATAATTTTTATTAATTAATATTACCATACACGTCAAGTAAATTATTTTTAAACAGATGAAGTACTTAATATGTGTATAACTAATTTTTCAAAATGGCTATTATGCAATTATAATGCCATATATCTTTTAACAACTGCAGTTTACTAAAAGTTGGTGATAAGACCATTGAAGCTTATATTTTCAAGCACAATAAAATAGTTTGTAAGTAGTTTAATTCTGAGGATAGATTTTATATTTTGTTTTTCTCACAAGTAAGCTTTATGTTGTATGCTTAAATTTAATGAACTGTAAAATTTATTTTTGTTTTTTGGGAGTGAAACTTCTTAATCGTGTTTTTGTGTTTAGTTAATATTACAGTGAATTTAAAAAAGATTTTTTCATGACATATATGCTTTACTGGGAACTTTAAAAACCTTTAAATAAAATAATTTTGAATTTTTTTCCAAAGGGGGTTTATTATTTATTTTTTTCCTTGAATATAAAGTTAAGGAAAATAAGTACATGGGCAAAGCAAGGTACATCAACTAGCATAGTTTAAACGTTATCTGAAGCCTCATGAATAAAAGAAATGTTTTTAATCTATACCAATTATTACATTCATTGCCTTTGATAAATTTTTGAATCGATTATCTCTTGATTATCTCTTGAAATTTTGAATTGTTATTTTTGTAAACCTAAGTAAATAAATTTTAGACATTTTATTATTTTTTTATTTGTATGCATGATCGCTAATCGACATAGGGAAATGATTACTAAGAAAAGACAATTATTTTAAGTTAGAAAAATTTACTAATTTAACTATTGTTAACCTTCTACTAAGTTTTTTGAAAGCACAGACTTGTATAACATCAAACCAATCCTATATTTTTAAGGTTCTTTTTTAATTCATATTTTTTTCATCTACTTCATTATCAGTTTCATTAGTTCATTTGAATTAATTAATAACTTAGAAAATATTTCAGTATAATAATATATGATTAAGTAAAGCATTTTTTTCAGATTTTTATAGATATTTGTAATTTTTTCTCTTTTTTCTGTCAACTCATGCTAATGTGTTTTCTCTGTATTTGAGCAAGACATTTTAAATCTCTTGAAATATCCTTTATATTATGTTGTAGTTTTTAATCATAAAAAAGTGTGGAATATTTATATGTTTTTAGCATTTTTTATCTGGTATTTAAATACTAATCAAGATGAATTCAGCATTGGATACAAAGCAAATCAATCTCTTTGCGATGGGTGAATCATTTATGCATTTTGTATGGACGAATGTAAGACCCAGGAGGTTCAACCATGCATTCTTGAAAAACTAGCCTAGTGAACAAGCAGAGCATATATGCATTTTAAGCTGAGAGAATTTTTAATAACCACTAGATGCCATTCTGCATCCATAACATTTAAACTGAATGTAGTTTTAGTGTTCTGACCTTCAGTTTGGCTGTTTTTTGGTATTTTGTTCAACAGCTGTGATTGGGGGGGGATCATTATATAAACAAACATAGCTTAGCTCTTTAACTTTCCACTACAAGCATTCTCGCTTCTGATAGCTCTCAGAACACTTTTTTTTTGTTTTGTTTTCGCTGCTATGTCTGGTCTTTTAGAGTTTTAGCGTCAATTTTGTTACTGTTTGTATTGCTTTCATATGTATTTTGCACACGTCTCTTTCTTTTTTGGAAAGCCTTGACTCCAAATTACTATGGTGAGGAAGCGTTATTTATCAGAGGATGGATATATTTATGTGATAAATGAAGCAATTAGCAATATAGATGAAAGTAATGATTCATTTGCTAAAGAATTAGAAAGTGACATTTCTAGTGATTCTGACGCTGACACTTCTCCATGGTTCAAGATTTTAAACACTCAGTCTTCATTTTAAATTTTATTTCTTCTTGTAAATAACCTTTGTCATATATTTGTTATTAATTTGAAAGTATATTAATGTGTTTTGTCAATTAAAATTTTGAAATAATTGGAATGGTACTTTCAATAATTATTTCTGACAGTAAGAAACTTTTTCTATATTTTCATATAAATTGAAAAAAAAACATTATTAAAGTCTAGTTTTAATGTTGTAAGACGTAAAATAATCTAAAATGCTACCAAATATTACAGCAGTGAGACTTCATTATTTGCGATTTTTTTTCGAAACTTAGGCCTTGTAGAGCAAAAAAACCATTTCCTGTAGTATAATATGTTTCACTTCTGCTTCATCCTGAGCCTGCATCTTAAACAAAGGCACCTGTTGTGAAAAGATTAAAGGATAGATTTCACTTGTAAGATAGCATGGAAAATTTTCTGTTCTGGGAGAAATTATATTTGATGATTTCATGTTAGCTTTATGCAAAATTTTTCCAACCATGCTGTGAATTGATAAATTTGTTTACATTTACTTCAATATTCCACTAGTGTAAGTCAAAAATAATTGTCATAATTCAATTGTTTATTAAGACCAAAAAAAACAATAGAAATTTTCAAATTCTTTTTAAATAAAATTCAATATTTTATATATAAATATTTCAGATGCAAAGCCAATTTATAGTCTAGAAATAATGCAAATTTTATTGTAAACTAGATGCTTTATATTATGTAAACTATGTCACTGGTCTTGGGATTGGCTCGAATTGTCAGACAAATGATTAGCATATTCTTGCTTTCAATTCAATAGCTCATGGGTTCAATTCCCCCTTTGGGTGTAGATGTGTGTAGTGGTTCACAACTCACTTTAAACTGGAAATTCCAATCTAATTATCTCTTCTGCATAAAAAATCACTGAGCAGTAAACAAACCAAATGATACATTGATTCATTATACTGCTTAATCTTTAAAATTGAATGAAGGAAAACTTGGCTTATATTTTGTAGTGACCTATAAAAGAATAATTTTGCGAAATATGTCAATTTGTTTATAAGTTTCTAGCCATAAAATAACTTTTTATAATACATTTTTAATGTGATAAATGTTAATAATGGTTTTGAATTAAATGAAACCATGATTTTTGCAAGTAGATATAGATATATCATATTTTGTTTTTATTTTTGTACATATTTAAATAAGAAAAATAGAAAGTTAATTTGATCAAGAATCAATTATGTTTTATTTCTTTAAAAGTCTAAATCAGGCTGACAGGAGAAGAGTTAGCACTCTTGCATTCAGTTGTTGCATAAGCATACTTCCCTGTACCTAGCTCATAGTTGAGCTCTACTTGTTAGTATGAGTCTAAGTAATTTAAAAGCAAGAATCTAACAGAAGACCCCTAATACTTGCATCCCCAAAGATATAATTTCACTTAAACATTGCAACCTCAACCTATTTAACATGTCCCAGCTGCCTTTGGTTAACATGACAGATTTTTGATTAAGCCAGGATTCAAACTCCCTATGTTCCAATAATGAGAACAAAGCCCTAACCAACCAAGCCACCGCACCCATTTGGCTTTCAATTCAATAGTTCATGAGTTTGATTCCCCGCCTCAGGCATAGATATTCATTAGTGACTTGGAATCCACTTTTAAATTATAGGCCATGGTTTAATTAAATCTTGTGTGCTGAAAAGGACTACAAGTGTTAATCAAATCAATTCAGAATTGCAGAATATATTACAGGTCATAATCTTTGAGTAATAGGTGTTTGCTGATTTCCTTGATATTCATTTCAGAGTAAGGGCATTTTTCTACAAGTGCTTAAAAATATTAAATTTAATGAAAGTATAAAAATATTTACTAATATTCCTTCTTTCTCTCCCTCTGTATACATCCACACTTATACATAATGTAACGCTATTGTTATGAGGGACATCCAGTCATTAAATATTTATAATGTTTACAAATTCCTATAGTGTCTACTTTTTCTTAAAACATACTTTTTAATGATCTTATAGTATTACATTTCCAGAGTATTGTAATGAAAGCAATTAAACTTGTCCAAGTTACTTAATTGTAACTGAGAAAGGGTCTTGAGACATTTAAAAAAATAGTAATCAAAATTGTTGAAATAGTAAAATTGGTTTAGCTATTGTCCACTCATATAGCTGTTAGCTTTTTGTTTTTGTCAATTTCATGTTAATGTGACTAAGTATCAATGAAATTATACAAACATTCAGAGAGAAGAATTTGTTAAAATTCTCAAGTAGGATTTTTAAATGAGTTACATTTGGGAAAATCATCCCAATTCCTTTCATGTCTTAAGCATGTGAAAAGTTTTTAAGTTTAATTTTATCAGATTACTCATTTGGTAAAATGTATTAATATAGTCAGATAAAATTGTCATTATTGTGATCACACCTTCTAAGCAAAGAAATCTTTTTTGAGTAATTTAATGCTGATAAAAGAATATGGTAAGAAAAGGAGCTATTAAACACTGATATAAAATTATTAACATATTAGTAATAAAAAAAGTAGTATTGTTTGAGCAACATTAATATTTTAACCATTAGGTTACATTCATAGCTTTTTATCTCGCAATTTTCTAGTTGCTTGCTTGTTTTTAAATATTTTTCCAGTCAATGAAATTAATTGCTCTGAATAAGTTAAAGTACTCAAAACCAACTGTTTTGTGTCATTGATATTAAAACAAGAATATGAATGATGTATAACCAATATTTTTAGATTCTCTTTTTTATTAAAAGTATGCCACTCAGTGTTTTTAATTTGGCTTATTTCATTGACACCAAATGTTGCTAGTTTAGTTTGTGATTATAAATATAACTCATACAACATTTTTTTAATATAATCATATTTTTTATTTTAAAAGTTTTATTTTTTACAGCCATGGGTTTTAAAATTTGAGGTTTACCAAGAGACGAGGAAGCTGTGATTTCATTTAATCATTAGTCACTCAAAATTAATATGTTCAAATATAATCCTGTTATGCAGTTAAATTGTATCCATTAATACATTTTTTTTTGTTCATGCCAAGAAGTTAAAAGTGTGCAGATTCAAACTTACTTTGCAGTGTCCTTATTCCTTTCGTTATTTCCCTTCCATTTATTTATTTATGGCATCAGGAATCATTGTCTGTTGAGTTTTATGTTCAACAATGAAGTAGTTGAAGTAGCGAGAATACCATGGTTGATTGGAATAATTACTTGCATTATGTTTGTGCCTGTTCTTTTTTTTCTTATCCTAATGCTAAAATTAGTAGTTGCCATAAAATTGTAGAATGGCTATTCACTTGAGGGAAAAGTAGTATAGGCCGTGTTCTTACCGTACAATAGGTTTTTGGAGGATTGTGTCAAACTAAAAAATGCTTTAGTCTAGCTGTTCCATATTGTTATGCTGAAAATATATCACAGAGGGAGCATATTTTCTGGCTGCAGACATGGATATAAATCTTCAGATTTGGGAGCTGCTGAATACAAATATTTGATGGTAAATCATTCATATAATTTCTTACATAAGGTGTCTAACATAATGTATCAAATAATGGGAAGATATTGCTGAACAATGAAATAAATGTCGACAAAGCACTACCTACAAGGATTTATTTTCTTATCTGATAGAATTCGTATGGTGTTGTATGCAAACAAAAGACATGTTTTCTATTGTGTTAAATGATATATTTTTTAATTAGTTTCTTTATGTATTTGTGTTTATGTAACATTTTGTATTGAAAATAGAAAAAATATTTTTTAATATAACTATTTGTGCATTTGATTTTTGTAATTAAAATCTGCTAAAAAATTTTAATTGTGCTGATATAGCTATATTTTTGCTAATATGGCATGAAAAGTAAGTAGCAAACCTTTAACAGAAAAATAGCGTTTTTATATTCTTAATGATGAAAGTTTTTGTCTCTTCTGAAGAATTGTCCCTTTTCAGAGGAAATTTCATTTGAAAGTGATAAAACTTTTTAAAATTATTTTTTGCTATTTGCTTTATAAAATAAGCAGATAAAAATGCTAATTCAATCTATTATTTATTATCATAGGTACCTTGACCTTAGTCCTCAAGATCGTGCCAAAATTGAAGGTACACCAAAAGTAGCAAAAAAATTAGAACGATTGAGAAGCAGAGGAACAAGTAATGACTCTGGATCTATACATTCTGGTTCCAATAATGCAGAGGATGATAATTTTTCTGAAGACAGTAGTGTAGATGGAACTGGTGATTATGATGATCATTTAAATAATAAAGGAGAATATGATGTTAGTGAATCAAACTATAGTTCAATATCTGATTCCTTTGCTTGTTATGCTTCACCTGCTCATTCGTTGACAAATTATAGAGTTGCTACACCTGAACTTATGCTTAATGGAACGTCAGATCAATTTAATAGTTGGTCTCCAGATGGTAGTAGTTGTGGAGGTATAAATGGTTGTAGCTGTGACTGCCATAAAAAGCATCCCATGTCACCTAAGCCTCTAAAATTGCTAAGTGCTCAAATTTGTCATGCAACTTCTCAGACGTTGTCAACTGGTGATATTGTAATTACCAAAGTTTTTTTTTCAGAAAATGATAGAGTAAATGGAAGCAAAGCTTAATTATTTGCATATTATTTATTGGTCAAATTATTGGGCTTCAATTATTTATTTTTTGTATTTATTTATATTTTTATTATTTTTGCTTAAATATTTTAATACTGTTATAAGCTTTTTACAAAATTTACTGCGGACCTACTAACTTTTACTCATTATGTGCTTATTTTATGCTTTTACTGACATTAGGGTTGATTTTATGCTTGTTATAAAAAATATTAAAACCCTCCACAGAAAATTTAAAGGGAGTGCATTCATGAAAAGTCATTCCTGTGCTTATATTCTTTTATGCAGTTAAAAGGAAGTTTTCAATTTTTAGTTTCATCAAATCACTCATTATTTAATGTATTATCAATTAAAATCACCTTCTTATGATCATCCTTACTGAAATGAGAAAAATCTTTGTTTTTATGTTGATATTGCAGGGGGGAAGTTGCACTATATTTGTGCTAAATATTAAAATTTGAATAAAAATCAAATTTAATTAGACTAATAATTAAAGTTATTAGAAGTAATTATAAAAACATTTCCTTTATGAGAAATTATGATGTTTAAAGAAAGAAATGTCTATGAAACAAATGCAATTTTTTTCCTTCCTTAATTCATATTTAAAATTAGAATATTTATTCAGCATTTAAATATTAATATATGAAATATTTCTCAAGTACTAGTCAAACCTATTATGAGATGAGTAGCGGAAATAAAACATTTATGTTTTCAAATGTTTTATAAATTTTAAAATATTTAGATTTTTTATCACTTCTCAAAGTAAAAATTCAAAGAGCTAAGTTTTTGAAAGGTTTTGTAATTATTGTGACAAACCTCTTAAAACTGTTTTTTTATGGTACACATGAAGATAGTTATTATTTCTCATTACTTACCTTTCTTAACTGTTTCCATTTACTATGCAAAAGCTTACAATTGAGCAGGATTTTTGAAATATTGCTGTAGCATTTGTAAATATGTATTACTTATCAAAATTTTCTTTAGTATTATGTCATTTTTAAATAATTATACATTTTGTTATATTCTAATATTCTGCCAAATTTTTTAAAATTTTGAGATATTTTAGGAATGCCCGATTTTTTTAAAGTAAAATTTTTTGTAGCATCTGTCATTTCTTTCTTTTTGTGAAAAAAAAAAATTACTAAAACTTTGGAATGTATGCTTTTACATATGATCTGCTTCCAGAACTAAGTTAGCATTTCTTTCATAAAACACAACTTGTTTATCAAAAAAATAATAATAATAATAATGATAACATACTTTTATTTGGCAGCTATCACATGTATGCAATTCAAACCAATAGGTAAAATTCTAAAACAATTTCTTTTGATTTTAAAGGCTTCAAATATTTTAAAATTGAGTTATATATTTAAATACACACTAAATATATTTTTAAGCTGTTTCTTTTTACTGTGTATAGAAAGCATGAATTCACCTCCTATTTAGTATTTTAGTTTTTTTGCTACACCTATAGACATTTACTGAAGTTCTGAATTATGTCTATTCATATTTAGTCTACTAGTAAATCTGTATTTAGTCTATTTCCTTGACATAATCTGAAATTATGTCAAGGAAATAGAAGGCACTTAAAACATTGAAAATTACATATATTAGTATGTAAAACTAATTATTTGATGTTTCATTGATCCATTTAAAATTCGTTTCACTTTAAGCTTATTTTTCACCATTTTATATATTAATTTTCTTTTTCTCTTATAATTAAATTATACTTTTTGGTCATAGGCAGCTAGTTGTAACAACAATGACTTGAATGGTCATTTCTTAGTTTACAATTTTGGAAGTTAATTTCTTGTAATGGAAATATAAATCCCATACTTTTGCTGACAATTTAATATCTGTTAAAAAAGGATTTACAATTAAAGATATTTCGATTACACCAAAGTATATTAATTTAGGGGTGAAAAAAATTTACCAACATATTTGGCAGTAGATCTTAAATGTTAATTTACATTCAACCACCTTTGAATACTCTTTTTTGCAGATTGTTGGATGTAAGATTGAAGTATTAGTACTGTAATACCTTAATCAATAATTTCAAGAATCATTTATCTTTGTAATTTGTGGGTGGGTGTTTACAGCATACATTGAGTATATTTTCTAAAGGTAGTTTTTCAACATTCATGGACTTATTCCTGAAGGATGCATAGGTTAATAAAGCCTTAAACATTTTAGGCCAATATCATGAAAAATTCACCAGTATTTTCCTGGGAAAAAAAGACATGTCTTGTTCATTATGTTAAGAACTGCTTTAAAGTGCAATCTGTAAAATGGAAAGTATTTCAGTAAACTTTTTTCCTTCAAATTTTGTAATTATTTATCAGTAACTCTGAAATTTATCTAAAAATTAAATTCTTTAAAATCAGTAAATATACTTTGTTTTTTAAGTATCTGAAAATTTGTTTTTGATATATGTGATGAGCAAATGAGATTTTCTGAATTTGTATCAATTTTTCATTCTTTTTCAAAACCTGAAACATTCAGATTTGATAAACACATTTAACATATTTTAATCTTTGAAAATACTTGATAAAAAAATTCCATTTAGCTAACCCTCCAAAAGAAGCATTGAAGTGATTGACAAGGTGGTCAAATTTGAAAATTTGCATTCAGTTGATTGAAAATCTTAGTCAGGGTATATCTTTATTTTGACTTAATGTTCTGATGGCGGAGGGGGAGAGAACCTTTGCCCTCTAAAAATCCCAAAATTATAGATCATGGAGAGTTAGCAATATATTTTCTACATGTAAGGAAGATTATGAAAAAATCTGAAATTTATTAATTTGGTTTTTAATGAAATGGTTAGATATTTTGTCTTTGAATTTTCCAACGTTTTCCTTTCAACTGTGGTATTTTCCCTCCCCCCTATCAGTTGTGCTTTTTTTTCTGGAAAAATTTTAGAATTCATGCATAATTGAAAAACCAACAGGCATCAATTGAGTATCTCTTGCCATAAGAATTTGACAATCTTCAGTGGCATTAAATTTTATTTACAGCTTAACATCTTAGAAACCAGAATATTTAAGTCAAGGAAATATAATATTAAACAGCCATATTCCTGATTTTAAAAAAATGCATCCAATTTAAATATTGGATGATACTGATTAAAAATGTTTCGATATTTTATGATATCTATAAAGGTATTATAGTTTATTCATGAAAGTTTTGCACTTTTTATAATTAAAAATGTATGCATGAGTTTTGATTGATTTCCTATTTATAAAAATTTAGAAAAGGATACGCAGTTCTTTTACAGGTTATTGTTTTGACATAGAACATCTCTTCTCTGAATAATGGTTATTAATTGCGTATGTTTCTTTTAATTGTTGTCTTTTAATTTTTATAATTGGAACCATGGAAGATATTTTCATAAGATTCAAATAACTGTTATATTTTTTTAATGAAATCATTTTAGCTTGAATCTAGCTAACACATTTTGTTATGTGTATTATATATCACTGCAGATAAGATGATAGAAAACATTTTCCATCAGAAAAAGCTTAATTTTGGAAAGAAATGCTGTTTTGTAAAATAGATAACGTCATGCAGAAAGCTTTCACGACTTGGCTGCTAAACTTTAGCTATAATTAATTTTGTATAGTTATGTTCAAGAATGAATTCCTTTGTTCGGAAAAATATTGCACTAGTCTTGTGTCAATTTTTATATTGTTTTTATCTGTGCTATTTTCTGTGTGAAATTATTCAAGTCCATATATTGTCATTGAAAGTGTTAAGTTAAGCTTCAGATTTTAAACCAACACCTATTGAAAAGCCAAATATAAAATAGAGATAAACATGCTAATATATGGTGAAAAACAAAGCAAGCATAGTACAAACAAAAATATTTATCCAATGCCGACTTAAGAAATAATCCATTTATTTCATTTAATTATTAGCGAAACAAGTATTTATTTTTAAAACATGTATAACCTCAATTTAAAAATGATTGTTTTTTAATTTTTAAAAGTTATTAAAAAATCAATAAATTTTATTACAATCTTTTAATTGTGCTCTCTTCTTTCATCTCACTTTATCACACTTGGCATGAAGGTGGATAAATGTTGTACAAGTTATTGTATTTTTAATTTTATGGGACACTACATTATCAGCAACATATATTTTTGAATATTCGCTGAAAAAATCTCAAATTATGCAACACTTTTTTCTTTTTTACTCAATAAAAGGCCCTGCAGATTATATACAGAAAAATACAGTAATTCTTGTTTTATCTCAAGCATATATTTCAAATTTTTTCTTGATTATATAAAGTATATATACTTTGTGTAATTAAGTTAAAAAGAGATTTTTGTCCTTGTCTGTTTCCTATGGAAGGAAGAGGAAAACTTATCAAGAACAGAATTGTATGTGAAGTAAACAATATGCTTCCTTTAAGCAGTTTTAGTGCAGGAAAACTGCTTAAATAGGAATGGACATATCACATGATTACACATAGTAATTAATGCCATTATCAGAGAAAATGAGCTTTATTAATTATTACACTGAAGTTACTTATGAGTTTACTGGAATCTAATGCTGTGCAGCTATCAATATCTTATTTTATGTCTCACATTTCATCAATCATGATATCTGAAAAAATTTTTATTGATTCCTGTCTGAACCTTTACATTTGCACTGCATAATTTATTCTAATTGGTGGGAAGGAATTTCTCATACTTTTGAACGCGCTGTTGGTAACTTTGTCTTTCGAAATACTATCCAAATTGAAATTTGTTTTCTCTTACCCTTAAGCTTTTTGCTTCATGTTTAATAATCTTTTGTACATTTTTGGGGGAAAGGTCCACAAAGCTGAGTCTATAATTCCTATGCAATATTCTAAGTTTATGTATTTATCAAAAATATTTTAAAAAATGTTATAGTCTTAAAATGTTTGTACAGTCATGAATTCCAAGTAGACTTGCTTATAAGGATGTGGTTTGTTAATCCATGATTATCTTTAAAAAATTTTAAAAAATATTTTTGAAATTGAAGGAAATATGAAATAAGAAGTTCATTTTTTTATTTAATCAATTCTCATTTTTCAGCATTTTTTGTAGATGTCTATTCTTTAATCTTATACTCAAACTTTTAATTACAGTTCACTTGATTTATTTTAAATTTATTTTGCTTTATAAATTTTTAAACTATATGCTTTAAAATACTCATATAACTTTATTTTTTATAGTTAATATATTCATAGAATTTAATCTTTAAGCATTTTTTGAGAAACATTGACTTTCATGCTTTTTTAATAAATAGGTATTAAACAGAACTATACCTGCCTTATAAATTGTGATAATAGTTTATAATTGTAACAGAATTTGCTTATGATTTGTCATGATCATAAATTCATTTTTGTCCTATTGATTGTTATTGATTTGTTTTAACCGTTGATAAATAGTAATATACTTCATCTTATCTTTTTATGCTTTGACATTATTGGAATTTATTGAAAACATTTAGCTCAAAATTTGCTAATTTCTGTTGAAAGTGAAAAATCTGCTAAAAGTAATAATACAGAAAAGTTTCACAGCAAACTAACAGACTTTTCTTTACTTCATTTTTTCGTTATGTTACTAATTTTATGAAGTTAATGATATTGTTTCAAACATTCAGTTTCTAAACGTTATTACTATCATATTCTTGCATTAAATTAATTAAAAATAAATTTTTTATCAGTGTATATATTTAGGTAATTTTGCTTGTGATAAGGTTGTAATTACTTTGCTTCAATACTCCTTTTATTAATTTCATTTTTAACTACATAAACACATAATTATTTTATTCATTTATTTATTTAACTACTAACATTCATTGTTATATTAAATATAATTTAATTTCTAACATTAATTTGTTAAAATTCTATACTCAATTGTAAAAAAATTAATGCATTGACACTTCACTTTGATTTTCTTTGAAATTTATTTTAATAAGTTATATTGGTACTAGACTTTTTGCATTAACTACATGATCTGATGTATTTGTGCTTAATAGAATTAAAGTATTTGATTTTTCTTATAATATAAAAGTAATAAAATGGATTATCTTAACTGTGTTTTTCATAAATATAATTCCAATAAGAACAATCCTGAGATAGTTTACTACCTATGTTTACATTACATATATTTTTTATTGATAATGATTTTAAAAGGAATAGCTTTATGAGTTGTTACTGTTTATTTTTTAACATATATACTTACTTTTTATATGCTCTTATTCAGGAAATGTTATCTATATTTTTCATATTAGTCAGGAGCTTGTGTTATTTGAATGACTCATATTAACACTAATAATATCTTATTAAATTGTCTTATATGTGAAATAATTTTATACTAAAGTTAATGTCTATTCAAATGAAATCAAATTTTGCATTTTGTTTTAGTTCGATTTCAGTTGAACTTGCATGCAGCTAATTTATTTTATATTTATATATATGTATATATTTTTGTAGAATAGTAATTTATGTACTTAAAATGACTTCAAAAGTTTACTTTTTAAGGTATTGGAAGTAATTTTTGTTTTTGTACTTAAAAGGAAAGGGTGCATTTAATTCAACGGGGATCACATTTTTAAGAAGGGCTGGGATATACTAAAGAAAACTTTAGAAGGGCTTAAATGAGAGAAAGCAAGAAACGATATTTCTGGCTACATCTGAAATGAAAAATTGGAAAATGAATAATTTTAATTCAAATAACAGTAACAAATGATATTTGACCTGAAAATTCTTGTTATTAAGTTATTATTGTTATGAGTCTATAGATAAATGGAAGGGGGCTCTTAACATTTTTTAAGTAATAGTTTGTTAAAATAAAATAAAAAACTTGAAATTTTTTAACATTAAAGTGACATCTTATTTGTACTTTAACTCCTAAATTTTTAGTCTGTTCTCCTTTGCATTATTTTACCCCTCTTTATAATGGATTTTTACTTAAGACGTTCCTTTCATTGTTTCTTTTAAGAATATTAAAGGCTGTCATTTTGTAAACATATTCTTTAAAATTATTTTTAATGAATATAATTTAAATAATTTTATGGAAATAGCTTATTTTTCAGTTCTGAAAAATATTTTGTGTAATTTTTCTAATTTATGAAGCACACACACATCATGATTTGACAATTAATGCTGGCTCTTCCTCAAATTACTTTTGTCATGAAATCAAATTCTTTCCTTAAAAAGGAATTAAAGATTATTATCGATATTTTTCGTTGAGAAGTAATGAACATGCTGTATTTACCCTAGAGAGAACTTAAATTAGAATTTAAGGTTTTACACAGAAAATTTGCTGTTTAGAAAATTAAGAGTTTAAATTTGTGTCTGTGTATTAACTTTATTTGAAAGTATCTTAAATCATGCAATTAGTTTCCTAATAGTAAAAATTTCTGAATAATTCCTTTTCTGTTTGAAAAAATAAGCTATTTTGATATTTTCTTTTTCAACAATGTGGGCAATAGTTCAAATTAGAATGCAACAATTTCCTTTCGTTTGGCATTTATTATTTCTAACTGCTTAAATTTTCAATATTTTTTACCCAGGAATATTTTTAAAAACACATTTTTGTATTATTTTTTGCTGCACTCTTAAAAATAAGTGCCCTTTGCATGAAATAATGGGACTTCTGTCCAAATGCAGTCTTTGCCCCTGCACATTTTTAGCCCTAATCCTCGTTTATTATATATTTGTGTCTTTAATAAAGCAATTGCTTTATGAATTTTTTTAATTCCTAATGACAAATTTATTTTTTAACCTGTGTTTAATGAATTAATTTATGTATTTTGTTAATATACAAGATTTATTCTTGTCATTCATTTGTGTAACTAATATTATGATGTATATTATAACCATAATAATTGATTTTCTTATTTTTTAAATATAATACTCTTGTATATATTTAAATGAATCTTTAAAAAAATTTGTGTTTATTAATTTTTTAAGTTTAGAATGTAAATATTTTCAATTGTTCAAAATTACTCAAAGGAAAATTGTATTCTTATATTTAATTGTATCGCTTTAAAAACTATTGTACAAATAATGTAACTTTGTAGCTTACATAACAATGTTCTCACCAATATAGCTTACTTACTACTATGTTTAGGAAAGCACATTATTAAATTCAATTTTATTTTGAGCTCCATAAGTAAGTGAATTAATATTGTAACATATTCGTTTTTATAATTTAAATCTATGCACTTTTTTCAATTTGATCTGAAAAAAATGATTAAATTTTAATTTATAGAAATTATCATTAATTTAAATGTGCATGTATGTTCTCTAAATAGGGAAATTTGACCTGTGTTAAGGAAAGAATTATTGAAAAATATTTAATTTAAATTTTGAGATGAATATATGCTATAAAAAATGAAGTATGTCTGTATTGATACCCATGAATGTTATTTTGAAATTGTGTTAAATAAGATTATGTGTGAATTAAAATTGTGATACTAAATAAAATACTTTAATGGTATGGATGATTTTTTTTCATAATAATTTAATTAAAACTTAAAATAATTAAAAATTTATTTTAAAATAAAAAACACATTACTTAACTTATATTTTAATTCAGAACTGGGATCAGATAATTGCAGTTTTTAATTAAATTTTAATTAATATAGTAAAGGATATAACATAAATGGAATACCTAATTTTTCTCTGCCACAAAAGCAACATTTTTTTTGATGCCATAGCACCTGTTTTCCAAGATTGTGGCTTAACTTCTTACAAAAAGACACAAAATGTTACTTATTGGCTCCTTTTATTTTAATTGTAATAGTTATCTATAACATGACATGAATTTCTATTTGTAACCCATTATAATTTTTCTATTTATATTGCTATTTATGTCACTTAAGGAAAACTAACGAGAATCCAGATCTTTAAAATTATGAAACACAGAAATTGTATTTGTGTTCTCACATTTTTATCTAACAAAAACTTATATTATTATCTGTGACGTTTATTCAATTTCTACATATGTGACCTGTGCTACAGTGTGACAAGGCAGACTTGACAGTGACTTGCAAAGACTTAGTAAAAAATCTAAAGAATTAAGTTTTTGTAATTTTTTAAAATCTTTAAAATCATATTCATGCGCTGTTGAATGCATCAGCGTCGTTTGAAGGCTGCATTACTTGTCACCGATATAGTAAGAGCATGTTTATATGCCTTGTCCGGTGATTTGATCTTATGTTCTCCAGTGACGCGTTTAACCAACACCCCCTAGAATTCAAGGCTTGAACGCGTTAGTTACGATTCACCCAAGGAAGACCTATTGCAATTTTTGCCATCGCTAATGTATTTGCAAAAGTTGAAGTAACAAAATTTGCATGCGTGAAACCATGAAATATCTAGCACACATTTTCTTAAACTATCTTTTATTAATTATTTAAGGCCTGATTTTCTTTGTCAGAATGCTCTGAATTTAAGAATGTGTATTGTTTATTTGTTATTTTTGTAGATACAATACATATTTAACATATACTAATTAATATGCAATTGTATTCCACATCTCTAAAATAATTATTAAAATTTTTAAACTACATCAAAATAATTTTAATTTGTTAATGAAGCATGTAATTCTATTTATTTTATCTCTTGAGA
Source organism: Latrodectus hesperus (assembly GCA_037975125.1). NCBI lineage: Eukaryota > Metazoa > Arthropoda > Arachnida > Araneae > Theridiidae > Latrodectus > Latrodectus hesperus. Next base: position 76,617,605 of record CM075859.1, on the reverse strand, counting down.
CTCAATTATGAATTATGTGGGTTTAAAATATTTTTTTTTCCTATTTTGTCTACACTGAAATCACTCTTGCTAATTTTCTTATACTAAACAAATAAATTATTCATTTTTTCTATTAACACAATAGGAAATAAATGTATAATGCAATAATGAATAATTCAAAAATGTTATTAGATATATCAAAAATAATTTCTCATTTAACTAAATGCCTCTTAATTTGCTTAATTTATTTTCAAGTTGAGTAGTTATTTATTTTTAAAGTGATTCTCTGTGAAGTAAGATATTTGGTTTTCTTATCCGTAAAAAACTGAGCAAAAATTATCTTAAATGATAATAATTTTTCTCTTTTAAAAATATTATGTTTAGTTTTTTTTATTTTTGAAAAAAAAGAAACTTTTTTGTTAGTGTTTTATGAATTGTATATATTTAATTAGAAACTATATAGATTCAAAAGTTATATCCAGAATCTTAATTTACATAATTCCTACATATAATTTTAGGGAATACTGTGCTTTGATATTTAAGTAAAAATAGTAGCATTTGCCAAGGAAAATTATTTTCTATAAGAAATGTAATAGTTATAAAAAATAGTGAAATATATAACAAATAGTTTGATATAAATAGCGAAATAAATTAGATTTAAATTAGCGAGATAAATTAGATTAGAAGAAAAATTTAAGTTAAATATATAAAATTTGATTGTATTAGAGACAAGAGTTAGTTATTATATTTTTACCTAATGAGTTAAGGTTTAAAATAATGGTATAAAAAAATTTCTAATTTAGTAATCACACATAATACTTTTAATATAATATATATATATATATATATATATATATATATATATATATATATATATAGTGTGTGTGTGTCATTAATATTAAAAAGAGAAATTTTTTTTTCGAAAATAAATCGTCAGTTTTTACCAATAACGAAAGTGTTACACTGGCTTCTTTGGAAAAATCAATCCAAATATACAAAGCTGCTCAAGAGTATCACAGTAAAACTAATATTTAGAAAGAACATTCAAAATAATAACCAGAAAACACAAGATAAGAAGTAAAAATTAAAAGAAGAAATTTGTCAAGGAAAAGATCACGAGAGATAAGTCTTTGTTGTTGTCTTGTGCCAGCTAGGCTGGCGTTATGGAGAGCGCTGCTTCACTTTTCCAACTGAACCATATTTTGGTGAGGAGTCCGACTTCTTCAGCACCCACATGCCTTAAGTACTCGTTTATATAGGGTAGGCAACCATTCATACAAGAAAAGGACAAAGACAGGATAGAGAGAAAGTACATCCATACCCGAACTAGGATTTGAACCTAGGACCTCCCTATCCACGCAATCAGACACGCTGACCACTAGACAGAATGGATGCTGTCTTTAAAAGGAGTTTATCAGAGTTCTGGAATTTCTGTACAATTTATCTCATTCTATTTTTGAGAATCTTTAATTTTGTACAGACAAAATGTTCTACGTTCATATTACCCGAATGCCAATTTTATTTAGATGTTGTGCTATATATTACCCGAATGCTATATATATATATATATATATATATATATATATATATATATATATATATATATATTAGCAGTCATGGCTTATTTGCAGTCTGAAATTTGCCACAGCCTTTTTACGTGATTTTTGGTAAAAAAAAAATTCTAAGTATCTTGAATATTGGCCCAGAGTTTACATGTTGATTTTAGTTCAGATTTAGAAGTATCCATTAGTTTTTAAAAATATGCTCTTTGAGTGACACTGGAGGAGGTGGTTTGAAATTTTATGGCTCAAGAGTTTTTCTCTTGGCTAGTGAGTGCAATTTCGTTCCCGTTGATACCCACATGTAAAAACGATTGTTTTGTATATATTAAATGCAAGATTTGTCTTACTTCTGTAATAACGAAAGTAAATTGGTGCTATTCTGCTTGACATTTACGTATGTAACTAATTTGACCAATAAGCAATCAAATTTCTCTCATGAGTTGTTGTTACTAATGGCACTTGGACAAGCCAAGCCCGCTATGCCTCGGCTATGCGAATTTAAGTCAATTGGGAGCGTTTTTCATTTTAATCAGAGCACCATGAAGGTGAAAGTACGACTTTGCTCTACATACATGCCATAGGTACCCGTTTATAGGGTAGGCAACCATTCACACCTCATTCATACAAGGAAAGGACAAAGACAGGATAGATAGAGAAAGTACATCCATGCCCGAACTGGGATTCGAACCCAGGACCTCCTTATCCGCAGTCAAGTACGCTGACCACTAGACAAGTTGGGCGGTTCTCTCTCATGGGTTACTTTTCGATAAGGTTATCGATAATACGACTTTTTCGAATTCTCCGGCTCAGGTTGCTGACTAATGGCAATTGAAATACTTTTTAACTTTTCGGTCGAGGTTAATGGTAAATATTGGGATCGATTATGCCAATATGTGTGTGTACCAAGTTCTATCCATTATTGATCTAAATTATGTAAATGAAAGTCGAGGCCAAGACTGATCCTCTAATGTTAAATAAAAGCCTTCATTGACTCAAAACGTTCTTAGATTAGAAAATAAACAAAACTACGGCCTACATGCAATTTCACTATGGTTAAGTTACCATTCGAGAACAGATGCACGGGTTTAAAAGCAATTATAAACTGGGGAAGCCTTTGAATTCAAGATCCAAAGTAGTGGTAAGCTGAAATGATCAAGAATATAGCCGTCATGAAAGCAAAAACTAAGGTGAAAAACGGAAAAGTTTGGAGTTATTCAATAAGCCAAAACTACTTCGAGCTGTTGCGCTATGAATATAGACATGTGAAATAACGAGATAATACACATCGAAAAATGGAGCAACATTTATAATATAGTATCGATTTATCAAGGGCTCAGAATTTTTCAATTCGTTTCTGAAAGTCGTAAAAACAAGTTTATGTATACATAAAGATAATTTTTCTCAAAATGAATTTTTTTTTTTAAATTAAGGTTTAAATACAATGAATGTACGTCTCAGCATGCATGTTGTGGAAGAATTGCGCCCGCCTTGTTCTTCATTGGCTCCTACATGCTTGTCATGAGAGTGGAAATAAAATTCACTGTAGACTTGCATCCTATCTTGCGTGAAATAAATAACTTGCATCCTATCTTGCGTGAAGAAAACATGAGAGGAGGATGTATGGGGGCTTGCTACCCTCTCACACTGAGACCTCTTTGGAGATGCTTTGAGAGCCTCCCATCAAGTTCTTCGGCATGTTACTCTTGTTTTAATACAAAAATGATAAGATGGATCATTGCGTCGTTCTTCGGACCGGAAACCAAATATGCTTAAAAACTACTATTTTCCGACTGTCCCGCAAAATTGCGGATTTAAAACGGAGAGGGACATGGACCTCTACGGCTAATTTTTGAGAAATAGTCTTGGAAAGTATTTTGAGTATATATGGAGTGGGAATATCTGTCCTACGATAGGGAATTGCAGTTTACTGCTTTTTCCAGCTTGTAGATTCGTGTTATGCAGGTTTTTAAAAGGTGGCCAAAAGGACTGTGGCAATAAATGTGTGATAAGACAAAAATTAAAGTAAGAAAGTGGCAATGACTGTGTAGTTCCTATTCCATAGTAATTCCTGAAATTAAAGACAATGAATGTGTGATCTAATGCGGAAGTCCCCCGCGTTAGTGATTGAATGAAAGCTTTTAACTGGCAAATTAAAATTAAGTGTGTGAATGGTGCGTATTGTGTAATGTGACATAGGCCAAATGCACCGCACAAAAATGAAAATATAAGACTGAGGGAGGCGTCTAGCTGTCATTGCAAAAGTGGAAGTGGCGTACGCGGTCTGGCTTAAATGCTAATGCGGGTGAATACCAGCCTTGGTAGTTCAGAGTTAGTGCCCTGGTCTTGGTCAGTGGAAACCTCGGTGATTGATGCGATATGGAAATAAGTAGCTGCGCGGAGACGATATGACTGTTTCTGGTCGTGCTTACGAGAAACGACCCCGCAATGTCGTGTGGTCAAGAGAGCACGTGAAAGGGAGGTGAGAGGCCTTCGAGAAATCCTCCCCTTTCCGAATTCGACTGTCTCAGCAGTCCGATGGATTGAGGGACCGTAGGATTGAGCCCCTAAGTTGGTTCGACTTCTTGGAAGCGTGCAATCCACGGCATGTTGGAGTAGGGCGGACTACATTACTGGAAGCCTTGCGTGTTACCCTGGACTGCAGCGTGGAAAGGGTGGTGGATCTGTGTCGGGGACGACCCAGGCGGTACGCTGGAAGTAACTAATTAAATTTGGGAGCTGAGCCGAACAAAACTCAAACTTTACTCTCTTTTACGGTTACGCCTGATAGAATATTATTATATAGTGTTTATTATTTGTGCTCTTTAATAGAAAATTATATAAACATGTGTTCTAAAGTAAAAAGCGCTAACAGTCCTTCTAAAAAGACAAAAAGCTCACTTTTCAGTGCGGACTTGAAAGACTATGCAAAAAATTCGAAATAGATACCTGCGTAGTGGAAGCGCTCGTCGCCCATCTGATGGCAGCAAGAAAGGATGGTTCGCCGGCCAAGAGCCTTGGGACAGATAAGAGGCCACTCATGGTCTCAACGGAGTGGCAAACCGAAACAATGGTTGATTGTACAACAAAGACGGATAAAAAGGCCGTTCCAGGAGGTGAATGGAATAAGGTTGTAAGGAGGAGGAGAAAGAAAACCGGGCGAAGAGGTTCGACGCCCGGGGAGAATGGTGTCAAAAAGACAGTACAAAACTTAAGCGGAAAACCCCAGGCCGCACAATTCAATACGGGAAAGGGCCCTCTCAGGTCCTATGCCGATGTTGCCAAAAGTAAGGGTAAAAAGAGAGCGCAGAATAGTGCCCTCTTGGTGTACCCAAAGCCGGGGAGCGACTTGACATCGGACGGTGTCAAGTCTGAACTAAAAAGTGCCATCGACCCGAGGAAACTGGGCGTGCGGTGCAGGGCCTCAAGACGCTGAACAACGGCGTTGCTATTGAATTTAGAGACAAAAAGGACCTGAGTACCATGATGGAAAAGATCAATGATGTCCTAAATGAAAAAGTTGAGGCTCGGGAACCAGCATGGCGGTTACCCAGAGTAATGATCATGACCTCTCGGGCGCGGACGGTGAGGTGGAGGTCCTTGAGGGCCTCAGGAGTCAGAACGAGATCCCGGAAGGCCACATGAAGGTGGTCTTCAAATTAAAGGGAAAGGAATCTGACAAACAGTGGGTGCTGGAAACGGCACCAGAGGTGTTCAAAGCCCTAATGAAAAAGGGTAAGGTCAGCTGCGGCTGGTAGAAGCACAAGGTCAATGAGTTTCTTTAACCTACAAGGTGTTGCAAGTGTTGTAGGTTCGGGCACCTACAATCTAAGTGCCCGGAAAAGGTGCAGTCTTGTACGGTTTGCGCAGGCGAGCACTCCTTCAAAGAATGTGAGAAGAAGAAGACTCGCTGTGTCAACTGTCTCAAGGCGAACGAAATGTTCAAACTGAAGATTGGTACAAGACACAAGGCGGTTGACTTGCGCTGCCCGCAGTACAAGAGAGAGTGCGAGCGTATTCGCACACGCACCAACTATGGTTAACACGACCAACTGGCATAATGAGTATGGCATTTTGCAGATCAATCTAGCACGATCTAGGGCGGCAAGTCTAGAGATATTAAAGTAGTTGGAACTGGGTTCGTCCGACATCCTTCTCCTGAAGGAGCCCCATTTGGTGGACGGCGAGATTGCGGTCTTTCCTAATTCATTGTCGGTATCTCACATTGCCGACGGAATGGCTGCAGTTGTCGTCACTAGCACCAAACTCAGTGTCTGGATTAAACTGCGGACGCTCATATTGTAGCGGTAGAAATCAGAGATCTGCACCAATCGCTACTGATAGTGTCGCTCGGTTTATGTTCCTCTGAGAGCAGACATTGGCAGTTTTCTAGAGACTCTCGAAAAGATCATACGGTTCCACACGAGAGTTCTCATAGGAGGAGACTTTAACACCAGACATCAAATGTGGGATCCCGAGTGTCCGTCTAGAGTAGGAACCAAGCGAAGGGGAAACCCTTGTGGAATTTCTCATTCGAAACGATCACGTAATTTTAAATGATGCAGCCTCCGGACCGACCTTTGAAACTGTAAATGGAAGGAGCTGGATCGATCTGTCGGTGACGACGGGTGATCTACAGTCGTCCTTCTCATCGTGGAAAGTGGTTGAAAATTGCATTAGCGATCACAACTACATCTCTTTCAAGCTAGTACCATAGCTCATAAAGAGTAAAAATACTGGTAAATTAAGACTAGGAAAGTATCGCCTTCAGAGATTGGGTGCAGATTTCAATAAAAAAGCACCCGATCTCAACGAAAAGATCTTACGAGAGCAAAAGAAGGCAAAGATCTAGACGAAATAGTGCTAGATATTACTCAGGTACTGCAGGAGATCTGCAACAGAAGGCTTCGACCTCGGACTAGCATGGCCGCTAGGAAGCAGGTTCCATGGTGAGACGATGAGTTGACGCTACGGAGCAAAACGCGAGCGTTGCGGAGAAGGTATCAGAAATATGCCGACTCCGATGAGCGCAAAAGCAGAAAAACACTGTACAACAGATCTGCGGCCCAGTACAAACGACTCATAATTGTGAAAAAAGAATCAAACTGAGATAAATTCTGCCAAAACATAATGCGATCAAATATGTGGTCGTTGCCATACAAACTCGCAATTGGAAGCGCTGTTAAAAGCACACCAATGAGTAACGTCAAATTGCCTGACGGAACTCTAAGCAACATCGAGGAGGAAACCGTCTAAACAATAGTGGCTGGACTGTTCCCGGTGGACGAAAAGGACCAAGAGAATAGTGAACAAATAGGCATGAGGAGATTAGCGGACTCCTACTGCAGTGGAGATAACAATCGGCCTTTCACGAAAGTGAAGATAAGGTCGGTAGTTAAATATATGGCAAAGAAAAAGGCTTCGGGACTCGACGAAATCCCGGTTGAGGTGGTGCAAACAATTTTCGAGAGAAATCCCGGAATATTTGTACTCCATTTCAATAAATGCCTTTATCTAAAGCATTTTCCAAGATCATGGAAACATGCCAAACTGGTTCTGTTCAAGAAACCGGGAAAGAATGCGTCTGAAGCGCGTTCATATAGGCCGATTTGTCTACTTTCCAGTTTAGGCAAAGTACTGGACAAGCTTCTTACACAAAGGATATACCACAACTTGGTGAAGCCCCAGGCGCTTCACCCTGCCCAACATGGTTTTAGGCCGGGTAGTTCGTGCGACACGGCGCACGTGTGTCTCAATGACACGATTCGGTATTTCCAGGAGCAAGGAAAGTACGTAAGTCTAATATCACTAGATGTTCAGGGTGCTTTTGACAGCGTGTGGAGACCAGGTGTTATGTTCCTCCTCGGTCAAGCACGATGTGACCACAATATCTATATGTTGGTGAAGTCCTATTTGGAAGACAGGTTGGTTTGCTTGTCGCTCAACGGTCATTTTTTGCACACGAGGGCTAATTAGACCGGGACCTACGGTTTAAAGTGGATTCCAAACCACTACAAACATCCATGCCCAAGGTGGGATTCGAACCCACAAACTGTTGAACGGAATGCAAGAGCGCTAACCATTCGGCTGCCAGCTCGGCTTTGGAAGACAGGAAGATCATTTATAATGGTTCGGGAGAAAACCTAGTTTTCGAATCCAGCAGAGGAGTACCGCACAGGACATGTAGTGGACCACTATTTTGGAACGTTGTTGCAGACAGCGCATTGCAACTGGACATGCCGGATGATACGATGCTCATCACCTTTGCTGACGACATGCTGCTGGTCGCAGCTGGTGACTCAAGAGCAAAGCTCGAGAAAAATGCGGAATTCGCCCTCAATACAATCAGCAAATGAGGGACGACGTATAAGCTGGTATTCAATCCCAGCAAAATGGTGGCCCTCACGGTCACCAGAAGGCGCAAACTAAAGCGACCACCTGTTTTCAGATGGGACGGAATTTCCATAAAGTCCGTGCAGGAGCTCAAATTCCTGGGTGTTGAAATATGATTGCGCACTCACCTTCAATTCCCATCTTAAGGAGGTGAGGTAAAATATTGTGAATGTCGCAAGGGCACTCCAACGGACGGCGAGAGTCTGGTTCGGACGTGAGCCTCGATTACTCAAAAGCCTTTACAGGAGTGGAACCAAAAGAATGGCTTTTTGGTGTAGGGGCATGGGGACACAGATTGGACTGTAAAATCTTCTGTGGCCACCTACAAAGAGTGCAAAGACCGGCACTAGTGGCAATCACAAAATGCTACAGGACAGTTTCTACAGCTGTTGTACAAGTTCTAGCGGGACTCCTACCGCTAGATATAAAAGCAGGCATGGAATATGCAAAGATAATGGTATTGGTATGAAGCCCGGTGGCTTAGTGGCAGCGTTTCACGCTCCCATGACACAGGTCCAAGGTTCGATCCTCGGACTGGACAAGGTTGACTCAGCCTTTCATCCCTTCAATGGGTCGATTAACTGAGTACCAAGCATGCTTGGGAACTAAGCACTGGGGGTCTTACGTTAGGCTGACCACCTAACTGGGACATATGCTTCGCATCCCAGGACCCTCGGTCATGAAAAAAAGTTATGGGCACTGTAGGCCTTGGCCCACATGGGCTGTCGTGCCATGGAGTTAGTTTAGAGGGTACTGGTAGAGCGCAGGCCACAAATCTTCTACGAGATAAGTATATGGCCAGAAGATGTTGAGCAGAGGGTTGACATCATGAAGTGTCACCCAGCTGAAAGAAGCAGTGTACCTTTTGATAGCGAAAGGCCGACTGGTGAGGGTCTGGAGATCTTAACTGATGGATCAGGCATTGATGGCAAAATAGGTTTAGGGTATACAATCCTCTCCTTTGGGCAAGAGATTGTCACACACGGTGCTCGACTCGGTGACAAAAATTCCGTCATTCAGGCGGAAATATCGGCGCTGGGACTGGCACTGGAATGGCTCAGAATTAGACCGGGCAACAGCACTTGTCATATATACAGTGACTCGTTGTCCTGCCTTTACTATCTAGCCGATTCAAATAACCATAACATCTTGGTTAATAAGGTAACGGACTCTCTCTTACCGGGAAGCTACTAGCGATAGAAAGGTATATTTGCACTATGTACGTGCTCATGCAGGTACTTTTGGTAACGAAAGGGCAGATAAAATGGCCAAAGAGGCTGCGAGTTTACCAGAGCCAACGCTGGACCTGTGACGTCCAAGGTCGCACCTTCTTAATGTGCTGCATAAAGAAGCACTGCCTGTATAAGTTGGGAAAGTGAAGACGTTGGTCGTCAGGTCTTCAGATTCTTTGAAACAATGTCCGAAGAAAGAGCTTTCAGAAATGTTATCATAGCCCAAATAGCGACTGGACACGGGCGTGTTCCGGAATACCTTCATAAACGAGGGTATCCGATTAGTGAGCTATGTCGCTCATGCAATGTGGTGGGGGACTGCCTCCACTTTGTGGTGTCTTATACCCGAACCGCGGATGAAAGGAGCAAGTTGGTGAACGATAGCGAAAGCTTGAGTACCATCTTGGACCGGCGCAATTGGTCGATCTTGAAAAGGATCATGTCCATTGTGTCGGACGACATTCCAATGATGTAATACCAGCGTGCCACCGACGATGGTCCGGTCGAGAACTGGTATATAGAGGAATAGTATAGGAATTGACAGAAAAAGAGATGTATAGGAATTGACGGTAAGGTGACGTACAAATCTTCGACGAGATGTACTTTTTTCCATATTAGAGAGTGAGTGCCGGCGATACTTCTCACCTCATAAAGGAATGGTTCTGTCGCTCTTCTACCAAAGCAGGTGGCGTCTGTTGGAGGCTAGATTTGAGTTTTCCATCTTTGAGTGCAAGGTATGAAAATTAGTTATAGAAGCCTTGGCTTCTGGCAATAAGCTTCGCAAACTCGATCCCCTTCTGCCTACTATCTATCTTGGGTAAAGTACTGGATAAGTTCATTACTCAAAGGATTTATCATCATCTGGTGACGACTCAGGCACTTCACTCTGCTCAACATGGCTTTCGGCCCGGTAGTTTATGCGACACGGCGCACGTGTCTTAAGGACACAATTAGATACTTCCATGAGCGAGGGAAGTGCGTCAGCCTTGTTTCGCTAAACGTTCAGGGTGCTTGCTTCTGACAGCGTGTGGAGACTTGGAGTATTGTTCCTCCTTAGTCAAGCACGATGTGACCACAATATCTACAAGTTGGTGAAGTCCTAATTTGAAGACTGCAAAATTTTACATTGTGGATCGGAAAGGAAACTTGAATTCAATTCCATCAGTGGTGTACCGCAGGGGTCATGTAGTGGACCACTATTCTGGAATATAGTTGCGAACAGCGCATTATTACTGGATATGCCGAATGATACGAGGATTATTGCTTTCGCTAACATGTTGCTGGTTGCAGCTGGTGACTCAAGAGCAAAGCCCGAAGAAAATGCGGATATAGCTCTCAATACGATCAGCAAATGGGGGAAGATCTTTAAGATGGCATTTAACCCGAACAAAATGGTAGCACTCATGGTTACCTGGAGGTGACAATTAAAGCGACCTCAGGACTTCAGGTCGGATGGAACCTCTATCAAGTCAGTCCAAGAGTTTAAGTACTTGGGTGTTATTTATGATAGTTGACCAAGACTTTTTGATGTTGAAATCAATGTGGCTTCAGAGGTGAAGTATCTGGGCATTTATTTAGACCAGAAACTCACCTGGAATAAGCACATTGATCATAAAATTAACCGAGCAAAGAAAAGCATTATGATTTGCAGGCGAATGCTTGGTAAAAACTGGGGTTTACATCCAAAACTGATGTTATGGATGTACACAGCTATTGTCAGGCCCATTCTCACATATGCCTGTGTGATCTGGTGGCGTAAAGTGGAAAAGAAGACTGTGATTGACAGACTAGGAGCTCTACAAAGACTGGCCTGTCTCTGCATCACGGGAGCAATGTCCATTACGCCAACCAGAGCATTGGAGGTTATATTGGATCTGACTCCCTTGGACATCTTCATTTGCAGCACTGTCAGAATGACTGCATACAGAATGAAGCTGCAAAACCACTGGTACGACCAGCCTGTTGCCAAAGGGATATTACCAGGAAAATTCAAGATCCTACTTTCCTGATGCCCTCAGACATCATGGAAAAATCATACATGTTTGATAGGACATTTGAAATAGTTTTTCCAACTAGAGACGAATGGGATAACAACATGTTTAAAACTAAAACAGGAGATCTAATCTGGTACACAGATGGATCACTGAAGAACAGCCTCTCAGGACTGGGAGTATGTGGCGTGTCACCAAGAATCAGCCTGTCTGTAAGCCTTGGGCGATACGCTATGGTCTTCCAGGCAGAAGCTTTGGCCATTATCCACTGTCTGCGACTAAATATGAGGAAGGGCTACTACGGTAAGCGGATTCTCATTTTTAGTGACAGTTAAGCCGCTTTAAAAGCGCTTAATTCTTTCGAAATCTAATCTAAAATGATTTTGGAATGTAGAAACCTTACAGAACTGGCAACTAGAAACAAGATGATCCTTGTATGGGTGCCAGGGCACAAAGGTATCGAAGGTAATGAAAGATCTGATGAGCTTGCTAAACAAGGATCGTCTTTTGTTCCCATTGGTGCAGAACCTTTTTGTGGGATCAATTTGAAGACCGCAAAAACCAATGTTCTTAGATGGGAGAGACGGAAGATGTATGAAGCTTGACTCAACACTCCTGGTCAAACCTATGCTAAAAGTATGATCTGTGGATCATCAGCGAGGATTGCCTCTGAAATTCTTATATGCTCTAGGCAGAAGATACGTTTAATCGTAGACTTCATAACTGGGCACTACTATTTCAGAAAACACCTCCATAAAATGGGACTGTTTCAGCAAGACCTTATCTCCAGAAAGTGTCATACGCAAGAGGAAACGGCCAAGCACATCATTTACGAATGCGAGGCTCTTGCCCTCCCTAGATTAATTTCTTTAGGCATCATCCATACTAGAGAGTTATGCTAGACTCCATTAACCCCTTGTTGCAACTATATGTCTATAGAGGGCGCACTGCACGAATATTTTTATTACATATAAGATTCGGTGCCCAAGAAAAATGTAGATGTTTATTTTGTTCCATGTCTTGTTATCTTTTTCCATGTCTTGTCCTGTTTAAGTATGTCTTATGTTAATAAAGAAATTAAAAACCTGCTCAAGGTAAGCTTATTTAGAATTTGAATTTATTATTAAGATGAATTGATAAATACGATTAGTAAAAGTTGGAATTTCGATTTAGCAAATTGGAACTTTATTAGAAAATCCAAACATGGTGCCGAAACCCGGGAGACCAGCCTTTAGAATTTAGATTATGATTTTTATTTTTTAAATAAGTAACAGAATAGAGCAGTATTTGATTTCATTATTTGTTTTGTCTTACATGAAATTTTATTTAATTATTTCATTGTTTGCACAATATATTTGAAATTAAATATGTCGGTCGATTCGAACAAAACAGCGGTTGCTTTGAATCTTGATAAATTGAAAAGAAAACGCTCAACAATTAGAGGTTTGTTAACAAGAACATTAAATAAGGTTAATGAACAGCTGGAATTAGAAATTATTGATAAAGCAACTCTAAATGAACTTTTACAGCAATTATGCGAAAAGTCAGAGCTAATTTATGAATTAGACTTAGAAATTGAAAATTATATCAATGATTTAGATCTGCTAGAATCGGCAATTATTTCAAGTCAGGAAATTAGAGAAAAGGTAATTTCTACTAAATCGAAAATTAACACTTATTTGAAATCGGAACCGAAACTATTAGGAGTAGCTAATGTACCCGTAACATCGAAAAACGAAATTAATGTAAGACTACCAAAATTAACTATAGAACCATTTTATGGTAAATACGAAAATTGGCAAGAATTTTGGAGTCAGTTTGAGGGATCGATACATGAAAATAAGAATTTGTCAAATATGGATAAATTTAGCTACTTAAAATCGTTTTTGAAAGGTGAAGCTTTGGTTTCGATTCAGGGTTTGACTTTAACCGAAAATAATTATTATACTGCTGTAGAGTTACTAAAGAAAAGATATGGGCAAAAAGATATCATTGTTAGAGCTCATATAAATGTGTTGTTAAATATGCATCCTGTAAAATCATGCGGCCAGTTGAAAGAATTACGCCAGCTGTGCGATACATGTTATGTTCAAGTTCGCTCACTTGAAGCCGCTGGAATACAATTGAATAATTATGGTAGCCTGTTATTTCCTATCTTATTAAAATTGTTGCCAGAAAATATAGTTTTAGAATACAATAGATATAATAAAAATGATGATTGGGATGGCTTAAAACTTTTAGAATTTTTAAGAAATGAAATCGAAAATAGGGAAAAAACAAATTTATTTCGTGATACGAATGAAGTGAAAGACCAGTCGCACTCAAAGGGATACCCGAAGTATTTCGCAGCGAAAGGTCATAATTCTTTTCACCCCACACAAAAGTACAAACAACAAAATGCGACTGCGCTGGCGTTAAATGTCGGAACCGCAGAAAAGGAGGGGAAATGCGAATTTTGCGAGAGTGACACTCCAAATAAACATAGTAGTAAAGAATGTCTAAAGTCTATTCTCGAGAGGAAAAATGCCTTAAAACAGAAGGGGAAATGTTTTTTATGTTTTAAAAGAAACCACACTGCGTATAACTGTTTTTCGAAAATGCGGTGTAATAGTTGTAAGGGGAAACATAATAGTTTATTACATGAATATATTAATAAAATTGATGTGAAATCGGATACTGCTGTCACTTCTGTTTCAGAAGAGGACAAAATTGATAATATTTATTTGCAAACCGCAACTGTAAATATTGTAGGAAATAATAGAAATAAGAAATTTCGATGTTTGATAGATAATGGTAGTTGCCGATCTTTTATCCTTGAGCGGGTTTCTAAAGAGTTAAATTTAAAAATAGTAGGACAAGAAGAGTTAAAAATTTATACGTTTGGTTCTACTGAACCAGTTATAGAAAAAAGAAATAAAGTCAGAGTTGAAATAAATTGTCCCTTTATGCGAAAACATTTAGTTATCGAAGCTTTAGAAACACCGAATATTAGCAATGCTCATATAAGTGCACCTGCAAGAGATATAATTATACAGTGTAAGAAAAACAGAATAAAAATAGCGGATCAAAGCTTCAATGAACGGCATTTACAGCTTTCTCTGTTAATAGGCAGTGATTATTACTGGAAAATTGTGACTGGTAAAGTTCGTAGATTGTCAGGAACTTTAGTTGCATGTCAAACAATGTTCGGCTGGACGATTAATGGTTCAATTGCTACATCAAATAGGATGATCACACAGCAATCTGCTAACGTTATGAAAGTAGCTGTTCATACAATAGGAAGCAATCTAGATGTTGAATCTAACATGATATTGCGTAAATTTTGGGAGATTGAATCAATTGGAATTAAAAACGAAAGTAATAATACTGATAAGGAAAACGAAATTTTAAATCAGTTTAAAAAATCCATTAGTTTAAAAGATAACCGTTATCAAGTTAAACTACCCTTTAACGAAAAGGTTGAGGAGTTGAAAGACAACTATGAAATAGCTTTTAACAGACTAAATAGTTTAACTAAGAAATTTAAGAAAAATCCAGAATTCTTCAAAAGATATCAAACAATTATCGATGGTTACCTTGAAAGAGGAATAGCAGAAGAAGTTTCTGATAATCCCAAGAAAATATCATTTTATCTCCCACATCAAGGAGTACTTAGAGAAGATAAGGTTACAACAAAACTACGCGTGGTATTTGATGCCTCCGCTCATGCCACAAATTCCCTTTCATTAAATGAATGCTTAGATGCTGGACCAAATCTTAATCCAGAATTATTAGGAATATTAATTAACTTTCGACAACATAGAATTGCGTTTACAGCGGACATTGAAGAAGCGTTTTTGCAGATCTTACTTTCACCTGAAGATCGAGATGCAGTTCGATTTCTTTGGTTAAACGGGGAATTAGAAAAAGAATATAAAGTTCTCAGAATGACTCGAGTTATTTTTGGAGCAACTTGCAGCCCATTTTTGTTAGCAGCTACACTTAAGCATCATGCTGAAAGTTTCAGAGATAATTATCCAGTTGTTAGTGATTTGATTGAAAATTGTATGTATGTTGATGATTTAATAAGTGGTGCAGACAGTGAAAAAGAAGCCATAGAAATTAAACAAGACATGAAAAGGGTTTTGCAAAAGGCTAGTTTTAACATGAGAAAATGGAAAACAAACTGTGTTTCCTTACAGCAGAAATGGGACGAAGAAGAAAACCCTAGTCTAACGCAATTAACAGATTGTGGCAAGGTCTTAGGATATTATTGGGATAGTAGAAAAGATACATTAAAGATTCCAGTACCAGAGGTTACCATACTGAATCCAGATGAAGAAATTACAAAGAGATTCATATTGAAAGTAATTGGTAAACTCTACGATCCTATAGGATTTATTAATCCATTTACTGTTACGTGTAAAATCCTTGTTCAGGAATGCTGGATTACTGGATATGAGTGGGACAAACCATTACCATCAGACATTCAAAAAAGATTTAAAAGGTGGTGTGAAGACTTAATTAATTTAAAGGAAATTCAAATCGAAAGGCATTACTTTAAAAGTAACAGCATTAAGGGGATATCTGACATTCAATTGCATTGTTTCAGCGATAGTAGTATTAAAGCTTATGGTGCTGTCGTTTATATTAGGTTTATTGAGAATAATGAAATAAAAACTACATTTGTTTCATCAAAATCTAGAGTTGTTCCCTTGAAAAAGATGACTCTTCCGCGTTTAGAGTTAATGGGTGCTGTAATAGGTTGTAGGTTAATGAAATATATCTTGCATAAAATTAATTTGGAAGTAAATAACTGCCTTTATTGGACTGATTCTACGATAGTACTTCATTGGGTGAAAGGAGATGCTAAAAGGTGGAAACCATTTGTTTGCAACCGAATAATTGAAATTCAAGGCATCACTGATCCCTCATCATGGAACTACTGTCCAGGGGAAGAAAATCCTGCTGATGTTTTAACGAGAAGTGAAAATTCTTTAAGGTTGAAAGAAAATCGAGCATGGTTCAATGGACCTTATTGGCTTTCTGAGGAACGTAACCATTGGCCTATAGCATATCTAGACCCAGAAATGAAGATAGCTGAAGAGGAAAGGAAGAAGAAAAAATGCATAATTTTACAAGCTATTTGTATTGACTCAAATACTAAGGACTTATTGGAGATATGTAAAATTAATAATTTTACAAAATTACTTAGAGTTACTGCGTGGATCAAAAGATTTATTTTTAACTTGAGAAATAAAGGGAATAAAAAAGAAGGGCCACTGACAGCTGAAGAGTTGAATGATTCCGAAATTTACTGGATTAAAAGAACACAAGAGAAAGAATTTTCTACAGAAATAAAAGGTTTAAATTCTAACCAAAAGTTACCATTTTCTTCAAAAATAGCCTTGTACAAACCATTTCTTGATATTAATGGATTGATTAGAATAGGTGGGCGATTACAATTTTCAGACTTGAGTTATGAACAAAAACATCCTTTGTTGCTGCCTGGTAAGGACGAGTTCACTGAATTAATTATTCGCAGATGTCACGAAAACACTGGGCACGCTGGATTATCAGAGACACTATCAGAAATGAGAGAAAGGTTTTTCATCCCTAAAGGCAGGCAAAGAGTAAAATCTTTAATATTCAAGTGCAATTTATGTAGGAAATTCAGAGCGAAGCCTGCTACCGAAGAGATGTCTTGTTTACCCCCAGATCGTGTGAGGGAAGCATTTCCATTCGAAATAACTGGATTAGATTATTTAGGTCCTCTGTACATATTCGAAAATTCAGAAACGAAGAAATCATATATTTTGCTATTTACTTGCGCAGTAACACGTGCTATACATTTAGAGCTGACAACTGATATGTCAGTTCCGTCATTCTTGAGAGCATTTAAAAAATTTATATCCCGTCGAGGACTATGTAAAACAATATATTCAGATAATGCGAAAACTTTCATTAAAGTGAAAAGAGATTTTAATCTTTTAAATGAAACTTTAAGCAAAGAAGAATGCCGAAATTATTTTAGTGAACGAAGAATAACTTGGAAAAACATCGTAGAAAAGGCAGCTTGGTGGGGAGGATTTTGGGAGAGACTTGTTCGCTCTGTGAAGACCTCCCTCAAGAAAATTTTAGGAAAAACATCTCTAAATTATTTGGAGCTTGAAACCACGGTCGTAGAAGTTGAAGCCATTTTGAACTCTAGACCACTAACTTATATAGATGAAGAAAATGAGTCAGTGATTCTCACGCCTGCTCACTTCCTGATAGGTAGACGAATATTGTCTCTTCCTGGACTATCCGTACTACCCCTTTCAACGAAAGATGTCCTCACCAGAAAATATAAGCATCAACAAAAAATAGTGACTACCTTTTGGAACAGATGGAAGAAATCCTATCTTTTGGAATTAAGGTCTGCTCATCAATCCACCTTGAGAAAGAAAAATCCTATTTTAATAAAGAAGGACTCAATTGTTCTAATTCACGAGGATAAAGTGCCAAAGCTTATGTGGAAGTGTGGTATCGTCACAGACGTTCATATTGGCAGAGATGGAAAGACACGATCCTGTACAGTGAGACTTCCATCTGGGACTCATTTGAAACGTCCAATTCAGTTGCTGTATCCAATCGAACTTTATGAAAATTGAACTTTATGATACATTTAGTAACATTGTTTAACTTTATATTTTCTTTTTCTTTTACAGAATTGTAGTAGAATTGCTGCTGAAATAATGAGTAGCTTTATAATTACTGTAAGCAGTATATGTATGTATGTACTTTATTATAGATTTGATTTTTGATATTGAAATTAACTTTAGAAATTAATATGTAAAGCTAATATATATATATTAATTTTTACATTATTATGTTGTTACAAAGGCATATGTTATTATCACTAGAACATAGTATTATTATATGATTATTATTAAGTATTGGTCTTATTGTTTTGAAAATCTGTGAATTAACTTAGTATTAATTTAGACTCTACTCTTGATGAACTTTTGAAGTTCATCGGGGGGAGGATGTTGCAACTATATGTCTATAGAGGGCGCACTGCACGAATATTTTTATTTAAACATAATAAGATTCGGCGCCCAAGAAAAATGTAGATGTTTATTTTGTTCCATGTCTTGTTATCTTTTTCCATGTCTTGTCCTGTTTAAGTATGTCTTATGTTAATAAAGAAATTAAAAACCTGCTCAAGGTAAGCTTATTTAGAATTTGAATTTATTATTAAGATGAATTGATAAATACGATTAGTAAAAGTTGGAATTTCGATTTAGCAAATTGGAACTTTATTAGAAAATCCAAACACCCCTTAACCGTCTGGGGTTCAGTGAAGAAAGTGCTTCGTTTTTGCTTCGCGGTGGCAACATAGTTTTGGCTTTCACTGCAATGCAAGTTTTTCCCCCTTTAGCACTTGTCAAGAATACAAAAGCCTCTAACTCTTGATGAGGCGTATTTCCGTTTTACCCTGGACCACCTCACAATAATCACATTCTAATCACTTACAGTGGGGAAAGACCATCAATCGTTGTCAGCTGAAGAAACCCACGTGTGCTGGTAGTTTTCTTTGTGAATGTTCTGCTTGAAAATTTCTTCAAGTCTGTGTTGTAATTTTTTAATTACAATAAATATAAATTTTGTTTAATTATTTTGAAAATTATTATCAATAAATTTAATTTATTTCTACGCAGATTTTATATTTAAAATTCTTAAATAAAAAATATATATATGATAGCTAACTCAATGAATATCATATTATCATAATTTTAAAATGGCATTTCGCTATATATATATATATATATATATATATATATATATATATATATATATATATATATATATAATCAATTCTTTTTATTAAAAATCAGAATTTTTTTTAATTTACCAAATAGTTAAAATTTTAATGATTTAAATAGCTGTTAAAACGCGTTAATTTGCTATTTAATTATTAATTGATTTTAATTATTGTCGATACTTTTCAAAGTCAACAATATTTTTTAAAATCATCAAATAATTTTCAAAATTATTGAAAGAAACAACTCTGTTGCTTTATAATGAATTTCGACAAAATTTTAAAATAGCTTAAAAATAAAAAGCTAAATTAATTGCTTAACAATAGACTTCAGAGTATATTGTAAACTATTCATTTCAGTTGAAATTTTGTAAACTTTTTATTTGAATATAAATTTTACATTCAAAATTTTTTAAATATAATTTGAAGTCTATTGTTAGGGAAATAATTTCGCTTTTAATTTTTTTACGTATTAAAATAACACGTATTAAAAAATACATATGAAATTCTTTGTACAGAAAGATTTCTGTATGCAAGAAATATCTCTCGATGTAAGATTCATGTTGTGATTAGATATCTTTTATATTTCTTAAATTGTTTTTTCGCAAATAATAAAATGTTGTATCTGATGCTGAAAATTTTTAGAAGGAGAATAAAAGCAAGGAAATCTCAATGCTATTATTTCAATAGTATTCTAATAATGAAATATTTAATATAAAACATGCTAATATAACATTTTTTCAAATATTCAAATTAGTCCTGCAATAAATATTTTTTCCTTCACTGAACTAAAACTGCTTTAACATGCAAATTATTAACAGTGGCCTCGATTTATTTTCATATTTTTAATTGTTTATATAAATAAATATAATATGTAATAAACCTTCAAAGCATAATTATAACATTTATTTGCAAATATTTTCATGTCACATGTATAAAATAAAATATTTGGAAGTGTCTTCAGTAAGGGTTTGCATCATACTAATATTTAAGCATAATTTACATTTTATTATAAATGTATATGTATCTGATGAAATAATGCCATAAATATTAGTTTTCTATGGAAATAACTTCATTATTAAAAATTTAAATACAGTTAAATGTTAAAATTTACTTTAATATTTCAAAATTTAAAGTTTTACATTTTAAAATCAAGTTTGAGAGAATTTAGTTCATTTTATAATATTATTTTTTTCTTACATTCAACAAAAAATCATTTCAGCTTTAATATTTTATTTACATAAACATATATTTTGTATAACTAAGATTTCCGAATTTTTGTTAGTCATTAATAAAAATATATAAGCATTTAAAATGATATCTCTAGAAACAAGTTATTTAATTTATAAATTAAAATTAGGTTAACTGTGAAATTAGTTAAAATCTGAGAAATTACAAGGATTAAATACGTACAAAAATCATTACAAAATTGTTTAAAATACTAAATTCATTCAAATGTTTAAAAAAATAACATTCAATTTATAACTTATTTTATCCATTCTAATTTTAAGAAAATTTTTTAACTTTTTAAAATTTCATATTTTTGAATATTTAAATTATATAGATTCCTCATATTGTAACCTTGTCACTAAATCACATATTAATATAATCTCATATTGTCCAGTTTCCAATTAAATAATGAACAATATATATATATATATATATATATATATATATATATATATATATATATATATATATATATATATATATATATATACAAAGAAACTAAATAATGTTATTAATTTAAAAACTTGATAAAAAATGTGAAGAAAATTAGTATTATATACATTGTTTATAAATCGCAATAATTAGAGAATCTTCAATTATGAAAATCTAAATGAGAATAAATATAGAAAAGTAAAACAGTTGCTTTCTTGAAGTACTTTCGATTTCCGCTCACATTAGTTAAATAAACCATGACCGTTCAGTAAGTAAGTTCCCCCTAATAATCCCCCCAATGCAGCACTCTCGATGGATCTAGAAACCTTAGCTTCACTAAGCTACAAAATTATTCTAGCTGGCGACCTCAATGCCAAACACCCAAATTGGGACTGTCCCTACAAGAATAAATCTGGACGCACGATTGCCTCCCTAGTTCAAAATACTGAATTCAACATATACAGGCCAGACAAGCCAACACACTATGGACAAATACATGGGAACTACATTGACCTCATGCTGTCCAGAGGAGTCCAATCACCAATGAAACTTTCTACTGTTGAAGACCTCCAATCAGACCACTACCCGGTGTTAATCTATTATGGCCACTCCACACAACAGGGAAATGAATACCACACCACTTACCATAACTGGAATGTCTTTAGAAATGTCATTAACAACTCCCTCTCACCTAATTCATTAAGCCCCATTGTTACTGAAGATCAAATTGAAAATAAAGCAGAAGAACTAACAAAAATAATACAACAAGCTCTTGATACCAGTAAACGCCTAAAACCCACACAACCAACCAATTTTCTTCCCGAAAACATCATTAACTTAATTAAAACTAGAAATAGACTTCGCAAGCAATTTAATAGATATAAAACGACTGAATTAAAAACCCAAATAAACGCCCTTAAAAGAACCATCAAAAATGAAATTGATAAACACAACTGTAATAGCTGGAACTCCTATCTCACTAATTTAAATGTTGAAGATGGCTCCTTCTGGAGGGCAGTCAAGAAAAGAAAAACAAAGAAGGGCGTACTTCCCCCCTCATGGACGGCCCCAGAATGGCCATTACAGTACAAGAGAAAGTAGAAGCGCTTGCAAACTCCCTCGAGGAACAATTCCAAGAAAACACAACCGACGATAACACAAGTATTCGTAATGAATCCTATGTTAACTTTCTCGTTAGCTCCTACTTCCGTCACAATAATTTTACCCCCAGGATACTCAGACAATCAATGCCTCAGAGGTGGAAGAGGTTATACAAAAACTAAAACCCAAAAAGAGTCCGGGCTACGATCTTATAACTAACAAGGCGATCAAGCAAATCCCGGTTACTGCAGTATGTCTACTCACTGACATAATCAATGCCATAATTAATATTGGACATTTTCCCACACTTTGGAAAAAGGCAGTAGTCATTCCGATCTACAAACAGGGAAAAAACAGAAATCTACCCTCCAGTTACAGGCCAATATCCTTACTGCCAACGATGGCCAAAATAGCTGAAAAGTTCATTCTGAATAAACTGTTAGATTTTGATGCCCAGATGAGCATCATAATCCCTCAGCAATTTGGTTTTCGGAGGAAACTATCCACATCCCACCAATTGCTCCGGGCAGTGGAGAAGATAGCAAAAGGTATTGCTAACAAAAAATCTACTGGAGGAATTTTTCTGGACATAGAAAAAGCTTTTGACCGTGTTTGGCATCAAGGCTTACTATTCAAATTAATTACTTACAACTTCCCTCCCATTCAGATCAAACTCATAAGAAACTACCTAACTAATAGAAAATTTACCGTAAGGTTTGATAATGTTTACTCCCAGGAAAAGCCCATATTAGCAGGCGTCCCACAGGGATCACTGCTGGGCCCATTCCTATTTAATGCCTTCATCAATGATATTCCGCAGAGCCCTAATACTATGCTCTGCCTGTTTGCGGATGACACTGCCATATTAACCACAAATAGCAATCACAAAACACTTCACCAACACTTATCAGAACACCTGAAGGTAATAGAAGAATGGCTTGTTAAATGGAAAATAAAGGTAAATCCGACCAAGTCCCAGGCAGTTCTTTTCACAAGAAAAATGTTACCGTGTGAAAAGGTCAAATTAGCGGGAAGAGAAATTCCCTGGGCTAGTAGGGTTGATTACCTTGGACTCACTATTGACAGGAGACTAACGTGGAAAGCCCATATTACTAAAATCAAAAATAAATTCATAGCAGCTAAAACTACCCTTTATCCACTGCTAGCCCCCAAGTCAAAACTCTCGCTAACAAATAAACTCCTAATATATAAAGCCTACCTCAGACCGATAATAACCTATGCTGCTCCAATCTGGGGAGGAGCAGCTGATTCAAATATCAAAGTCTTAGAAGCTCAGCAAAGCAAAATACTTAGACTTATTACTAACTCAGAGTTTTACTTTAGAAACCACCAAATAAGAGAGAACTTGGGAATTCTGCCTCTAGCCCGCTACCTTAAATTTCTTGCATTTAATTTCTACCATAAATTATACACAATCAACAATAGTGAGATTCAGGGTATTGAACTTTACAGTCCTTATGACCTAACGCATTTCCATAGGCCCAGAGCAGTGTTGAGAGTAAAACCTCTCACCAATATCTCCATTTATTCAAATAATTCCAAACGGAAAAGAAAGAAGAATAATAATTAATGGAAATCATATCTCTACCTAAATAAAATCTTGTGAACCACATTGTAAATAAATCGTGTGGAACCTGTAAATATCTCAGTTTTATGTAATCTTAAACAACTATGGATATGTATCATTCTTTGTCCTCCGTTGTAAATATTCTAACGGTACTATCAAGAATTATTGTCATCAACCTGTGTTTTTTTTTTTCTTTGTAACTCCTTGGTAAATATTTTAACGGAATTTGTGTGCTTCAAAGAATTATTGTAATCATCCTGTGTATTCTCCTTATATTTTCCTTCGTAAAAAATTTTATATGGATTTTATGTGTACAAAGAATTATTGTCATCATCTAAGTGTCTATTACTAGGATTACTCAATTACTTAGTCCAAAAACACAAGTCATGCAGAGTGCATCCAGTGGGAGCACTTACCTCAATAGTTTTGTATTATTCATTATTGTATCTTTATTTCTGATTTTTTAATCACCAGGCCAAGACTATCCAAGGACTCCAATTCTTTAGAAAACGAGGTACATGGCCGGAAGGCTACAGACCTCCCTCAATTCCAGACGAAAAAAAAAATAAGTAAGTTCCCAAGCCAGATTTCACGGCAATCCATCAATTCGGGGGGTTGAATTTAAAGCACTGCAGTGAAGCCAGTTGCCCCTACCAAGGGGCTCGGGATAGCCGGAAAACGCACAGAAATTTTTGCCCGAGTGTACTCGGGATAGCCGGTTAAGGGGTTAAAGGGTTATCGGACTATATTAATAAAGTGGGTGACCCGAGTAACTGGAACTAGGAAACATTGGATTTGGAGTTAATAGTATAAAATTCTGATTAAAGCAGAGATGACATACAAACCCAACCTTAAGAAGAAGAACGTACTGCGAGAGTTTTGTTTGGGCGAGAGTCTGAACTCCTCATACGTCTTTATAGGAGTGGTACTGAGCGAATGGCACTTTTCGGAGTGGGAGCATGGGGACACAGATCTTCTGAGGCCACCTATAGAGTGTACGGAGACCGGCATTTGTAGCCATCACAAGATAGTACAGAACAGTATCCACGTCTGCGGTACAAGTGTTAGCGGGTATCCTGCCGCTAGACATTAAAGCAGGCAAAGAATATGCTAAGCTCATGGTATTAGAAGAGATGACCCGCGTTCTACCATGAGGTTAATATTCGGCTGGATGATGTTGAGCATAAAGTTGACATCTGGACGTGTTACCCAGCGTTAAGGAGAAGTGTGCCTTTCAACAGCGAAGGACCAACTGGTGAGGGTCATGAAATTTTTACTAATGGAAGAATTGGTTTAGCGTTCACCATCTTCTATTTTTCGAAATCTTTACTGCTGGGGTGCTAGATTTGGTGACGAGATCCTGTCTTTCAGGTGGAGATATCAGCGCTGGGAATGACACCAGATAGGCTCAAAAACAGACTAGGCAACGACACGTGTAATGCATAGTGATTCATTACAGAACAGTATAAGAATTGACTGTAAGGTTCTATACAAATCTTCCACAAGGGTTAGTGCCAAATTTAGTGTGGGTTTCGGCAATACTTCTCGCCTCATCAAGATTTGATTCAATTGCTCCTCTACCCAAAGGAGGTGGCATTTGCGGTGTGGTAGACTAGCGTTTCTAACATCTTTCTGTGCCAGTACACCCTTTCGCTGGTGTGGAGAGTATGCCCGCTAAGGGGGAACCTCGTCACCTGATCATGGTTCAAAATTCCGAGGCACTTGGCGATGAGCGAGTATTTCAAATCTGTTAACTTAAAGGTACAGTTCGGGGCTCCACATACAACACTACGTATATATGTACCAGTACAAATGTATTTTATCAACTACTTTTTAATAGCGATCCTTTGGAGCGAACGAATTAAAAAAAACTCTTCGTACTAGGTAATACAATGTAACTTTCTCTATATAAAAACAAGGATAGGTAACGATTCACCGATGCTCATTTTAACAGTAGATGGAGCAAATGTGGAAGATCTTCAGTTTTACAACAGTATATAGTTCAATATGTTTATAACATGTCCCTTTGGCCTACCACAAACCACTGCTTCACTTCATTTCATATAGACTTTCAAAAAATTAATATTTTCGAAAACTGTGTTATATACATTTCCTTTAGGTATTTTAGCATGTGAATATATAAAAATATTGCATCACTACTTATAAATTATAATTCACTTAGAGAAATCATACAATGATTTTTAAGTAAATACTCAGTCTCAATTCTTTTCTACACAAGAACTACTTAAATGAATTATATCATGTCGTAATTTAAAGAAAAACATTTTTTCAAAGTTCTGGATATATACTTCGAATGTGTCAGATATTAAAGAAAATTTGAGTGAAAAGTTGACATCGATCTGCAAAGTACTTTTGTCTTAATTTAATACCTCAAAAGAAATCCAACAAGTTTAAGATTTTTTCTTAATAAAAATATTAGGGAAAGAAATAATGGAAAACTTTACAATTTCACTAAATTAAAAATTTATAATTTCTTTAAATATTTCGCTTAACTGTCTTTTGTGCACGAGGGCTAATTAGACGGTTTAAAGCGGATTCCGATCCACTAGAAACATTCAATACGCGAACTGTTGAACTGAAGATAATAACCATTCAGCTATTTTTAAATCTTCACAACTTGTTAAGAAATAGAAAATGCAACTCATTGTACCAAGTCATATTTACCAGAAATAAAAAGGGCTGATTTCAAATATACGACTAGACAAATTGAGTAAGCTAAACATTGCGTACAAAAAAGCACATTAAAAATAAACACATTTCGTGATTAAGCACATGTATACAAAAATATTTATATAACTAGATAGCCCGCATATGTAAAGACTACTGATTAATTTTAAAAGCAAATATTTTAATTTTTAACTTTAGTGAAATGAAAAAATTAGCAACATGAAGATATAAATTGATTCGAATTAACAAGATGAATGAAAAATTCACTTAGGTAGGACACAGTAAACTTCGTTGCAGAAACTGCTTTTAATGCACTATAAATTAACATGTTATCTTTCTTATGACATCCTTAAAAATCCATAATGAAAGTCGAAATTAATAGATCTATATAATAAAATATAGCTAGCGCAAACAAAATGTTTCAAAATAATGTGAAAAAATTTTTCAATGAGTTACAATAATTCACATAAGGTTTAAAATATTTTATTCAAAACTGCAGTGAAAAAACATTAACAAAATCCGACTTAATTTACAAATTTGATGTGAAACTAGTGTATCAAACAACGTTAAACATCTTACAAGCAAACACAGGTACTGGCTTGAAAGAGAAATGACTACGAAATATATATTTAATAAACATAAAATTGAAATTTTCTTCCAAATTTGGAGACATAAGTTCTTTCTATGCTTGATCGTCGTCATTAATGAAGATGTTTTAAAACACGGCAAAAAATGAAATTAACACAAAACTTCTCATTTTTGGCACCCTCCCCATGTTTTAAAAAATTTTTTAAAATGTTTGAGAAGTTCATTAAAAAATTTGAAATTAAACAATTTTTTAAACTGTTAACAAATTACAACTAGACCACATAAACTATATATAAATATAATACAATATATTATATTACAATCAATTTTTTAAATTTTCAATTATTCGGAAAATAATCTAGACTAGAAATTTTAAAAGCTAACGCAATCACGAATTACAAAACTGATGTTACGAACTATTATTTTCCACTTGAAAATATATATAGAAGTGCTATGAATCACTAGACTACTAAAAATCAATAATTAAAACTAGTGAAAATCAATAAATATTGGGATAAATAGAACACACACAAACTATTTCAGCACGAAGAATAACCTGAAAATTTAAGCTTAATCCTGTAAAATAAAAAGCTATTCATTTCTTTTCGATGTAATGAATAATGATTTGTTTTTAAATTCAAAATAGAGAAAAATTTCGAAATTTGATAATTGGCTCTGGTTTAATGATGCATAACACCATCCGATTAATCAATATCCACTTTTCACTGTAACGATATCATTTTGTGAACCTCCTTTTCAAATTTATACATACACACATATTTATATTTAAAAAATATAATTAGAATGATCCCTAAGATATGCTAAGTAATGCAAATCGAATTTTTTAAACAATCTTTTTTTTATTATTACAAAGCTATTACACGGTTTAAAAGAACATCATTTGGTGCCATGGTTGCTGACTTCACATTTCATATAATGGCAATGATTTTTCCTCAGACTGTTTGCATATTTCTTATTTCAACAGAGTACAAACACAGACATCAAAATATCACACAGAACAACAAAATTTAAAAACAAGTCATATAAGAAATTTTTGAAATAGATGCAACATAGATATATTTGTCTCAATCTTATGATCAAATAGGTCTAGTAATACATTTATTGGTGTTTTCATATAAATATAAACTCTAAGACATCAAATTTGACTTAGTGCACTAAATGATTTGAAACAGTGCTGTACAGAACCAGCTTTGAAATTCAGTAAAAATTCAATTTTAAAGAATATTATTCTTTTTTTATCTTTGATTAGTATATAAAATCATTTTGTATTTGAATATTTAATATTGTTCAAATTTCTGAGTATCCAGAAGTATAGGCACATAAAAAATATACATAAACATTTTACAATATTTTTCTTTTCATGTTAAGGAAAATAAAGTACTTCGAGTTTCCATGATGAATAAATTCATATATTTATTAAATGTGACAAATCAGTAGAAGTTAAGCATATAAACAGGTATACAATTAATAAAGAAACAAAGTTGGAATCAATGTGAAAGAAAAATATTTTAAATTAAAATTACAGTTCATACTTCAAAAATAAGGGAAACTAATAACAAGCTGTGATAAGTATTATATAATCACATTTCCGTTTATACTTATTCATTTTGCATAGGAGTTTCTTTAAAATAGTTGAAAGTTTTTAAAGCACTTAATATTGCATGAAACAGATTAAATTCAATGAATGAGCATTTAAATGTCTTTAACATTCAAAGCATATTTCATTGCAGAATATCACATTTATACTAAATTTGTCATAATGCTTTACTTTTTTGAAATGTAAATAACACAATCATTAAAAAAATCTTAAAAATTGTAGGCATTCAAATATAAAGCTTCAGTATAGTTAGTTAAATTAGCTTATTTAACAAATGTACATAGAATCTGCCCCGATATGAACATGATCATTAAATATAAAAATCATACATAAATGCAGTTAAATGTTTAAACTGGGTTATTCTAAATTAAAAAAATATTCTTAAGAACTATTGATAGTGAGTGGGGATAACATCAATATCACACAAACTTTCTTCTAAGAACAAACAAATTTGAAATGAAGTTACAAATTAACTGCGTGAGCATCATAAAAAATTTTCTGATACCAATAAAAATCTTTCAATATAAATTTCAGATATGAACTTTAATACACATTCGATTTTAAGAAATGAAAGATTAGCGAATTGCGGGAATCAAGCAAATAAAGTACTGTTGAAATCAGAACACTCTCAGGATGTTTACAATAATAAAAACATTCAAAAGTGGCAAAATAAACAATGCAAAATTACACATATAAGGCACATTAATATACTTAAATTTTATCAACTAAGAAATTTTTAGAGATTCTACAAAAGCATTTATAACTAGGAAATATTAATAACATGATTGCAGAAAACTTTCTATGAAGATTTTAACAAATATTCATTTATTTTCCTTGAACAATACACTGGAATTGACAAAAATGTGCACTCACTTTTACAACTACTGATTTTATGAAGTGGCATAAGGTGGTTTATAAATTATACATATATTGAGTACCTACAGTAAAGGTTGGTGGCGAATCAAAGAATAAAAATATATATTAAAGCTCCGACACTTAATAAAACAATTTTCTACAAATGATGCAATGCTTCATAATTAAAATCTCTTTAAGCATTAACAAACATAAAATAAACTAGAATTTTTTTTAAAACAAATCCAAATGAAATAGGAGCGGTTTATCACCGATTTGAAAATTCGAATTACTTCATTAATACATGAATATTTTTTAAATTCAAGATTTAATATGCCCCAATTAGGTTGCCAAATTAATAAAATAATTTATTCATTTCTGCTAAGGCATACAGATACACATCTTAGTTTTTTTCCTTTTAAACCTGCAGCTTTAAATTGCACTATTTAAACAGTTCTTCAAGATAACAGGCTTAACAAAATTTGTGTAGACACACACTATATAATAAAAATTTAGAACCACTCCTATTTTAATATGTTCTGAAAATTTTAATCCTATTTAAATTTTAAACTTCTTGACTTAAAATATACATTGTAATAGAATCACATAAAAACTAGTTGATTGTTTTACAGATCATTAAAACAGTATTCCGTATAAATTTAGTTCTTCAAAAATTGATCAATGACAACAAATCTGGAATATAATTTTGACATTCCTGGTGCATTCTGCCCCAATCATACCATTCTATCAATTACAACCATAAGAGCTATTTTTAACCTTATTCAAAATGTTTTTTTAAGAAAAATTATGACACTAGAAAACGAAAAATGTATATTTCATTCCGTTAAATAAATTCATGTAATTCAAAATGGAAAATTTAATCTTATTAAAAATGTAAAATCCAGAAAAATGGATTTTACAATTATCATATAAAAATTGAGCGTAGCTTAGTTAAACAAGATTCTCCCTTCATAACTCATCATACATTCCTAAAACTATTGGTGTCCAAAAAAGATTGAGGGGGAGGGGGAACTTCTAGATAATACTAAAGCTATCCAGTAACTGAAAAGATAAAAAATGTATAGTATTACTTTTTTCATAACTTCAGAAATCAATTTAATTCTTTCAAATCTTTAAAACAAATATTTCCAACAGATTATAGTTTAAATATGTGATATAGTATTTAGTAAACACTTATATTTATTGCATTAATTATAACTATTTTCAAAAATAAGAAATAATAATTTTTCATGGATTTACAGTAAAAACGACATCATGTATGACATGGCTTATAGGTTCTGATTATTTAAAAGATACACACAAAGAAACATGTGTAACTGCATGCATAAGTCAAATTTCTGAATTTTGTCTGGTTTCCACATTTTGCACAAAAAGGATTAATTTGTCCAGAACATACATTTTAAAGTGGATTCAAACTTACAGGGTGGGAATGGAATTCACAAAAAATTGGTTTGCTTGATTTTCAACAGCTTTGCACAGGAGGGCTAATTAGACAAAATGAATTGTTGAATTGAAAGCTAGTAGACCAACAACTCGCTTGGCACTTTGCTGAATTACTAGGAACACACTTGGTAAAAAATATATTTTACAAAATAATTAGCTATTTAAACTAATGGGTGTATTATTATTCTAAAATTTTGTAACCAGAAATGCACTTCTAAAAATTTTTATACATTGCGAAGATGTTTTAGAATTTAAGTTACATATTACTTCAAGTAACAGTTAAGACAAATGTTTTGTCTAAAATGTTTACAGTATAAAATAAATAAAATTCACATTACAACAAATATTTTCTTGACTTACATTCTAGTGGTATGATATGAGAGGTGGGACGGTACCTTAATCTTCAATTAGCCAAATGTTTTAAATATGAAATTAGGATAGACAATGAAATATTCTAGTAATTATGGAACAGTAGTAATAAAGATATTACAAAACTAAATGAAGAGATAAAACATTGTGTGAAATTGTGTATGTCAACCAAGTTTCGAAATTTTTGTTGGTTATATTTTCGTGAAGGAAAAGATTATGTACAAAGATCAAACACTTACTATAAAACATAGGCTAGGGAACATATCTTTTTGGTGGCACAACACAAGTAAGAAGTTTAACTTATAATTCATTACACTACAGGCACCTGTCACTATATCCTAGGAGACTTGTTATTAAGTTATAAGGCATCGAAATTTGTTAACATAATGCATTTTATTGTCAAGGCAAGGGTCAAAAAATCTTATATGACATTCAAGTTTTAATACGACAATTGAGTCAAACCATACAGCAAAGCAAATGCTGCAGTTGATTTAATTATTTGATTGTTGAAAATATTATTTTGTTCATTGGGGATCAATCACACAGAAAATATCCAGTATTACTTTGACAATTAAATAAGCAATTTAAAATATTTTTATTATTTTAGTTTAAGCACATGTTCCACCATGGAACATTCAAAACTTTGGCTTCATCACTGGAGAGATAGGATTTTTTTTAAACAGTAGATACTTTTATCATACCTTACACAAAACTTAAGATTATGCAAATACCTTTTTGACATTAAAAAAAACATGACTCGATGAAAGTAGTAATTCTTACATTTTGTTTCAACCATATAAATCATTAATTCAAAGTTCAATATAGTACAAGAAAATAACCACAATATTTATCACTGTATGTTCACTGTTTATCGTCACAAAAATCTTTCTTTCAAACAAATACAGAATATAAAATATAATTTTTGTATTCCTTACAGTAAGACTGCTACACAAAAGTACTGAGACTGCTTTTTTGCAATATATTTTAAGGACACAATAGTATATAATGATGCAAAAAGATTTCACGGCACTTAAGACAAATTTTGTAGGGAGATTTGCTAATCATTACACACTTTTCTCAACTGATCTTGTTTGTTTTTTAAAAAGGAAACCTCAGATTAGAACATGAATTTAATACAGTACATCTTAAGATTTTTCATTGACTAATCAATAAAATTTTTCTTACTCATACTATATATTTTTTCTAGTATTAAATCTGTTGATAACATGAAGCCAAATGTTACAAAGTAAATACAAAAAAATTGCATGCTCACTGCCAATCATAGAAAAATATTATACTTAAGTTTTATACATACAGTTTTGAATGATCCTTTCCTTCAAATCAATGCGATAATCATTTTTTAGCATATAAGATATAAAATGGGGACATGAATAATATTTTCGTTTACATTTTTAAATCAAGTCTTTTTAACATAACAAAATTTCTCTAAATTCTCAAAAATAAAAAGTACTAGAATCTAAAATTTCACATTTCCAATAATAGTTTCCCATTTAAAAATAAAATATATGTACCACCTTCTATTTTCAAAAAAAAATTTTTTTTTAAAGTTACTCAAATAAAGAACTTAGTTTTTTGAAGAATTATAGAAAAATATGAACACATCACATATACATATATATTTAAAAAAGTTTTCTTCAGAAAAATTTAAATAGTTATTTATAGCACTAAGACAATTAAAAACATGCATATTTTTTAAAAAATTACCTAATTCACATTTTAAAATAAACTAAATTCACATTTTAAACTCTCAATGCCATGAGAAAGAATTAAATACACATTAAAAAGTGAAATAATTACCACATGATTAAATTTTCCCTATTCAAAATAAAACTGAATGGACAACAAATATTCTAAAATTTAATTTCTAGGGCTGCATATCTTAAAAAAATATATACTAAATTAAAGGTAGTTCAGTTTACTTACAAGTACTTTAAACGAAATTAATAGAGAGAAAACAGACATTTGAAAGGTGATACTTTTATAATAAAAATTTTTTTAAGTCTCCCAACTATGACACTATAGATAGCAAGCTAACAAATTATTTGATCATAACCTGTGATTTGATCATACCTGTGTGTGTGTGGTTATAAACTAGAACTTTTTATACCAAAATCCCTTCTTTAGGATTTTCAGCAATGTGTTAAAAACTTACCAAGCTTAGTGTGGGAAAAAATATGAACTGATAAATGGACCAAAAGAAATTTCTACCAATTTGTTAACTGCAGACTTCAAAAACGCAAATGTATTTAAAAAATATAAATTTTCTACTAAAAATCGCATTTTTTAAATATTATTCTAAAAATGAAATTTCTTCAACTTATCTTTTGTTTTAAATCAAATTAATGCTTATAAAAAGAAATGCAAGGAATTGTATAAATGATTACAAAAATTTTAAATTAAAATAAAAAGTTTGATTATTTAAGTTTTTCTTAATTGTTTACTTAAAAATTGATAAAATTAATGATGAAACAAAATATCATTGAGATCTCTCAGATCAGCACTGAAATTATATTTTTCATTTGTATGGAACTGATCCATGAACAGAATATGTATTAAGACTTTTAATTAGGTAATAGACAAATTATTAAGCATGTGAAAAAGGCATCTAGTTTACTCCAGAAACATTTCAAACTTTTCAAAATTATATATAAGTATGTAAATTAACTATACTTTTAAGATGTGAACTAGACATAAAAATATGCTTTAAAACATAAAATTAAATTCTAAACATATATTGAATATTTCATATACTTAGAAGTAAACTTATTTGCGAAAATTTTTTAAGCAGTATATAAGCTACTTTGGTAAATAATATATTAAATGAATCATTCTGTTGTAAGTACTAGTTTCCTAGAAAATATTCACTAAAATGGGGCAGACTTTTTTGAAAAATATCCAAATGCATACCTGCCAACCTTGGAGAGGGGGAGAAAAAAAAAAAAAAAAACAGTAGATTCCACTGATTTTGAGGGGAAAAATCAGGAAACATTACTAGCGATATTTTTTCTTGAAACAGAATGTTGAAAACAGTAGTACCACAAAAAGACAAGTTTATTCTTTATTGCACATTCTGAGCATGATTTATATTAAGCATATTTTGCGTTAATCTTAAATAATTTAATTAAAATATTAATAAAATATTCATCAATCTCATAAAGGAACCATGAAAAATAAAAGAATACTACACGAAAAAAAATAAACATCAAAGTTTATGTTCCAATATTTATTTTATAGTGCAACTTTTACTACTCTAGTGCAATTTATAAGTATTAAACTTATAAAATTACATACATTTAATTCAGAGGCAAATACTTTGTTTGATGGAAATATTTTCCTATAATACTAATAACTAGTAATATTCCTCCTAATTGAACTGCTTATGGCTCCTGGTGTCTGCTCTGAATGTTAGTTATACGACTGCCTACTAGTATGAGTTCTTGGTACCCTGGTGGTTTGAGTGGCATCCTACAACGGCCAATATATGGGGTTCGAAACTCAAACATATTTAAAAATATATATTTATTATATTAGTGTGACATCTGTTGACGTTTAAGTTACTAAAACTCAACAGAATTTTGTTTCGGAAAAATTTCAACTCTTTAAGTTTTTCACTGAAATTGTCAAAAATTAGTAGATTTTTATACATTATCGGGGAATCAGGAAAAATGATAACTCAGGAGTTTCCCGATAAAATCAGTAGAGTTGGCAGCTATGTAATTAGAGTGATAAACCATCTATTTTTATTGTTTCAATGATTAAGAAAAATACACAATATTCTCAGAATTTTATAAATTGCTACACATAAGTCTACATTCCTAGAAAAATATACTTTTAACAGCTTTGTTCGTTGTAACATTAATGCATTTTTTGATAATTTGCAACTGGTAAACTAAAATATAATTGTATGACTACTTTCTAACCACTTTTTCTTGAAAACAAATACTTTTCATTATTTAAGTTAATAAGTCTAGAAATATTTAATAATTTTTTAAATCTTTAATATGAATTTCCTTTTAAATGCTTTTAATACAACCTAAGATATTTTTAAAAAATTATAAAAAATTTGTCTAAATTTTGCAATTATTCTTTAATTGTTCACAAGTTTTGTTTGTCACATGTGGACTAATTAGACTGGACCTATAATTTAAAGTGGATTCGGAACCACTACAAATAGCAAAGATAGAGGGGGATTTGAACCCAAGAATTAAACTGAAGGGCAGAGCATTAACCAATTTGTTGCCAGATAACTGTTTTTGTGGCTTTCATTGTAATAAAATTAATGACAACCTAAAAAATTTGAAGCTAGAATTTTTAAATATTAAAAAATTTCTCTATTTTCCTTCACAGTTTATGGACTGTTAAATAGTAATTGAAAGATGAAAATTACTTCATTTTTCAAAAAATTAGATTGTCCTTTTAATAATAAAACGTACTAAAATTGAATTTTTCTGTTAGTTCTTTTTTACATACATGTTCTTAGTTCTTTTTTACATCTTTTAGTTGTTTTACATTAGTTCTTTTTTACATCTTTTTTACATACCCTTTTAATAAAAGGGTAATATGCATGTAATAACAAAAATAAGAGAGTATTAATAATACTCTCTTATTTTTGTTATTTCATATTTGGATCTTTTCATAATTTTAGAAAATAAAGGTTGGTTGAGGTTTGTGGCACAAGGTTGTTTCATAGAATGGTTATTTCAATATAGTAAAATTAAAATAAAGGTTTTTATTTGTTAATTAACAGTTATTTTTTGCAAATGAAGCTAATCAGACCAGGATCTACCAAGTTTAAAATTGATAGATTTAATAATGCTTGACAAGGAAAAACAAACATTTTAAAGTTGTTTTAAGTTTATAATTCTACACATTTTGACAAAGAAAAAGAAATACAACTGATACTTAAGTCTAACATATAACAAATGATTTTTTTACTTAATTTTCAGACAAAAAATGATGAAATATTCATTCAATTCTTTAATTTATTTTTATTTTCTAAATTTTAATAATTAATGAGATTTTTAATCTACAAAGCACTTAATTTCTTTGTATGTAAATAATCAGCTATTTGGTATTCAACACAGCCATTCACAGATTCAACTAATAACCTTGGACATTGATGTTTTCAGTAACTTAAAATCTATTTTAAATTATCAGTTTTTAAAAGCATTGTCAAATTAAAAATCTTTAAGTAAGGTGGTTTTTTAATGAAATATGAAAGTGTTACAATAAACTGTTTCAGAAAGAAATGATCCAAATTCATTTACCTTAATTCTTGATAGAGAAAAATATAAAAAAAATTTCCATTAGAGATTACATATGAAAATAACCAGATGATTCCCATAATTTTAATAATAATTAATACCAATTTAGATTTTAATAATAAATTACAAAAGAACATTGACTTTAAAAATCAACTCTAAACATTTTCAAACAGAAAAGTACTTTTAGAATAATTTTTTTTCGCATTTTAAAATGACAGATATCACTTAACTTCATTATTCTAAAATATCTGAATATAATTAAGATAATTGATTTGTGTTAAATTTTACCAAATAATTAAAATAAAATTTTTTATATGAATCCTTTTATTTTCACAGATAATTGAAAATTCCTCATTGTATTAACTTCCTGAAATTTTGTAAAATAAAAGAATATAATCATAAATAATCTAATATTTTTAAATTCTTCAGCAAAATAGCAATTATTTGTTAATTTAAAATAACACACAACTTTAATTTCATTTGTATTTAAGAGCAAAACTTCTGATTTATTTACAATTCATTAATCTGCAAAGCTATAAATATAGAGCAAAAATTGAATATAAGAGTGGTAACATTTGTATTTTAAAATTGATACAGGTCTTAGAAATGTCATTGGTACAAAATAATAACATCTCATGGCACTAATGAAATTCTTTCCATAGAATATTGTCTAAGATTCTGGTTTCAAACTCACTAAACATTTTTAAAGAAATAATTGCACACAGACACACTCTCTCTCTATATATATATATATTCTTGTTTATAATTCCTTTTTACTAACCTCTCTTTTTAGCAAACTTTCATTTGTTGTCAAATAGTTTGTCAAATTTAAAAAAAATCTAAAAGTGGATGGAAAAATACTAAAGACAAAAATTATGGAGTTTTCAATAGCCATTTGACAATTTTAAAAACTCTGAAAAATTCCTTCAATAAGCAAACAGTATCAGCAAGCATGCTCCCTCTCAAAAATATGGTAGAGAAGAAAGCATCATAAATTGGTTTGTTTACTTGGCTGTGAGAAAAATTAGAGAAATAGACATCACTATTGATGGTAATGACATTAAAGAGATCCAACTGCTGTGTGTGTTATGAAGCTGAACATAAAGTATTTCAAAGCATCAGACAGTAGATAGAAATTTTTTTTTACTCAGACAGTTTAAGCATTAGAAAATTGTGGGGTGAAAGTGGAATCAATAAACTGAAAGTGTTCTTAAAAATCTTATTTTGCATGTATTTCTTACAGTGCAATTCTAAATTTTTTCTCTAATATTTTATTTATAAAGAAAAATATTGTTTTTGGTTAAAAAAATCTAATATGTTATCTTTATATTTTAAGAACTTTTTTGCCAGTCTCTGAGTTTGTAAAAACAAACACATATTGTATACAGTTTTAGTGATTTCCTCCATATTTCAGGTCTTGTTAATGCAAATCTCATTTTCAAAAAATTCTAATATACACTTTCTTTGCAAAACAATGAAAAAACGTTTATTGCACAACAATGTCATATTCAAATTTATAATTCAAAATTATTAAACATTTTAAAATAATTTTCATATTAAATACCACATTTTCAAAATTTCCTATACGACAAATTAATTACTAGAAAAGAAAACTGGCACTTAATCATGATTTTTGAAACAGCAGTCAATTTATACTTCCATTTTGAAAGTTATTTTTGTTCACAATTTAACAAAGTGCTAATTAATGTAAACTAAGAACAAAAAATACTGAGCATTAATATTATAACAGGCAAAATTTGAAGTTACTGCAAACTTTTCTACATAATTGTAGAATACTATTAATATAGTATTAATATATAAACAGCCTAAAAAATTTGCACAAGTTTTAATTTTTTATAAAATAAAGATTAGCTTTAAAACTTTTTTGTTGCTCTTCACCATTTTCTTAAGTCAATTATTTTGCAGAGTTGTAATTAAAAATTTAACAAAATTTTAAAAAATGCTATTGCATTAAAAATTTATAGAAATCAATACATTTTTCATTTTTAGCCTTTATGAATGAAGTAAAAATTCATATACATAAGGTTTAAACAAAAAACATTAGAAGATGTATTACCAAAAATGTTAGATAATCCTAGAATTGAATTAAAATTCTTTAACAAAACACTTATTAGGCATTACATTGTATTCACTGCATGTTATTTTTATCATAAATAGAGTATTTTGCAATACTAAATCCTTTACATTCAAGAACAAATCACTACAAAACTATCACACACACAGTGTCATAGAATTTAAAAACCATACATTAGGTAGGCAAACAGAACTTCTGGAATGCAACAAATAGTTAAATTAGTTAAGGGGAAAAAATGACAGTTTACTACTCATTGGAAAATATTTATTTGCCAGATAAATCAAAATTCTAGTCATTTTTATTTTAAATGCTTATCAATAATAAGTATTCAATATTTTGGTTTTCAGTTTCAGTAAAGCACTTTAAACTAGAAAAGTTTTATCACAGATATATAAAAATGTGCTTTATAATTTCATCTACAGCAAATTAGAAGAAATGATATGGAAATTGTGCAATTGTAACAATACAGTTTAAAGAAATTGTATAAATTTAGAAAGTCACCTAAAATATCAATGCATACAAATGTATAATTTCCTCCTTCTGATGAAGACTTTACAAAACAATACCAAGATTTTTAGTTCCAAGAATTTTGAGAATTTTTGTTTATTGCAAACACCTTTAATTATTAGAGACTAATTTTTAAGAGTGCATAAGTACCTACAAGTAACAATACGATTTTACCAGTTATGAAATATACACAAACATGTCACTTGATTATAAGGCCACAGTGACAAACAAATAAGGGAGGATTGATATTGTGAATGTGTGTCACATATTTTTCTAACAAATTCAAATCATAAATAGGGATTGTGATTCAACACAGAAAAATTTCAACTATTTCTTATGAGTAGTTTTGATAAATAATTCCACTATCTTTCTAATCTAAAATAATTCCATTATCTTTCTCATATGT
Organism: Latrodectus hesperus; assembly: GCA_037975125.1. Taxonomy (NCBI): domain Eukaryota; kingdom Metazoa; phylum Arthropoda; class Arachnida; order Araneae; family Theridiidae; genus Latrodectus; species Latrodectus hesperus. Next base: position 76,578,445 of record CM075859.1, on the reverse strand, counting down.
TAGAAAGACCAAGTGATTAATTTAAAAAAACCTAAAAATAGTACAAATAAAGAAAGAAATGAAAAGTCTAAAAATATTACCTAGACTAGATTTATATATTTTTCAGCAATATATAAGCATATATGTATGCACAAAATATATTTATAGTTATATACAATTTCACATAAGTGTAAGTACAAATGCACTCTTTATACATTTTATTCTCAAAAATAGATATTTACTTTTTATACACATATCAAGGTATTAAAATAACATTTCCTTTGAAATATATATATATATATATTTGAATTTACAAGCATCAAACCACCATTTGTATAATCGAAATCATTGTCAATTTCATTATAATTGATTTCAATATATACAAAACAGATTCAACTGCCAAACAAAATAATTTCCCAACATATGATAAATTGATTTGGTTTTCCTTTGTGAACATGGATGGTAATTTCCAAAAGGTTTGGGAGAAAATTTTAGAACTCATTTTCCCATGCAAATGCTTACCTTGAAAGCTGCAGTATTCACCAGGAATATCAGTCAAAAGAAATATAAACAACTCATATCAATAAATTAAAAATAACTTGTGAGTTTAAAAAAGTGTAAAATTAGTTCATTGTACTTTATTCTTTAAAAATTTAAATATAAATAATTTAGGAAATTTCTTTGTGTAAATGACTAAACTAGATTTAAGGCAATAAATTATAAATATTTGAAATTGTAATTGCTATGCAATTGGTTTTATTATTATAATCCTTATTAAATGCTCTTAGAAAAAATTTTTAGAATAAAATTTGAAGTATTTTTACTTGGGCATATAAAACAAAATAATACACCTATCAAAAATTAAGAATTTTTTGTTTTCTTCAGTTATTTATATTTTTATCATTTGGGACAAACAGACAAGCATATTCAGTCTTTTCACAAAACTAAATTTCTATTTTATCTGAAATTGCCTAACATTTATAACCAAGTCTTTATTAGAATTCTAATTAATTTACAAAAAGCTCACAAAAATTTATAACTGCTATAAAATGTTATTTTTCTTCATTTTTAATTTTATGCACAGTATAAAAGTCAAGAGTTTAAATATGCTCAATAAGAAATTCAACATTATGGAAACAAAATTTAATAAGGATTATTAAATTTAACAAAATCAAACCAATTACACATCAATACTCAAAACATTTTATATACATATTTAAAAATGTCATATCTAAATTATCAGAAAAGGTTATTAGATTTCAGTCAACAAAATATAAATTAAAAATTTAAACATCCAATTATAAAAATCAATAAATAGTATTTTATGTGAACCATACTACATTCAACAAAATTATCAATCTATAGTTTAATTTTAATGCTCAACCGATTTAACTAAATTTTCATTAAAGCAATTCAATTCACTACTTATATTTCAAATTATATACAGGATAGATTACAAATATTAGATAAGGAATTGATCTACCACTGATTGCATTTGATAAAATAACAAATTTCTTTTTATGTGTCAAATAGTTTAAAACGGCAATAAAATTAGAAAACAAAAAAAATTAGGAAGCAAGAAAAATTGTCCAGCATTATTACAATTACAATATATGCAACAAATTAAATAAAAATTTAAAAATGCTTTATATTTTGGTTAAAATATCTAAATTTCAAGTTATTGTAAAAATTTGCAAATTTAAAAAAAAATAATTCTTTAAAATGACTAAGCAATTAATATGAAGGAATAAAATCTAAATATTAACTCATTCTAAATATTAATTATAACCACAATTATTAAGAATTGTTTTCCAAGCTGTTTCATAACTGCTTGGATTATAGTAAGCAATACTTATTAATACAATCAATTGCATGGATAGAATAAATTGAATTTAATTAATGAAAAAAAAATTCAACCATTATATACCACTTTTTATTACAGTAATTCCTAAATTCAAATTTATTCATGTCAATGTCCCATGAGCTTGAATTGCAAATACTTGCAAAATAGGTAAACATTTTTACAAAATTAAGCTAATTTTAAAAGCAATTTCTTTTGTGATTTGGGTAAAAACTATTTTCTAATCAAGTTTTTTAAAACTCCCACATAGAAGAAAATGAACATGTTAAATATGATGAGCAGTTAAGTAGTCATCACAAATTTCATTTTATAATTGATGCTGCAATGCAATAATTCAAATTGTATTAGTGTAAATTCTATGTAATAAATTAGATTAGAAATTTTATATATTTAAATTAAAACAAAGCTAACTCAATTATTCTATCATAGCAATTTTTATTCTTGAAAGCAGAAATAATCTAATGATGATATTAAATATATATTTAAACTTATGAAAAATAATGTTTACTGACAGGTAACAATGACAGTTTGTCTAAAAAGAAATAAAGTGAATAGGCAAATGTTTAAATTCACACTTCTAAGATAAAAATATTTTAAACTTAAACAAGTGAATAACAGAATATTTAGCTAAAATCATAAGTAAAATCAGAAAGAAATACAGTAGGAAATACTTTCTAACAGGATATTCTCCTTTCTCAAGTTAAAATTATAAAGTGGCCCAATTTTAAAAATATTACTGATGATTAGTAGGAAAGAAATTTTAAAATGAATAACTAAAAGAAAACGATAATGTAAATAATCAAGATGACTGGAGAATGTCTTAATATTTGACAGAATTTCAAATAAATCTTCAGTTCACTATATGAGAAAATCTTCATTACAACTGAAAATGCATGTGTAAAATAAATTATATGAATTTAAGGTATACTGGGTAATTTTAATAAAAAAAAAATAACATTTTAACATAACAATTTTTAAAAACACTGACCTAGATTTTACTTTCTTAATAAATGATCATTCTGAAATATACTGATACCCAGAATCTTATTTAATATTTTATAAAACCTTAAAAAGATTTAGTTAATTTGGCAGTTAATATTATCTTCGTTCATAATACTTTTTATTTCCATGCATAATTTTAATATTTTTGTTGATATATAAGTCAAGAATAAAATAACTTTAAGTTATAAAAAGTGATTTAAAAATCGTCAAAATTATTGGTTCACACATACAAAACAAACTAATCAAAAACTTCTACGTAGTGTCACCCCACCTCAATAAAGTTTTCAAAAGGAACATTTTTGTATATATATATATATGCATACTTTAATAATTTTTCCCCAAAGAATTTTACATAAAAACAAAACAATTTTTGAAATTTTTATTATTCACACTTTTTATACGCTTTTCCAAATCAATTGAAGTTGTCATAGAAAATTAATTTTAATAATTTATAAAATTTAAAGTTAATAAAATTCTTAAACTGCAGGGTAAAAACATTCACTAGATGCATAGAATTTAAAAACTATAAGAGATTGAAATTTTTAAAAATCACAAAAGCTAAATAGTGAACTATTTTTTATACATTTTAAGAATTTAACAAAATTTTATGTATTACACACATAAACAGAAATTAAAATATAATCATTGAAATATGAGGTACAGATTTATTTAGCTTGAGATATAGCCCCATTAATGTTAAAATATTTTATAACAGATGTATTTGCAACGATAAAATTAGTTTTACATGAATATAAAAAAATAGCAATCCTATAAAAAAATATGGCTTAATTTTGAAATAAAAATATAAACTTAAATAAGAAATTTTAAAATATCAAACTTCTAATAGTAAGTCAATTTTAAGTATTATTCATAGAATTCCCACTATTTAAATAAAATCAAATGGATTAAAGTAAAAAATATCTACTTTTCTCTTAAATAACAGAAAAAAAGCATTGTGATTTCTATGGTGTATATATTAATAAAACAATTCCTAAGTAAATATTTTCTTACCTAAAACAGTATATAAATTCTATTCACTGACAATAAAACAATATTCCATAATCATTTAAAACTGGAAAGACAAGAATGCAGACAATAGAAATGTTTATTAAAAAAATAAGAAACTTGAATCATTAAAAATTAAATGGATTTGCATGTAGCGTTTATAAATAATGATTTGAAATAGAAAAGTTTTTTAACACAAAAAATCTATTATAAGCAGGCTGATTCACAGTGTAATTTCTCGATTCAAACTAGTTCTTGATATTTTTTTATTAAAATTGATTTGTTAATAATTTCCTTTCTTTATTTTCTAATAAATTCATTTTTGTAAAATATGATTTTCTTTATTTAACTTTACTTAAAAATTTTGTATAAGTTATTAAAATGATCTATGTATGTGAAAATTTTTATCAAACGATTTAAGGACTAAGTTAAATAGAATACTCTAGTTGTCATTGTATTTATGTTCGAAGTTTTCATATTTCTCAGCTCTACAGAAATAAAATTTCAGTCCTAATTAACCATAAAATTAAGAGTCAGTCAAATGTAGATGTTCACATAAAATATGTTATTAAAGAAACTCCACTTAAAATGACAAAAAAATATTTTAATATTTAAACCTAGAGCTAATAATTAAATAACAAAGTATGAACTAATATTATACCAATAACTTATTTTATAAATCCCTTAGATTTAAAATAAATATATAAATTCTATCTGTATTCATGATTATGCAGTTGCCCAAAATAGAAAACATTGCTCTTTGACACAAAGTAATCATTTTCATACAGATAATTCTAAAATTTCATATCACAAATATTTTAGATGATTTTAACATTTAAATAGGCAACAAATGAAGTCTAGCAAAGCAGCTATTTGTAAGGCTAAATAAAATCTCTTGGTAGTTTGAGAACAAAATTAGCAGTTGACAAAAAAATCTTTTACAACTAGGATTTTTTCCTTTCATATTTGAAAAGTAGATTTATCATAGAAGAAACTTACTTTTAAAAACGAAAAATCAATATCAGATTTACTTAATCCAGATAAAAATACAATATTTTACATGAGTGAATTTACTTAAGTGGCAAATCTTACACAATAAAAAAAATAGCTTTAGCTAGATAACAGAAATTTATAAAAAAGTTATATTGCCGAACATAATACACAATTAAGCTTTAAAATAACCTTCTAGAATTTTACATAAATGTTTATAGTTAAATAATCAACAATAATAATCATGTTATCTTTTACTTCAAATCATTCCTAATATTTTAACTAATAAAAATCTTTTAAATTTAGATCACATTTAAATTGAAACAAATGCAATTGTAGTTAAGTTTAAAACATTAATGAGTACAAGGTGCATTTAGCATGTTTAAACAATAAAATGTATGCTACTTGAACAAGTTTTTACAACAAATTGAAATGGGCAAATTTAAACAATAACTTTCAATACAAAAAATTTAAGGATGCTTATATATGTCAGATTTTGTTTTATATTTTTATAGCAATGAACAGCTTAGTTCAAGCTATTTAACAAACAATAATTTAAGGCTTCCACTTTGCTGTAATTTAAAATAATAAAATAAAATAAAAATAAAGGTAAAAACTACTGTACTGCAACTGTAACAAAAAATAGATATAAAAATTAATTTGATATCACATCCTTAAACCATATGAAATATATAACTCTGTATCAGAAAGATTTTTATATATGATATTTTAAAAAAGGAAATAAAATTCCTTCACTTAGTGTACAATTTAAATATCTAATCAATATTTACATAAGGCATTATTTGAAAGCTTTCTCCCAGGTAAGATCTTTGTTCAGTACATTCTTGCCATGATTTCCAGTTACCATGACAATCATAAACACCATTTACATATTCCCAGGTAGTTTCCAGCTTATTTAAGTCATCTGTCAAAGATGAAGGTTGATTTGGTGAAGAATAATCCTCTTCAACATTAATTTCAGCTAGATTAATTGGAGGCAAAGCTGAAAGAATGTTCTTTATTTCCTCATCAACAGGGTCCGGATAAGAAATGCTTGAGGAAATTTCGAAGCTAGAATTTATCACAGAAGGAACATCTGAATTATGATGTGAATCATAATCATTTGAAATAGAAACACTAGACTCATTAACTGGGCTCTCATGATTGTTGTCACTTGTAGCAGACTGAGATGAAATCAAAAATTTCTTTAACAATTCTGATTTTGTTCGAGATACTTCAGCTTCTGAACAGTGAAGAGTATCTATTGTTGTTATACTATTAGGAGATAGAGCAGTGTTTAGTCCTTTCTTTGCCTGCAAATCAGCAATTAATTGCTGGGTCGTTTTAACTTTTGGATGTTTTGAACCAGAAGGCAGAGAAGCTAACATGTCACCTAATCTGTTTTCATGAAGCTCATTTTTATCAAAGCTCCTTTTTCTCTTTGGAGTTTTCAAGCTGGAAGCTATTGTTTTATCATCCTCAATAGAATTGGAATTGCATAGATTAGTATTGACAAAAGTAGAACTCTCACTAAGTGAAATATTTTCAGTTGCTTCACTCATACCATTGCCCAGTGGAGAATCATCAAGAGTAATTACTTCAGGAGAGGAACAACAACTATATGAATTTTCTTTTCGTAGGCGCTTGTTGGCAGCATTTGTTTTAGCTAAGTCCAAGCTGGAATGAACTGAATGAGCCAATGTTGGAGAAACACTTTTAGAATACATATTTTGAGATGCATTCATAGTAGGACTGACAGAACTGGAATTGCTCTTTAATCCAGGACTAACATTGGAAAAGTTCCTTGGTAAAGATAGTGAAGTACACATATCACTGGTTGTTATATTGCTATCTTCCCTAGGAGCTGATGGACTTAGAGGCATTATATTTTGACTGTAAGTTATATTATTCTTACTTTGATTACTTGCATAGTTTGTATTTAAAGAGTTTGAATCAGTTCGTGCATTCAGTTGACACCCAGCCATTTTAACAGGTGCATAGTTAGATGGCATTGGTGATGAATTTGATCCCTGAAATACAGAAGAATTTAATAATGGGCTATTAGAGGCACTAGAGAAATAGGGACTAGAAGATCGCTCAATTATAATTGATGGACTTGAAGCCTTGTATCTTGGAGTTCCAGGCACTGAACCACAAATTTTTTGTGTTCTATTCCCTGGCCCAGGACCTGGTCCAAACCCTGGCCCAGGACCAGGTCCTAACACAGTCATGTTTCCTGGTGAGGAAATACTATTATGTAATTCCTCACCATTAAATCGTTCTTGAGTTTGGGGTAAGAGTCTTCTCCAACTTTTTACTAACTCTTTTGCTCGACGTGCTAGTTGCTCATTATTAGTTCTTTTTCTAAGTTCATTAATGTATTTTCCTATTCTTGTTCTCTAAAAAAGTATAAGAAAGGACACACATATAAATATAAAAGAATTTAACATTATATGTTAATGATAAAGACAGTAAATAATAATTCAATAATACAATGCTTTGGACAACTTATTTTACAAGCAATTCATTAAAAATTTCTTTAATAATAAGAATCCAAAATACAAGAACTAAAAATTTAGTAAGAATACTCAGTTAGCATGAATTTCATATATAAATACATACATACAAACAGCCTGCTATTGAAAATGCAAGATCAAGAAGTGGCTAGAAAATTATGCAAATTTCAAGGTAGATTCACCTTAAAGTCATGCAAATGGAATGAAATGCGCAACTCTCAAACGTATGTAGGATAAGATATAAGGGGAGGAACTGATAGATTGGAAAATATTCATGCTGTTATTGCTGCTTGGAGTAGAATCATTGAATGTTCCTTCTTGTCGCAAAGGAGACTGTAATTGCAGAGAATGCCAGGCCATCGTCGACAGAGTCAGTTCTAGCAGACAGAGTTTATGAGGGACATGATGATTAGAATGAGAAGGGTAGACTGATCCTTACAACAAATTACAGCTTCAGGACACCTGGATGTGTTCAATGTGCATCAGTTATGGCAAAGACGTATGGATCAATGCATCCAACAGGAGGCGGTGACTGCCCCACAATGCGCATCCACCGAAATTCTGCGTCATGTGTAAGATACCTGTATCACTCCTATATCGAGCAAGACCATTTGTCGTTGATTGGTTGCTAGTGGTTTGTGCTCATGGCATTTGATAAGACTAACTAATCCCACAGCAAAGATAACATCTGAAATGGTGCTGGATTGAAGCAATGTGGAAGACAGAGGCACAGGATTGTCTTCTCAGATGTTAGTCACCACATAAGAGTGCGCCGCCGCAATGGAAACAGGTCCAATCCTGCAGCAATCATGAAACATTCCACCACGCCAATAAGGCATCACAGTTTAGGACACCATTGTGTACGATTCTAAGCCACCTCTAGTTTGTATTTACTGCACTACAACAGCGCAACATTACATGAATGTATTGTAGTTAGGGACACTCCCTTTATCTTCAGTGGGTGCACAATGCCCATTAACATCAGGATAACACCCGATTGCACAGTACTTGCACTAGTCAACATGCCATGCAAGGTGTATAACCGCTTCCCAAGCCACCGTGCTTGCCAGATCTATTACCAATCACTTTTGATATATTCTTGGCCCCCGTGTGCAACCCTGCCATCTTCAGAGGATGCATTTTGGCAAATGGTTGACAGGGAATGGAGAGCCAAGTCTCAGGATACCACTGATATTCTCACTGACTCTGCTAAGATGTTGCTTAGTAAATGAAATGCTCAATATTTTACAGAAATTTTTCTTAAAGCATTTAAAATATAAAAATTAAGTTTATTTTATTAATAAGAGTTGACGAACTAAACAAATATTAGATAAAATATAAAATTATCAGTGTACAGATCTTTTTAAGATTTCTTTAAAAAATTAAAATTTTATTTAATTACATTTTTTATTTACTTGTTGCAAAATAAACTGGCACAAACATATAATCAAACTTCTAGGCATTTACAAAAAAGATGATGATATATTGGGAATGATTTAATGAATTTCAGTTCTAGAAAAGATTTTGTTGTAACATCAAGTAAATTAGAAGTGACTGTATAAGAAGTGAATCAGAGAGCATTTCATATTTTCTAGAAGCTATATTATAAATAATAAAAAATTTTTATCAGAATTTATATTTTTCATAAAATTTAATGGGCCAATATTCTAAATCACATCAACACCATGAATATTTAAATGAAGAGTACAAGGAAAAAAATATTTTAACTGAAATAAAGTAGCTGTTTAGTTAAAATACCAAGCAGCACCAGTTGCTGACCTCAATGCAACAACAGTTAGTTTATTATTCTATGGTTATTTGCTATATACAAGATATAACCATCACCTGACATCAATTCTATTGAAAATTTTTGGAATGGGCTCAGCCATACTACATGTACAGGTTTACTCCACCTACCTTTTCCACGGGCTTCAAAACTATCCCAAAGTTTTGGTTTGTCATTAAATGATCATTTTTGTATCAGGGGTGTTAGTGGGACCCCCAAAAATCCCCGGAAACTTTTACGGACTTACTACTGACATTTTTGAGTTTCGAGAAGGGGTGGGGGAGAAATGAAAAATTACAATTAAGAAGTATTGAATGACGTAATTGTGTTTTCTGCTTTCAAAGCAAACAAACGATCCCCGGAATTCCCGGTTATCGAAGTTCAAAATCCCCGGATCACAAACACTCCTGTTGTATACAAGGGCTAATTGGGTAAGAGCAAAATTGGAAGTGAATTCCAGACCAACGGGAGTCAAACTTAAGAGTTGAATACCAGAGCATTAACCATTTGGCTGCCAACTCAGCAAAACTAGTTTATAGGAAAAATGGCAACTACTTGATACAGTAATGGTTGATAACACAGAAAAACAATTAAATGTCATAACATGCACATCAAGGTCAATCACATGGCTCCAATGAAAACTTAAAAAACAATATTGAATTTTCTTTATAACTTTATGAAACAAAATAATTACATATAATTACAGCAAAGTGCAATTACAGCAAAATAATTACATATAATTACAACAAAATAATTACAGCAAAAATAGTTGCTACTTTTTTTGTCACATTTTACTCTCAATAAAAAAAAATTTTTCTTAGTATTTACTGTCCCGCGATAAATTTTTGAAAATAGGAATATTTAAAAAAATTTCTTCATAAAATTATTTAATAAATAAAATATCAGTTTTGATAAAAGTAATTAAAAATTTCATGTCATTAAAAAAAGTTCAATTTATCAAATTTATTTTACCATAAAAGATAAATTTATATTTTCTCTAAAAATATTCACAAAAATGTTAATTACAAATATATTTAACCAATTTGTAGACTGGACTAGAATACGAAACATAAATTTAATGTATTTTCTTTTTGTTTTGTCAGTACAAACCTAAATCATACGGTAGTAGGAATATCTCGGAAACTTGATCTCTCATTACATCTCTTTACAAGAAAAATTTTAGTTGCAAATTTAAGTTTTGTCAAATATGTATGTAACAGATTTTTTGATTTTACAATGTTGTCTTGTGCCATCTGGGCTAGCATTATAGGGTGGGCTGCTCCACTTTTCCAACTGAACCATATTTTGATGTGGAGTCAAACTTCCTCAGTACACACATGCCAGAGGGACCCATTTTTAGTGTAGGCAACCATTCACAATCCATTCTTACGAAGAAAGGACAATGACAGGATAGACACAGAGAAAGTACATTTATACTCAAACTGGGATTCAAATCCAGGACCTCAATATCTGCAGTCAGGCATTATAACCACTAGACAGGCATTATAACCGCTATATTGCAGCTGATTTTTAATTTTGTATTGATATTTTATTTTAAATTCTTTAGTTTTTCAAAAAATGGAGGACATCCTTTAAATTTTTATTATAAAGTTAGCAAATTATAAAAGATAAACAAGTATAATTTTAATATTTTAATCAAATTCATTTTTGTAATCATCAGCGAATAAGATCCTTACACTAAAAGCCTATATAATGTTTCTGAAAGCAGTGTTAAATATTTGATTAATTCTTGTGTGCATAAGTGTTCCTTTTATTAAATTTTTAATCCAATAAAACAAAAAGTTAAAATATCAACATTTTTAAATACAAACCAGATTAATCAGATTAATATGTTTGTTAGGAAAGTACTTTAAAAATGCAATTTTTGTTACAAGCAACCACACAAAATAAAACACATTATCCGGGATTACGCCGTCGGCAGTAATCCCGGATAATGTGTTTGCCATACGAAAAAAATTAAGGGATGATAATCACTGTACCTATCAAATGATACAGAAGGAACTTAACATTGGATTCGCAGCCATACACAAAATCATTCATGAAGAATTACATATGAAAAAAGTAGTTTGCCGTTGGGTTCCCCATAATCTAACTGAGCATCAAAAAGAGCATGTCAGAATCATCTGTGGAAAGTATAACTCTTAATATGCTGAATGATGGTGGCCCCCGCATCATTTCTAAAATTGTAACAGGTGATGAAACGTAAATACTGTTTTTTGACGTTCCAACACGTCAAGAAAGCAAAGTATGAGTCTTTGAAGATGATCCCACGCCGACAATGGTGAAAAAGCAACGTGCATTGAAAGAAGTGATGTATGCTGTTTTCTACAAAAGTACGGAATTGGTCAAAGCCATCAAGTTGGAAGGACAGAAGACAGTAACAGCAAACTGGTATACCACTAAATGTCTTCCAGAAATTCTACAAGAACTGAATGTTAGGGGACTAATGCTTCACCATGACAATGCATCTTCACATACAGCCGGATTAACAGTTGAGTTTCTTAAAAAACAAATTAAAGTGATCGAACATCCGCCGTATTCACCTGATCTAGCTATGTGCGACTTTTGGTTATTCTTTAATCAAAAAAAGAACTTACGTGGACGTCGTTTTCATTCAGAAGAAGAGATTGATGTGGCTATAAATGCATTTTTTTCATCTATTCTAAGAAATGAATGGATTGAGGCATTTAATCTGTGGAAAATTCGTCTACAAAAGTGCATTGATGCTGGAGGAGACAACTTTGAACACACCTAAAATTTTGTAAGTATAATTTTAAAAACCTAGTTGTATCTCAAAAATTTCAGAGTGACCCTCGTATCTATTACTAATTTCATTTTTTATTCTGATAAACTAAAACAGCCATACATACACAAAAAGAAAATAAATAATTGGTCAAATTCTTTTTCCTTCAATATGTATACCACAGCAGGGTTCTCAAAGAAATATAATTCAAAATTTCCCTGAAAACCTAAAATGCTCTTATACCAACTTCACAATTTAATGATTTGACGGTATCTCCCCGTTTATAGCTGTTTAAATTTTTTCATTCATAGTTATTATAAAACATACTAGTTAAGACTATTCATATTATATCAGACTTCAGTAAAAAAATTAACATATTACTAAAATGTAAATCTTTAATTCCCATGAAGGAAATAAAATTATAAGAGGAAATTACATAGAGCGTTCAGAAAGTTACACTTGTTCTGCCAGAGGTTGCTTTCATTTTTTTTTTGTCACTCAACGGTAATTTTTTTTGCACACGAGGGCTAATTAGAACGGGACCTACGGTTTAAAGTGGATTCCGAACCACTACAAAACATCAATGCCCAAGGTGGGATTCGAACCCACAAACTGTTGAACCGAAGGCAAGAGCGCTAACCATTTGGCTGCATCATTGGGAAAGAAGAGTAAAGCTTGCGCAGATAATAATTGAGCTCTACTGCTTCCAACTGTAGCAATTTCATTTCGATTGTTTGAACTATAGTTGCGTAGTATGAGAAATAAATGGTGTGCCTGCTAGAAACTTACTTCAATACAGAAGCCCACAGAACAGTACATCTTATGTGGGCAAAATGTTTAACAAGTAAAAAGATGCATTGTGAAATATTGGCAGCATATGGTCCACATGCAATGTCACAAACAACCACTGTGAAACGCTGCGAGCAGTTTGAAGATGGTCGCAAAGACTTATCCAATGCAGAAAGGCCAACAATGGTGAGTACATTTTACAGGGTGAAGTGGGTGGAAAGCATTATTCTCACCAGCCACAGAGTAAGTGTCACACATATTATGTAGCATTTGGAAATGCCTGCTTGCAGTGCTCATCTCAAATTGTGTTCATGATGGGTTCCTTATTCTTTGAGTTTCACACGCAAAGTAGCAAGGTTTGCAGCTTCCCTGGAATTTCTCCAACATTATTCTTCAGAAAGCAATATTTCTTAAGCTGCATCATTTCAAGAGAACAGACATGGATGTATCACTTCACGTTAGAAACGGAACAAGTGTCAATGGAATGGAAGCACACATCGCCTGTGAAAGCAAAATCAAAAGTTCCCCAGCAGCGGGTAAAGATAAGGCAACTGCTTTATCATTTGTGAAGGAGTCGTCTACAGCAAATTTATGCAGAAGGGAACAACCATTAATGCTAAGTCTTACTGCAAAAGACTAAGAGGTTTGCACAAAGGCATTATCCGATTGCACGACAATGCAAGAGCTCACAAGGCATGCACAGCACAGGATTTAGCTTCGCAGTTTTTGGATAGGAGGTTTGGAAACATTCATCCTACAGACCTAGCTTGCTATCTCTATAGGTACCATTTTACTGGGGGTGCATTGCAAGCACGACCTATTATACATACACAGCCATTATTAGAAAATGCAGCAAATCCTCAGCAGGGTATAATACAGAACTTACCTTTTGATTGAAAAAAATACTTTTCCCAATCAGTCCTCATGTCCTCCCATGAATAACTTTATGCATATATATAGTGGTTGAGTCAATATTTAGTTTCTTCAGGATCATTTGCTAAATACAGTAAGTATCAATTAACATTTTCTGTACAGCAGATACATTATTCACAGGATTAAATCTGACAATTTCCTTATATGTTCATTCTGAAAAGAATTTCAATCTGAATTTCTGTAAATCATCTGAATACAATAGGAGATGTGGACACATTCTTGATTTAATACTAATGTTGTCAAACCCCCATTTTCCCTTCTGTCTAAAATTTATCATAAAATAAGCTATTAGCAATCAGTGAGTAAAACACTCTCCTACAATAAAAGTCTAGTTTCAAATCTAACCCTAAAGTGTGATTTGCAAAACATCTAACGTAAGTGACCCCCGTACTACTGACAATATTAGAATTTAAAAACAAAAGTCAGATTAAAGTTACATATTTGATTAAATAGCTGTTAATTAGCACTTGAGTTACAACTCTAAACAATCTTCAAAAGAATATCCTGGAATATGCTATAGGTTTTAAATTGTTTTTTTGTCATGAATCCGTAAGATTAAATACACAATAATCTTACAAACTGAAAATGACAGGTCTAAATTTGAGAAACCTTGAAATAGTTTTATATTTAAAAAATTTCATTCAGGAATAAAATTTACTCATTCCATTCTTAATTTAAAGGCAAATGATGAAATTGCTTCATCAACCCCTTAACTGGTTTCCTAGTAGAGTGCATGGGCTACTGATAATTGGGCACATCTGGTTTGCCTGTATGGGGTACATGCATTGATATTTCCCCCTTTCCTGTTTTGATTTGCCCATATTTGTAATATACTGAAAGAGAGACTTTAGTATTAGAAGATTTCAATAGATGGCATAGCTTGTCCATGCCATTTAAAAGCATTCTAACAAATTTCTTCTTTGTGACTGGAAGTCAAAAATATTTTGCATTCTTGGTTTTTGAAAGTTTTGACACAAGGTTTTCTGGTTGTGAATTCAAAGCTCTTTAGTTATTGATGATACAATGACGACTCTTTAGTTATGGATGATACAATAAAGTATCATCAATAGATGACAATACTTTATTGTTAGATGCTTCTGATGATATGGATACAAATTCAGAATTGTAGTGTAATGTTTTGGATAATTCTTCAGACGACATGTGTAGTGAGTTCAGGTCCGATGAAGACGACTTCTGCTAGAACTTTTATTGAAATTGATGAGCAAAAACCAGCCTCTCCCGTGTCCCAAGTTTAATTTTACTGGAGTTCCAGCAGTAAATATACAAATTGATACTTCTGATGAACTACAATTTATGAAGCAGTTACTGATTCTTCTCTGATGAATGAAATTGTACAAGGGAACAAACAAATAAGCAACACTATGCACGCAGTCAAGCTTTGCAAAAATATTCTAAAGAAATAAATTTTGGGAACAAACAACCCAGGAAGAGATACATATATTTTTTGTTCTGGCTACTCTAAGGAATTATAAAGAAGTTTGCAATTGATCAGTACTGGAGTAAGATACATTCCATATACAAGTCTTCCCCCCCCCCAAATAATGATTCATCGTCAATTTCAACTTTTGCAACGGTACTTACATTTTTCGGATAATTCAGCATTTGATGCACAAAGTCAGGAATGCCCAAAATCAGCGAAATTATGGCCAGTTTTGAAACACCTGAATGAGAAGTTTCATTTGACGGTGACACCACAATGTGATGTAACTATAGATGAGTCTTATGCTTTTCAAAGGAAGATTAGGGTGGAAGCAATATAATCCTCTATAAAAAAAAGATTTGGAATAAAATGCTTCATGCTGTGTGAATCAATTTCTGGTTATGTGTGCTTTATAATAATGTACACAGGCAAAAACATGATTCTGAAACCAGGGCTTTCAATTCAATGTTTTTCGTCACAAGTTATGACACTAATGCATCTGTTACTGCAAAAAGGATATTATCTATTGAAAGATAATTATTCGTCACCAGAATTAGCTGATAAATTAAATTCGTGTTGAACGGATACATATGGTACACTGAATTTAAAGAGAAAAGAAGTCCAAAGGGAAATGCAAAAGAAAAAACTATAAAAAAGGAGAAATCACTACATTTCAGAGAGGAAAAGTTATTGTTATGAAGAGTATGGATAAAAGAAAATGCTTCTTAACTATCAACTATTCATAATACTGAAAAAGTAGAAATACAGGTCCGCTCTAAAACGAAACAGAAACCAAAAATTGTTATGGTATATAACAATACCACGCTGGGAAGAGTAGACAACATGGACCAAAATTTGAAATCATTGGAAAGAAAGAAAAAATATTATAGAAAATTTTTCTCACATGTTTGATATTTCGGTATGTAACTCAAATGTTGTATATTGAAAGAAAGGTGGAAAGAAAATACAGTTACAGTTCGAACTTGATCTTGTTGACAGAATTATCGAAAAATACCAGTCTGGGTTGACTTTCAAATATAGACTACCTGGTTCTGAGCCTAATCATTGAGACTGCCCAAGAGTAAATATTTAAATTTTGATCATTTAATGCTTTACACAGGATTAAATCTTTTATTAGCGAAAATTAACACTAACTTTCAGCTTTTTAAAAGAAGTTCTCTAATTTTCTAGGCCATTGGGAATTCTAAGGAATAACTAATGGGTAGTAAAATATACACACAGGATCAATTCATTCAGAATGACTGTTGGATAACCAATTAATTTTAAAAGAAATTTCTTATAATATATGAAATATAATTATTTTTATTATTTTTTAACATTAGCTAAAGTGCCATTTTAAATGTTCCTCTCCCAAGTATATGCCTAAGAAGTCAACACAGCTTTTTTAAGCTCCATGCTCAAAGGCTAGAATCTACTTAAAGAAGACTTACAGATATGCTTTTATCATAATCAACACTGTGATTTCAAAGGCTATTTTTCTAATGAAAATAATGTAGTTTTTTATAATAATGTTTGTTCAGCAATGAAGACCCTTTGATTTCAACACTTTGGATGAGTCTATGAACAATTGCTACTCAAAGTTAGCTTGATGATTGTATTACTGCATAATGTGAATGAATTATCATCAATACCTGTCCCACATTCTAATGCTAAAAAAGAAACTTGAAAATATTAAACTGTTGTCAGGAAAAATTCTCAATACACTAAATAACTGGAATATATACAATGCTTTAAAAGTAATAACTTTATTATATTGTTACTTGGATAGACAAAATTTTGCTTTTTGTGTGAATAGGACAGCATGGATAGAAAGTCTCATTATACAAGGAAACAGGGACCTAAACATGAATGTCTTATTCCAGGATTTAAAAATATAACAATACTCCTTTAGTGGTTCCCTAGTTTTACCTTTTCTAATTATAAAACTGGGACTGACGAAAAATTTGTAAAAGTTATTCTGCAGTCATAACTTTTACAGAAGTAATGCTAAAGTGATGGAATTAATACAGGATCATAAATAAAATCAACAATATTACATGAACATTTTGTGGAAGTGTTGAATACATCAGAAAATGGAGCATGGGAATCATCCAAAAATATTTGTGGATTTCTTGGTAAAAAGAAAGAAGATAATTATAAGAAAATAGTCTGCATTCTTCTGGCTTCATATAAACTTGTAACATATCCTTAAAAATTCACTTTCTGGACTGTCATTAAGACTTTTTTTCTGAAAACCTTGGGACTGCCTATGATAAACTTGGTGAGTGTTTTCATCAGCAGGTTGCTATCAGAAAAGATGTACCAAGTCAAGTGGTGTCCCAGTACGCTGCATGACTGGGACACTTAGTGTGAAAAATATAGCAGAAAATACAACTTAAGTTAGAATTATCTGAACATTTATCATTAAGGGTCTTTTAAGTAGAAATTCTTTTAGAACAATCCTGCCTAATAGAAAAATCTAAACACATATTTGAACTCAGCGGAAAAAATTAATACAATTCCATTTATTTAGTCCTTGTGGGGAAAAAAATTTTTTTTTTCTTTGTAGATTAGTGTCATTCTAGTGGTCATCAAACTAAATTGTTAAAACATCATTTGATTGAATTGATTTTAGATTAAAATATAGCCGCATTTTCAAACTAAAAGAAGTTTGATGCAGCAATTGACAGGAATATTATTTTCTTTCAAAGTTTCTTCATAAGATGTTGATTTAAGTGGTCTATAATGATTTCAATGGGTCAAAAAATGCACACACTACACTTTCACTTGTTCCAAGGAATTTCTCCTGTAGTATCTTAACTTCACTATTAACTAATTATATATCATTGATTTTCTCACCATATTTTGAATTTCTTTCCATAGGCACAATTAGATTATGTATTCTGTTATTTTTATTAACACTCATTGTCTTCAATAAAATATTGAATAACTTGCTATTTGAATAGCTTACGAGGTAACTTGCCTTTTATCTCTTTATGTTTTTGATAAATTTATCTTGATCTGTCACTCTACAGCCACTTTTTTATTAACAAGAGCTAATTCAACCAGGACCTTCTGTTTAAAATGAAAAAAACTTATATGTTCAAGGGGGAATCACACCAACAAACTACAAAGGAAGATGAGACCTTTAAAATCAGATATTAACAGATTTTCCCCCCTTTAATTTTGAAAGAATTTCTTATAAATTTCCACTTACAAATTAATTAAAACTACATACAAATATATTCCCAAACCAATTAACCAATTTTTCGGATACTTCAATTTGAGCAATTCTGGTACGTTTTTCTTCCTCTGTTACAAGTCTGTCTCATCTGTTGGATAACATTGATCCAATTATTGCACTGGTATTCTCTATTATAGAGTTTCTAGTCTTCATGATGCTTAATAAAGATTATTGAGTAAAATTCCAGATTTAACTAATGACCTTTTAACTATATTCCTAATACCTCTAGATTTTAAATTTTATTTCTTTTGATAGAATACATCTAAGATATATCCAATATAATAGTTTCTACGGTCAATAAAAACATTACTCAGCAAGTTATTCATTGTGATCAGGGGTTTTATTGGATCTTAGAGAGTTTCTTGAATTTTATATACTTCAGTGAAAAATAAATTCATATTATTAAACTAAAAATTATTCGTCATTCATGAGTTTAAAATAAAAATCAATACATTTCATAATATAGAAATAGGTTTTAATTATATGTTTATTTTTGGAATAAATTTTTCAATATTCTTCAACACACAATATTTGAAGAATCACATAAAAACAATGGGCTGCAACATTAATTTTAAACATTTTTTATATGGAAGTTTAAAAATTGCTTTATATTATTTTAGTTAGAAAAATTCTTTCAGACTAGTTTAATAATTAGAATTTATTCTAAACCTCAACCTTAAAAAATTAAATATAATTCAAAATAAAATTAAAAACCTAACAAAATTAGTTTTTTACTTCTAGAGCTTCTTTCGTTATCATAGCCTTTTCCAATGCTGTAATAACTTCCAGCACAGCAGCCATATCCACAACCTAAAGAATAGAGAAAATGTATAGTTTAAGAAAACATAATTGAAATAGTGAACATCTATTACATTTAAAAGAAAAAGTAAAAAATATGGGTAAAAGGGAAGTTAACAATTCATTTTCAAATTAATTTATATATTTATTTATAATTTATCAAACTTACATTATAAATTACTTAAATAAATTTATTAGTATACTATAATAACCATCACATTCTTCCAATAAACTTATTCAAATGTAACAATTTGCTCTTTAGAGTACATTCAAAAGGAAATTTTAAGTAGAAGCTTTGTTAGTCTTTTACTATACACAAAAACTAATTAGACTAAGTCTTACAATTTAAAGTAGATTTCAAACCACTGCAAACATCCATGCTCAATGGGGATTCAAAAAACATGAGCTGTGGAATTGAAAGACAAAATGCTAACTATCATATGCTAACATGGCAGGAAATATTAAATAATCAGTATCAAAATGAAAACTTATTCTAATTATTCAAAATGAAGTTTATAAAATACTATTTTAGACTCAAATTGGTGGTTTTTAACATATCCGAGTTGGAATTTGATTAAATCATGAGCTGGTATGGGTGATGAATGCATCAAACATGCATACATATGTCAGAATGGATTTTTGTGATTTTGATGTAACCCGAGAGATTTTACAATTTAACTAGTTGCGTGCACGCAGAAAATTTGTTTGTGGTTATAATAACCCTTGAAGATTTTACTATCCCTTGAAGATTTTACTATATACTTCATTTACTTACATTTATGTTTGAAATACTTGAAGTTGTCATATAAAAAACTTGAAGAGAATAAAATTCAAGCATTTAACTTTTCATATTTGTATGAAGATCTAGTATCAGCTATGGATGTTGATAAATTGAAATTGCATTTTTAAAATTTTGGAATGGTAGTATTGTCGAATCAATGCTGACGATTCTTCTATCAGTGGTGATTAGGCAAGTACATTTATTGTTATTTAAGTAAATTTGCTGTTGTATATAATAATTTATGTAATATTGAGTATGTGTAGAAATATTTGATACATATACAGTAGACACTCATTTTTATGAACCTCTAATTTAAAAATAGCCATGCTTTTATGAACTAGTGGCTAGTCCCTACTCTGACATAGATAATTAAAATTTTAACTCCAATTTAGGAATTAAAATTTTGAAAAATCTTTTTTGTGAAACTTCATTTCTGACATAGTTTTATTTTCCTTTTTTATCTGATATTTTTTTTTTGTTTTTGATGATTGCTTTTAATACAATGGCTGAGAATTTGATTCATGCTTGAACAACAAAATGACATGAGCAAGGATTCCAAACATTGTATCGAGACATATGAATATTGGATGGGGAAAAAAATGTGGTTCTAAAGTAAACTTTTTGTTTCTTGTATGTAAGGACACAGAAAGGAGAAAAACTCTAAAGTTTGTGTTTCTTTTTCTGAAGTTGGTTTCCTTTGAGCAGCTCAATTTACGAAGCTTCGTTTGTCGAGAAAGATTGAGACTATTCTATTGAAGATTTGTCTTAGTTGAAGAAAATAACCGTCTATCAGTTAAGACAAAGGAAAATTCTGAAAGTAGATGAAAAAAACATTAAATAAGACAAATATTGGGAAAAAAATAACTGAATTCCAAAGAACAGCCTCTTGACAATTTTATAAACTTGGAAAAAATCTGAAAAAGGAAACAAAACCAGCAAAGCATGTGTTGTATATAATATAAGTATGAATATTATTTTACACATGTTCTTTATAGCGGATTCTGAATTTTTCTTTCTAATAGCATTTTATTTATAAAGAAAACATTATTCCAAAAAAATAAGACTTTAATAAATTATTCTTCTATCACAAACTGTTTAACCAGTCTCTACAAATTCATAAAAATTAGAGATTATATAAATTTAGGTTTATAGTGAATTGTAATTTTTGTTAATTAAGAACAGAAGTTTTCCTAAAAATGTATGTTATTGATATAGCTTTATTATCCAAATGTCTCCTGTTCTTTATTGCATTACAATAGTTTTTTAAACTTGTATGTTATTGTTTTAGATTCACAGCACAGTTTTTAACACTTGCTTGGTATTGTTGTATGCAATATATTTTAATGTTTGTATTCCTTTATGATTAATTAAAAGAAATTAATTTTAAAAAATATGTACATTTTATTAACCCCATATGAACAGTAATATTGATTTTTAGTTATTTTATATTTGTTTTACAACATGAAACATTTGTGAAGTTTGTAAAATTTGTTTCTAGCTAGTTTTGTAATATTTCGGTAGTAAGTAAATATAATGAAATATTCGAGAGATTTCAAATATTGAAATCTAAAATAGTGCAAAACTGTGATATTTAAAGTTTGAGCATGATTGGGATTTAGAGAACCAGATAATGTACAAAGTGATGTGGTTGGTTTATCGATCAACGGTCATTTATTGCACATGAGGACTAATTAGACCAAGACCAATGGATTCTGAACCACTACAAACATCCATGCCCAGTGTGGGATTCAAAACCATGATCTGTAGAACTGAAGGCAACCATTCCATGAAAAAACTCAATTTAATTTGGCAAGATAACTATGTAAACTTTGGCACAAAAATTAGAAAACATACAAAACCATTACTGGCTTGTAAGATTTTACCCAGAATTTCTGAGCACTTTACAAAAAAAAGCGCTTATAATTTATAATTTTCATGTTATATTAAAATTGCGTAACATAAGCTAATGAAAAATGCTTTAAAAAATAAAATTGAATTAAGCACACGTGAATCTTGTTTAGTTTAAAATGGAACTATAATATATGAACAAGATCTATAGTGTATTTATAATTTAAAGTAGGTATCCAATCACTAAAAACATACATTATGGAGGTAGACATCAAACCCACAATCTGTTGAACAGAAAGCCAGAAGTATTACCATTCAGTTCCCAGCTTGATCAAAGGTAAGAGAAGGAATTGCAAATAATATAATGTTACCACTAAACTTCAAAAACTATTAATGTGCATACTATAGCTCATTAGTTATCAGTCTTTTTCAATGCTGTAATAACTGATTTTTAATTGATTTGCTTCATTTAATTGTGAAATAAAGAGTGATATTCAAAAATATTGTGTAAGTTTCCTTAATAATTTAATTCTTTAGAAATCAAAAAGAAATATTTTTAGTTTAACAAATTAATTTTTATATTTTTAGTTTACATGACAAACGGTGTGCACTACAAAAACTCCTTCATCTTTAAGTTCTAAAAATTTTGTTTCTACAAGAAGTTAATGACAATACTTATGACCTTTGTTTCTATATCCAATGCTAAATATTCCACAGGGATTTTTTTTACACAGCAGTTTTACTTGCAGTTTAAAATGGGTTCCAAGTCACTGCAAATAACTAAACCCAAAGTTATAATCAAACTATTGAATCAAAAGACAGTGTTAACCATTCAGCTGAAAAGGCAAGTTAACATAAAAAAATTAGAACTCTTGTTTATTACCACTAAGGAAAAGGATACACTTGGCTTTTCAGAAAATACTATTTTGAAATAAAGTAAAGGAAAGAATAACAATCTTGCAAAGCTAAGCTCTATTAAATAGTATCTGTAATTTTGATTACATTGTATCAAAAATTCTTGCACATCAAAATATGCATTAAGGATGTCCGAAAATAAATTTTACAGAAATAAATATTTAATTAACATATTCTTCAGGTTAAGCATATGTCATAAATTTTAGTAAATAACATTGCTGATTTAAGTTTAATACTAGAAATAAACAATTATTCAAAAATAGCATACCTAAAATATATGCCAAAAATGTGATTTTTAATGCCAAACTGGTTTTTTGTTTCTAATTCAGTTAAAATAAAAATTCAGCATATAATTTACAATGAAATTTTGAATGTAAATTTCTATCACACATATTTCTGAGATTTATATATTTAATTATTTTGCAAATATGTATGTAAATTTAAAATTAATAAAATTTTAAATTTTTTATACATATTTTAAGTTAAAACTAGTTCTTTTTCTGGAAAAATTAAAAACACTTTAAATAATATACGTAGGTTTTCTAATGCCAGCCACAATTATGATTTAACAAACATTTGAAAAGATAGTTTAAACTGTCAAAAACAAAAAATCCAAGTCATTTAGTAAAACTTTTTTTTATCAAGACAGACACTGAATACTTGTTATTAAAAAAGTATATCATTTTCCATTAAATTTTATATATATATACACACACACATAATCAAAAAATTTAATATTTAAAACAAATGCTAAAAATACAATAAAGCAAATAGTTAAGACTATTTATAGTAAACAGATAAAACATACAACCAATAGGCAAAGAAAATTTAAAATATGAAGTTCAAAATTTGAATTGTTTAAATACACATAATAAATCAAATGAAGTAGCAACATGGCCAGCTTCGTCAGAGGGCATTGAAAACATTGGCTTAAAGTATGTGACACACCACCTGAGAAATTGCGTAAGACTAAAGCCCATTACACCACAAAACTTGCTTTAAAATTGAAGATAACAAGAGAATAAATATAAATGAAAAAATTCGTAATTTGCCAAGATAAAATATCAAATTCCAAACCTGCAAATAGATACAGAATGTAAAGAGTAAAATAACTGCATAAACTGAAAGATAAAGAGTAAAAACTATTGGTATTTCAAGCTTCTTACAAGACCTTCAAAGCTAGGGTGACCCCTTCAGTAGTTTAAACTGCACCTTACTTCACTATTGTAAACAATGCTTTACTAGAAAAAATATGTGTTTAATAAAATTGGAATAGTGTTTTATAAAATTAGTGTTTGATAAATTAGAGTTTGATAAATTAGAGTTTGATAAATTAGAGTTTGATAAATTAGAGTTTGATAAATTAGTGTTTGATAAATTAGTGTTCGATAAATTAGTGTTCGATAAATTAGTGTTTGATAAATTAGTGTTTGATAAATTAGTGTTTGATAAATTAGTGTTTGATAAATTAGTGTTTGATAAATTAGTGTTTGATAAATTAGTGTTTGATAAATTAGTGTTTGATAAATTAGTATTTAATAAAATTGGAATATTATCAATTGGACTGTTTTCCAATCAATTTATTTGTTTACTGATGTAATTAAAATTATTACAAATACTATAAATTCTAGTTAATGGATTAAAAATAATATTTTTATAAATTTTAATAGAAATATTAGAATTTAAGAAATTAGTTTGTTTACTTTACAACTAATGATTTTAATTTTGAACAGTATATATATATATACATACTTTAACTGTAAAAAAATATTCAAAAATTAAGTTTTTAAATTATATTTGTTTAAATAATATTTAATTCGGGATAGTATGTTTTAGTAAATTTTACCAAATTTCAAAAAATTAATTCAAATATCATTAATGTATCTATAAGCAAAAATCATCTGAATAAAAAAATATTTTTTGTTAAGATTTAAAAATAAACTTGCTAAAAGACTTGAACATTTTGAACTGAGAGATACCATTAATTTGCCTATAAAGCTTTTCTCTACAAAAATATAATTACTATATATGCAAAAAATGCAAAGATCTTTCCAATAATTTAAATCAATATTTAATGATGAACCAAAATAATACAAATAAAACAAGACATCAAAAAGCTTATCAAGTGGAATGCTGGAGAATAGATCTTTGAAGTCATATGATGAAATATTAATTTTATGAGAAGAGAGAGAAAAATTCAATTGGCTTATTATTCCAGATTAACCATGTATTCTGAGAATCTATTTTTTAAAATCTTATTAAAATATGAAAATAAATAGCCAAATTTGCTTGCATATACAATAACTATGTATATTTTTTATGCAGAAAAACTTTATAAACAGGTTATTAATATCCTTCAAGGTTCAAACTTTTCAAGTCTTTCAGCAAATTTATTTTTATACTTTTACAAAAAACTTTTTATTATTCAGATGCCTTTTGCTTATAGATATATTGATCTTATAATTTTTAACTTTTCAGGGTTTCATAAAGTTTATAAAGATATTCACACCAAAGAATTAAAATTAATTAAAAAGATAATTTTAAAAACTGAATCTTTGATATTTTTATTACAGTAAAAGAAAACTACACATGTACTGACATTTATGATAAAAATAATGATTTTAAATTTAAAGTAAATAAACTAATTTTTTTTCATTACAATACTTCTATTAAAATATATAAAAATGTTTTTTTTTAATCAATTAAAAAGAATTTACATTAGTAATTACTTTAATAACATCAATAAACAAATAAAAAGATGAGAAAACATTCTAACTGATAATAATATTCCAAATAATTTTATTACACATTATTTGGCTAATAGAGCATTGCTTATAAAGTGAAGTAAGGTATAGTTATAAACTATAGAAAGGTCAATCAAGTCTTGAATATCTTATAAGCTTAAATGTCAATAGTGTTCACATTTAGTCTTTCAATTTATTTTACTTTTTATGTTCTGTATTTATTTGAAGGTTTGGAATTTTTGATATTTTATTTTGGCAACTATAAATTTTATCTTAGCAATTATGTTAATAACACACAAATATAATAAAGAAATTATCTTTAAATTTGATATCTTGGCAATTATAAATTTTTTCATTCTACTTATTCTTGTTATCTTCAATTAAAAAAAATTCGTCGTATGGATTCAGGGTGTAATGGCTTCATTTAGACCAGGAGTGCACAACCTTTTCAGAATGAGGGGCCAAAATATGAAAAAAGATCAAGTCGAGGGCCAAAGCAGCACGTAAATGTTAAAACATGTTATAAACGTAAAAACACTTTTTTTGTGGCAATACGCATGAATTACAATTATTAATTTACTTATTTTACTCATGCAAACATTATACAATGAAGGAATAAAACACAAACATTATAGATATGCTTAAAATACTTTATTTCCAGAAAAAAAACTTGAAATTGAATAACAGGAGAAAAATTTTTGGTAATTTTACAAAGAACACAGTTTAAATTTTGAAAAAAAATTAGTAAAATTTAATGTGATGGCTGTGATTGAATATTTGAAGTTATTGATATTAGGCTTAAGATTCGTTGTGGCAATACGTAAAACAGAAGAAAGGTTCTCATCTGCTATTCTATTTCTTATTTCTGATTTGTTTAAATTCATTAAAGAAAAAGTTTGCTCACAAATGTAAGTGCTGCCAAAGAAAGTTGCACATGCAGCTGCATTTTGAACTCCTATACGAACATTCATACTCTCGGGTAGCCATGAAGGGAACAAACAGAAAATCCGCGTTATAAAAAAAATGAACTTAATGAAGAGATGTAAAATATTTATTCTGATGTAGAGTCGTTTTCGTATCAGATTTTTTTCTTTTGTTTATTTGAAAGAGTCTCATTTCTTTTTAAATTAGTCTTATTTTATTAACATTTGCGGGCCAACTTTAAAGGCGACGCGGGCCAATTTTCATCCGCGGGCCATAGGTTGTGCATCCCTGATTTAGACCATTGTAGAAAAGCCATACTTTATGCTAATGTGGCCCACACACCCTGATTAATCTGGTTACATTGGTATTTAGTTTGTGTTTATTTAAACCATTCAAATTTTAATTTCATATTTTAAATTTTCTTTGTTTATTGGTTGTATGTTCTATCTGTTTACAATACATAAATAATCTTGTCTATTTTGTTTTTCTTTCAAATATGTTAACATCAAGCTGTAATATTACTTTAAAAATGAGTGGCCACTAGATGGCAGTGCTTAATATGTCATGTTAAGAGAGATGTACAAGTAATTGAGAGGGAAGATTGTGTGAAGGAGCTCACTATGAAGGAGATAGCTAAAAGGTATCTGTAAATAATCCTATTTGTAAATAAATTTTTAAATATTAGTAAATTTATAAGAACTTCTGCCTATTTCTATAACCTAAATGATAAATATAATATTTTTTACAGTAGAAAAAAATTATGTTAATTGAAAGAAATTACATTAACCAAATTTTACTTCTATTTAAAATAACACATACTATATATAATAAGTATATTAAAAAATATTTCCTCACTAACAAAAGTCTGATATGTTTATAGCTGAAGAGACCTTTTATATACTGAAAGCTTAGTTTTTACACAGTTGAATATAAAACATTTAACCTTGAGTAGGAATCAAACACATGAACTGTTAAACAGAACAGAGCATTAATCATACTGCTGGCAGCTCGGCAATAATCAGGAAAATTTACTGAATTGCTATAAATTTTGGGTTTATCAATTTTATATATATATATATATATATATAGGAAAAGACCTTTAACTACTAACAATTATAATATTTGTCAAGTTTCATGGCGTACACTTAGATTTTGACTAAAATAATGTTTTAAATACAAATCATTCAAAACAATTTAGCATAATTTGAGAACTTTAAAAAGAGATCAACACTGACTCAAGAAAGTCGTTTTTAATTGAACTTAAACATCTTAGGATAACAATTTGGCTAGAAATTATAAAATATATAAAAATCCTGCAACTGGTGCTAGGTTTGATGAGATTTGATTTTTGCTTCAAGCAAGGAACAATTTTTTTTTTTTGCAAACCCAAGCCTTGTAAATTTTAAGTGATTTAACTATGAATATCACAAATTTAAACATTTTGCTTTATTTATAACAGGAAATCTTCACGACTAAATGCAACAGTTTATTTAACATGCTTTAGAAAAATTTCTATTAGAAGATAAAATATGAAACAGTTCAAAAACTTTTTTTCAATTAACCAAGCAGTGACTAGGTTTACCTTTAAAAAATATTCCATTGCATAACCAGACAGGTGTCAATCACCAAGCAATAAAGCTAAACAATGCAAATTATATTAGTTTTTACAACATCTTGATTTTTAACTAGCTGGGCAATAGTACATACTTATTATAAAAATAAAATAACATTAACATTTAAAGGTTACAAATACTACAACCAAATTCCATACATATAAACTTGTCACAAAATCGCAAATAACCAACATGCTTATCAAATCTCACGACAGAAAAGAATTCATTCTGGAGCACTAATTTATTGGTTTGGATTATTAGCAACTGCACTTAGTTTATGTTTGATTTATTTATTGCTCTCATTTTTTACATACATTAATGAAAAGCAGATAGTAGGACTTAGTGAAAAACTTTACTGCATTATTAAACATAGAATAACATTACTCCGCACAAAATGAAAGATTCACACACATTATAAAAGAAAATGCAAATTGAGAACTTTCTTCAATTTAGTATTTTTATAACTCTAATATTTAACATTACATTGATAAATATAATCATGGAGATTAACATGAAATTTTTTGATTAATATGTTATTAAATTACAAGATTTGGTTTGTATATTCATTTTCTATATACATGCCACAGGTCAACCTGCCTACCATCTACAGTATTTAGTATATATTCGGTAGTTTTATCAAATGTTCAGAAGGTAAAACATTTATGAAATAATATTCAGAGAGATTTAAGTGTTTCAAGAGTTCGAAATTTCAAATCCTTGCTCAATGACATCAATTAAACTTGTGCCATAAAATTACTGAAACTTCTAAAATTATGATCAGTAAATTAAGAACTACTATGAAAGCTATTCTGAACTCAAATAGTCTTATGAAATATTATAAATATTCAATACAGAGCAAATGTATACTTACATACATGTAAATTATTCAGTCCTGTCACCCCCCCCCCAATTACTAATGGCACACAAAGATAAATTACTTGATATGCTTAAATTGAATTTTGAATATACAAACCAACATGAGACTGGTGTCCAGTATGGCTAAAGCATTCATTCTTGTTATCAGAAGGTCGTGAATTCAAATCCCAACCTAACCAAAGACCTGTCATGTTCATAATGGCAGCTTGGGCACATTAAATATGTTGTGGTCACAATGCACCAAACTTAAGGTCTTCTGTTTGGTTCCCACTTCTAAATTATAAATAACCTACACTAAAGGTTTAGTTTTCAGCTCTTAAGTTTCCTTATTTAAATAAAACTGCATATCCCTTAGTAATGGACCAGTGCTATCATGAAACAGGTACGTTGGATTTGGTGTATTCTTTTTAGCACCAAAGGGGATGAGTAACAACAAACCAATATGTTTGAACAAAACTCTCAAAAACATATTTGTATACTCTATTATAATAAAACAATAATTAGTGGGACAACAGTGTATATTATGAAAAAAGTTCAGTTATAGGTTTTAATGCAAGCAAAGTATAAAAAATTATTCTTTAGAGTTTTAGAATAGTTTGATAGATATTTCTGGTTAATAAGCTGAGACAAAATATTGGATGTTTGTTATATTATTAACATTGTTAGAATAACAATGGAGATTAAAGTCAACCAGTTGGAAAACAGTGCCACTGAATTCTTACCTATAGTTAGGTAACAAATACTAACAAAGGTCAATATATTAAGAGAAAAATAACATTAAATTTTAATTAAACAAAAATCTATTTTAGCACAAGAATAAATAATTCAGTTCATAAGCTTGAAACAAATAAAGACCATACATAATTAGTCTACCATTTAATAGAAGCAGCCTGATGGGAGTCTGTAGGATCAAGCAACAAACCCTTTAATACTTGACTTGCCACTCCAAGAGGGTTTGTCGCTCAACGGTCATTTTTAGCACACGAGGGCTAATTAGATTGGGACTTACTGCCACTCCAAGAGGTTCTCACTCGAGGTATTGTGGAGGATCTTGCAACATCATATTTAACATATTACAGTCACCTCTAGTAAACACAATGGATCTTCGGTTAAGCTGGGATTTGAACTCATTACCTTCTGATGATAATCGTGCTCTAACCAGGCTACTATGGCCATCTTAATTTGTTGTCAAGTAAAAAGCTTTAATATTGGAATTAGATAAAAAGAATGTCTTGACTATTTTTATTTTATTCATATCTGTGTAGATTTTTACACATTACCCATAATTTAAAATTACACAAAATATTATGGTGCAAAAAAATTAAAAACTGTCTTTGGTTCAATAATTAGAAGCAACTTGGTAATACATTATGTATGCATTTATTTAAATAATATATTTTAATAGAAAAATATTTCTATTTTGATATTTTATAACTGAAGGCAAATCAAACTCAATAACAAATTTTCTTATGAAATCCCAGTTGGGAATGTCATGTTGTAAATCATAATAGGAATATAAAATGTATGTGTAGCATGATGTTAAGAAGCAAATTATTTGCATAACAAAATAAGTTTGTGAGAATTTTAAATCAATAAATATTTCCTATCATTTAAATTAAACACAGCATTAGAAAAACCTATTTAAAATTCTATATCTGTATCATATAGTTTTAATAATTTTAAAATTAAAGCTTTGATTTCAGAAAAATATAGCTATTTATTTTGATCAATTCAAAATTTTAGATATTTCTCCAGATCAAGAGAAATATAACCTACATAATTTCATAACAAATCAAAACTACATGAATGATGAGGCATTGTTTAATATTTACAGGAATATTAATCAAAAGACAAAGTTTCAATAAATTAATAAAAAGTGCATTTATATATAATTTTCATGCTAAGAAATATCAAATTATTTTGTAATGAAAGCTTCGATTAATTTTTAAAATTTTTTCTTTTTGCCAGAAAAATATCAAGAATTAAAATTTATGCAAATTTTGTGAGCTTTGTCTATGATAAGATCTGTATTAAATTTGAAAGATTTTTTAATAATTTATTATAATAATTTTAATAAAAGTAGATAAATGAAAGATTAATTAAAGAATATTATGATAAATCTTTATTAAACAGGTACAATTATAAAAGCATTATGTTTTATTCCACAATATCCTTTTATCAAAAACTAGTGAGTAATTATTCAAAATATAAATAAGGATTAAATATACAAGTTAATACATTTGTTTATATATAAAAGGATATAATTTAATAATTAAAATATCTAAATATAAATCAGAAAATATTCAACTGCTATTAATGACCATAGCACAACATTTATTTACAAGAAAACAGCAAAGTTATATTATACTGGTGTTTATTTTTCATCTGAGAAATTGACCACTTTCGATTCAACAAGGAATGACATTCTTTCTAAAGAAAAAGACAGTTTATACCATCTCATTCAAGCTTAGTCTAAATGTCTCAAACGCATTTAACAAGGATATATGATATCGATATTCCTTTAAAACAGAAAACAATTCCATTCTTAAATATTAAAAACCTCAACATATTTACTTATGCAAAACACACTGTGAAAATGCCTTTGTTTCAATATCATAAATACAAAGGTATAGTTATTCAAATTATTCAATGTTCATTTTTTTATTAAAATTTTTCTATTAATCTTTTTACAAAATTTAGAAAATTATTCAAAATAATTACATTTATGCTATTTTTTGTTTTAGCTATATTAATTGTAAAACATTTATTTTTATTCAGAATTTTTGATTATACTACTTGTGAAACAGGCAGCTTCAAAGAAAGCAGAAAAATCTGGCTATTTTTAATTTTAAATAAACAAAAACACAATTACAGTTCAGCACATTCAGTCAGAAGTTTTAATGTAATAGAAACAAATATGCATGCTATTCAATAAGTATACATGCTTCTTAAATAATGCTGTTTCATTATATTACACTGGCTGTGCACATACAAACATTTATTAATAAATCTCTAGATATTATTTTGAAAACTAATGACAAATCTTGAAAACTCATCCTCATAAAATTTATAAGTTCCTTTCAAATAAGGTAAACATTTTGTGAAAAAGAAAACAATTACTGTTTAAATACATAATTTCTAGATGTGAACAATTATGTTTGGATGTGTAGACTTTTTCAATTTTTCAAACGAAAACTTCCGAAATTCATATAATTAAGCACATTTCATAATGAGCACAATATATTTCCTATCTATAAAAATAATTTCGTAAATAAAAATAAATAGTTAACAATTTTAAAAATAAACCACAATATAATTATTTAAAATTTAAGCAAATAAATCAACTGCTTTGTAAATTAAATATAAGTATTTATTATTGTAGATGAAAGTCATAAAATTAGTGTACAAGATAAACACAGAAAAACAGATACTGCAAGTATATAATCACTATCTCGGTAGTCACAGGAATCAAAATACAATTAAAGTTTGATTATTTGTTTTATATATTTGTAACAATGAACTTTAAATTAAGATCTAAAATATATCAATCAATTTGTAAACAGCATAAGTAAATAAACTAAATAGTTAAATTTATTTGGAGAAATTGATTTCCGATGCATAAAAAACAATGTAGCGAGCGTGAATTATCTCCCAATTAAAATTATATTGAAATAAATATTAGAAACATATAAACATCAAACATAAGATCTTTTTATTAAGAAAACATGTGCTTTGACGTTTAAGAAACTATATGGACAGGCTATGCGTTTATTTACAGTTAAATGAACATTTATAAAATATTAATTACAGTGAGATATCAGACTAGTCAGTTGGCCATAATTTATTACATTTTTAATTACAAAGCATATATTTGTTAGATCAAACAAGTTAGTTTCCGAATCGTTATGCCTAACGCAGTTTTTCTCTAAGGAAGTATTCAAAAATAGTTATTTAGAGAAAACATATAAGACATTTTGTATTTAAGTATTAATTTAATTTACTTACATTGTATTCCTTGTCCAATGAATTTAATAGTTTTTCTTTAATGTCGTGTGGAGATTGCTGCATGGGCCCGCTTTTCGGTAAACCCCAAATGTTGGACGCACACCACTGTGCTATTTCGCTCTATGAGCACCTATTCCCCCTAACGACATGGCGGCGGACACGAGTGGCAATGGTGTGTCGGGAAATACAATACAGATAATGCTTACGACACAAAACTCCAAAAAAAAAAAAAATATCACGGTTAAGAAAAGATTTGTTCGAAACCAGACAATACGGTTAAAAATGCTTGTGGCCTTTTGTATGTGTGTGATACGAGTAGAACTAAGAAAGCTTATATTATCAAATTTTTATTTAATGCTGTTTTAATTTAATTGTTTTCATTTCCATTGAATGAAAATTTACTTTAAAATGTACATGCTGATTATTTTATTAATGAATTTTCATTGTGAATAATTTTCATTACCAGCCATTTTATGAACTAGCATGTTTATTTGTATTTATATCTCAATAGAGTAACAGTCTACAAAATAATTCGAAATTATAGAGCATGAATAAACAAAAAACATCACTGATCAGCACAAATGTTTTTCCCCCTTCACAAACTGGAGTAGAATCCAAACTAAACGAAAGAAAATAAATTCTAATAAATTGACTAAGAAGTGTGGAGGAAAAGATAAAAGGTGAACTTATGAGGAGATTATAACTTTTCAAACGGAGCTGTAATTTCATTAAATTGAATAAAATGAGATGAACAAGATATCTTTTAATAATTGATTCGACAAGGATCCCATTGAAGATTTTTAGTTGTACACCCCTTTACCAAAGATGTAGAGGTAGACCAAAAAAGATATTAAAGGATGCTTTGGGTGTAAAGTTGGCATCATTGGTACTAAGAACTGGAGAACAGAAACCGGAGAGAATGTAATCTGGGAAAAACTTTTATAGAAGGCCCGAATTCATAAAGTCGTACCAGATATGAGGATGAAGATAAGCAAATAAGCATTGTTGTTATCTGAAATGTCTATCAATAATGTATTTTCGAATTCAGCGAGTAAATCGATCAAATGTGTTAGTCTTATAAATTGTATGTGCGCTATTTAGTCATAGTTTACGAGCTTCCGTAGGCTATCGACAGTACTTCGTATTTCTAATGCAAGCTATTTCGTAAATCCCGTTATTTAACTGCTTTTTAAGCTTTAATACATTGTCTTTTAACATGTATTCTATAATGTTCCAGAATTATTTCACAGTGACATTGCAACATAACTAAATGTTAACCATTCCTTGTTAGGTCAGTTGCGAAATTGTTTTCTTGTGAAATTGTCAGTAGTGAAATTGTTTAATCTGTCTTGCCAGATATATCTTGATCAGTCAAGAGTGTAATTTTCTTGTTTGTTCAGAAAAAAACACCAAAATGTCAAATGCTTAAATTGGAAAAATAATTTATTTTTCTGTATCTTAACTTGTGTTTATATTAAAAAATAAAAATCTGAAGCCAGTTATGTATCTGGTTGCTGATCCAGCTTTAAAGTTCTCTTTATTTAATTATTTGCTGATTAGTAAATCAGAACTTAAAATATATCATAGGAAATTAAATTACATATATCTTTATATAATTCTTCAGTTTCTTTCTCTTCCCAAGATTATTAAAAGTATATCATTAGTTTCTATTACTTATGAAAATTGTAAATTTATCCTTGTAAAATTCCTGAATTATTGCATACAGTCATTCCATTTATATATATATAAGTGGTTTTTTGTATTATTTGTAGAAGAAAGGACATGTCACAATATAAACATCGTACTAACTTTAATTGCAGTCGAATTCTCATGAACATCATAGTCATTGATTTTTAACATGTATTACAATATATATGACGTATCAGATAAAAAAATAAAATGAAAGCATTAACTCAAAAATAAATTATTGGTGAGAAATGTTGAAAATATACATATGTTTACGAATTAACTTTTATTTACTCAATAAGTCGGTATGCAAAAAATCATTCTATGTTATAAAGAATATTACAACAAGATACTTATTTGAATGTAAAACGATAATTTTACTTCTGCTGAAAAAAATAATTACAAAATTGTACATCATGTAAAAGTTTCAAAATCTTATTCTTCTTTCTCCAAACTAAAAAGATTTCACTAAAATATGAACTAGATAAGAATCTAAATGTATCAAGTTGTTTCAAACGTTCCTTTTTTTTTCACGATAACTTTATCTAAGGACAAAATTTCACTATTTTTCCATCTTCGTATTATTATTAATGATATTTTCATCAATTTCCAAATACTTTCTATCCATTTTGCCAACCAAAATAAAATTATTATATTTTCTCAAGTGTAAGCAATTGCCACAGTGTTAAAAATTTAACTTTTAAGAATTAGAATGCAATGGTATTTATTCTGGAAATTACAGTAATTGGAAACTGTCATTTAAC
Organism: Latrodectus hesperus; assembly: GCA_037975125.1. NCBI lineage: Eukaryota > Metazoa > Arthropoda > Arachnida > Araneae > Theridiidae > Latrodectus > Latrodectus hesperus. The sequence goes on along the minus strand of CM075859.1, from coordinate 76,543,181 downwards.
AACTTTTCTTGCTTAAGTAATAATTGTGTATTCAACACCAAAAATATTTTTTTTCCTTTATCTACCAGATCAAAAATTATTCCGAGTTCGATCTCTCTTCAAACTTATATTATAATGAGGGTAACATTGGAACCAGAGGCGTAGCGACGGGGGGCAAGGAGGGCTACTATGCCCCGGGCGCAGCATACAGAGGGGCGCCAAATTATTTCAAAGCTAAACAAAAATTTTCAGAAAATTTCAATCTTTGTATTATTATAATATCAATTTTATTCGAGAAATAAACTTTGCATTTTATAATTATTGTGTCATGTTCAGGGAAAATAAAAAATAATCCAGAGGGAGGAATCAGATTTGGAAAAGAAAATAAGTTGCTGATGAAAAATGAGGAAGAGCTGCAGGAGCTTGCAAATAAGCGAAATTCTTACTCTCATATTTCTTTATTAATAATAATTTTGCATGGTTTAGTTCCTTTTAAAAATTGTGATCTTTTAACTATGCTTTCGATTTTCATTTCTTAATTAGTTAGATTTTTGGTTTGCATTCTTTTAATTTTTTCCTTTTTAGTTTCATAGTTTGCTCAAAGTTTGTGATATTATTGTTTTGTACTACAAATCTTGTAAATAACGAAAATATCTAAATTTTTTTTTTCATATAAAATTTCTGGAATATTAGATTGGTCAGTTCCATTTTAATGCATATGAGAGATTTTCATTTTAGTATAAAGTTATTTACTAAATTACTTGTGTTAATGTTATGTAGTAATTTTTGGATCTATTAACTTAGGGAGATTACAGATGAGTAAGTTCATGAAAGACACCTATTTAATTTTGTGAATACTCCAAGATTCACAGTGTCCTTTATGACTCAATTGTTATACAGGTAATCTAAGTCAAGTCATATACTAAAAAAAAGTCATAACAATAATATTAACGAATCAAATAAATTTGTTTTACTCAATATAAAAAAATAAAAACGTTTAATGAATATTATTTTCTCTGGACCCTTCTGGATGTAATAATTATTTGTCGAAATTTCAGTGTTTTGAAATATTATTTGTCGTGTTATTTTTTGATTTCTCTAAATAATTTTATTTAACAAGCAGTACTGCACTAATATTTTTGATATAATTTTACGATAAAAATGTGAAAATTTAATCTTATTTTGATTATAATAACGTAATAAATAATAATGCGCAAAATAGAAAATTTCATAAAACTGAAATATTATTAATAGAAGCTTGTAAGAATTTAAATGTACTATTAATAACAGAAAAGTCCTATTTTATATTTAAGTTTTCAAGAAGCAAATAGAAAGATCAGTTTTAGTAGTTATTGAGACTTAGTGAAATTGTATTATTCATTGTCCCAAAATAAAATAAAACCCTTGTATTTTTTTATCTCAGGCTTTTACTGTTGTAGCCATTCAGTCTAGTGTCGCGTTACACTCGTGAGAAAATTCTGGCTGAAACGTGTTTCATATTAGCGGTTCCCTTTGTCCAAAATATTGTGTCCAGCACCAGACTGACCTTCAAAGAAAGGGGGAAATTTTTCATAAAATAGCACTACAGTATGCCGCGTAGGGAATTGTCTTCCTGGAATAGAAATGGAGGGGATCGAGAACTAATTACTTCCAAATTCTTGGAAAACACATGAACTTTCCTTCCTTTTTATTGTTCACACGGTTTGTATTTCGTTTCTTCCGAAAACATCACTTCATGGGAACTTTTGAAAATCTGGAGTTCTGACATTTAAAATATTATCGCCGTAAGTGATACTTTCTGTTTACTATGTATTCTTTTAATTTGAATATTTATTTCATATTTTTGCTGGTATAAATTTACTAGCATATGCTTGCAAATTTTGAAAATTAAATATTAAATTACTTATTAGTTAAAACTATTCATTTAAAAGTAATTTACTTAATGTTTAAATGTTTTCATTTGGGGAAATAATTTTTATTTGACTCGTAATTTTGTTGGCTTTACAATAGCACCTTATATTAAAAATTCTTTTTTCAAATGGTATAAGTTAAAAAGCTATGAAAGTTTTTTCCTTTTTAAATGTTTTTTTTTTCTTTTCTGTATGCTTAAACAAACAGAATCTTCTTTAATAGCGTAACAACCTATTACAGGTTTTAGCTGCCTCTACAGCACGTGTTAAACATATAGAATATATTTCTTAATTAATTAGTTCAATTTATATAAATAACAAATCTTTTAACTTGAAAAATTCGTTCAAGAAGTTTATAAAGAAATTGTACATATTTCTCATTCTACATTATAAAATTTTAAAAATAAGATCGTTTTTAAATGATATAAAATTATTGAAAAAAAAAAAAAAAAAAGAAAGAAACTCCGTGCCATTGCATGAACAGCACTTCCAAAATGATTCTTAATGGAAATAAATTTTAATTTTAATAAAAATGAGCCCTTATTTTAATAAATAAAATATATTTTTATTTCCTGCGGAAACGTGTTTCTTATTATCGGTCCCCTTAGTCCAAAATATTGTCCCGGCATGGAGGAAGGAGCCTCTCTCCATGGTGTTCGACACCAGGCCATCGCAAACTCGACGGCCCCGAGCAGTCTGACCTTCAAAGAAAGGAGGAAAATTTTTCATAATAATAGCAATACACAATGCCGCGAAGGGAATTATCTTCCTGGAATTGAAATGGAGGGGATCGAGAACTAATTACCTCCAAATTCTAGGAAAACACAAACTTTCTTTCCTTTTTATAGTTCACACGGTTAGTGTTTCGTTTGTTCCCAAACATAGCTTCATTGGAAACAAAAATGTAAACTTTTGAAAATCTGGAGTTTAGACATTTAAAATATTATTGCCGTAAGGTGTATTTTCTGTCTACTATGTATTATTTCGATTTGAATATTTATTTCAAATTTTAGCTGGATGAGCAAATATTTACTAACATATGCTTGCAGAGTTTTGAAAATTAAATATTAAATTACTTATTAGTTAAAACTATTAATTTAAAAGTAATTTATTTAATGTTTATAAATGTTTTTATTTGGGGAAATAATTTTTATTTGACTCGTCGGCTTTTTACATTAACACCTTATATTGAAAAATTCTTTTTTCAAATGATAGAAGTTAAAAATCTATAAAGTTTTTTTTCTTTTTGTAAGTGTCTTTTTCCTTTTAAATTTTTTTCTTCTTTTTTGTATGCTTAAATATACAGAATATATTTCTTAATTAATGAGTACAATTTATATAAAAACAAATTTGTTTTCAACTTGAAAAATTCGTTCCAGAAATTTATAATGAAATCGTACTCATTCTACATTGGAAAATTTTAAAAATATAAGATCGTCTTTAAATAATATAAATTTATTGAAAGAGAAAACTTTGACATTGCATGAACAGCTCTTCCAAAATGATTCATGATAGAAATAAATTTTGATTTCAATAAAAATTAGCACTTATTTTAACAACTAAAAAACAGTTATATTAAATTCCTTAAAAATACGAAGAAAATTTTTGCTACTATGACAACTGATTGAGAAAATTTCTTTGAATAAAATTAGGCTTTTAACCGCTAAAATATATTTTTTTTATCTCAGCAATTGTAATTCTTGTTAATAATTCGAATCAATGAAAAACTTGAAAGAACAATATAGAGTGCATCAGTTTGGAGGAAAATATAATTTTTAATAACATAATGTATATTGTTTGGTTAAAAATTTCTGATTATATTAAATATACATAATTTTACTTGAATTTGTGTGTTTTAAATTTTTGATTTAAGAAATTTCCAAAATATCTTTGTCTATGTTAGTGTTTCGTTGCTTCTCTGAAATTTGCATTGATAATTCTATGGCATGATTTAGTTATCTAAATTGAAATCAGATGAAAACTTATTAACAAAGATCTTCTAATTTTAGAATCAGAAAAATTGATTTTATGGTATAAAAATGAAATATTATAAATTATCAATATTACGTTTTGTGATTTAAATTTTTTACATTAAAAATAATTTTGGTTTACATTAATGGTCTGAATGATATAATTTAAAAAGCTATTTTAAATGTGAAATTTAATATAAAGTTGTTTTTCACTGGAATTTTTTTTAATAAAAAAAATGTTATAAAATTTTCAGTTTAATCTGTGGTAAATGAAATGTTTAAAAAGATATTGTGAAAAATCACAGATGAGTTGATCGTAAATTAGGGGTATAAAATCTTACCCAGTTATTATTTTGCAATAAATATCTAAAGTTTGTGAAGTTAGTAATATTATAGAATTTTTGAAAATTTGTTAGGATAACTTATAGCATATGTTCAGCACCTAATGATCAACAATTTGAAGAAACTTTCATAACTAAGATAACGCACAATCAATAGAGGGAATAATAATGTTTAATTGCTTCATTTGGTTAACAAGCTAGAAAAAATGCATTTAAAAATTTTAAGACGTTGTTATGGAAATGTTAAATTATTAAAATCAATTTTCTTAAAAGTTAAAATTTAATTGATAAATCAATAAATATTCCGACTTCAAAACTGTAGTATCCGGATCAAGGCCTACAATGCTCATCTGTTTTTCTAACCGAGGGCCCTGGGATGCGAAGCATATATCCCGGTTAGGTGGTCAGTCCAAAGCTTAATTTTTTGTGTTTATTTTCCAAGCATGATTGGTACTCAGTTAATCGATCCACTGAAAGGATGAAAGGCTGAGTTGACCTAGCTTGAGAATCGAACCTCGGGCCTGTAGCTTGGGAGCGCAAAGTCCCCGTGATAAACAAATGTAAAAGTTTGGGTGAATTTTGTCACACAGATTTCCATGGGAAAGAAGTCTATTGAGAAATGTGGGATTGAAAGGTGTTACTCAGCAGTAGAAAAGAAACCAAAAACTATTAGAACTTCCAACATGCCTTATCTCAAACGGTGAAGATAGTGAGAAGAGGTTGCTGCTGCTGCTGCTGCCATTCTAATAATTTTTACTATTTCTGCATCACTTACAAGCTGTGAACGTTCATTCAGCAAAATAAAACTAATTTTTGACTTATTTATGATTCACCATGAGTCAAAACCGTCTAAGTGATTTAACAATTTTAAGTATAGAAAAAGAAAAATTTGAAATGATCAACTTTGATAATTGATCAATTCACTTAAGTAAAGACACGAAAAATGTGAATAGTGTAGTATATTAGATTGCGAATATATCTATGATCTGCTTATATCTATGATATGTAACGAATTATTTCCCGTTTAAAAAATTTTTACGCGTTTCTTAAAATACTTGTATCAGTATATAAAATCAATTATATATTTTTATAATTAATTATAAATTACATAAGTCCGGTTATTCTAATGACACTTTTCCGAATTCAATATAAGCATTTTTTTAAAAAATTAGAATTGAAATTTGTTTAAATTTAAAACTGAGCTTGATACTTTAAATTAATACATTTTCGATTATTTTATAGTCGGTACAACATTCCGTATAATTATTTATATTGTATTCTTATTACACTCTATTTATTATAATGTATTATACATCTTTTATTACTTAATACATTTTATTCCCATATTGATATAGCATTATTATTTTATTTTCAAGGGGGCGCCAAAAAAGGTATCGTACCCGGGCGCCAATTATGCTCACTACGCCACTGATTGGAACTTACCTTTTGTTGAATGCAAAAGTATCTTCACTCTTTACTTAAAACTTAAATTTTCCTTCAATATTTACTTCATGAACGTTTGTAGCATATTAGTTTTAATGATGAGACGAAAACACGAAAGAGACACAAAGATTATGAATTTCTATTACAAATCCTTCCCGCCAATTCTTATATCTGATTCCTTGCGCTGATTTCCTGTTCTCACTGAAAAACATAAACGAAAGATTTTTAAATCATCATATCGTTATTATTGATGATATTTTATCTCCTATTTCTAAACACTTTCTATTTATTTTTCCTATTAAAATAAAATTTGGCGTAAGTTTGGTATCCCCCTCCAAGTGATTTTTTGCCAAATTTTCGTCTTTTGTTATGATTATAATGTTGCCAGATTGAGTTTTTGCTACTTTTCAGATTTTTTGTTGCCAGATTTGATTTTTCACGTGTTTTACATCATTTTTACGTAATATATATATATATATATATATATATATATATATATATATATATATATATATATATATATATATATATATATATATATATATATATATGGTTCTTTTCAGAGGTAACAGCATTTGAAGTTTTCGTTTTACTTTCAATTCGAACTTTTTGTTCTACGTTTGCTATTGTTTTTCGTTGTTGCCAGCGTCCAAATATCGTCAGCTATTCTTTTTTCCATTTTTTTTATTTATTTATTATTTATATTTTTTATTTTGTTAATTTATTATATAATTTGTCACCAATGAGGGATGCTTGTTATATTATGTCAAAGCGTAACTGATTCAATTTTTGTATTATTCTTCATGCAAGGATATTTCTCGTGCCTGTTATACAATTCATACAAAATATAACAAAATTTAGTATACATTAATATAACAAATTAATGTAATAAAATTTAGTATAAAAATTAGCACCTCTAGAATCTTTAATAGCGCAGCGAATTTTTTATAACAAGAATTTGTCTAACAAAACTTGTTTTAATATTTTTATCTAACAAGATTTTCGTATGCTCATATTTTTGCTTCATATTGGTTTTAAAAACTAATAGTTCAGAAGGAAATTTGTATTCAATTTTAGAATGGTCAAGTGGCGCTTGGCTCGGACTTTAATTTTATCGCTTCTAAATATGTCTATCAAAATATAACATAAAGATTAAAAAAAGCTATTTTTTACACAATTGATTAAATTAAGAAAATGCTAATAATTATACCATTTGTTTTATAAATAAAAAAGACAGGTAAATTGTGTTTTACAAATTAACCAACTTAATGTACAGTGTAAAACATCTTTTTTCCATGTGAATATTTAGTATTCAGTATATAATTTAACTATGTACATTATTATCATCCAATTATTATGATATATTTCTGATTATTTATTAAAGATAATATAAGAATTCTATAATATGCTATAAACTATACTGTTCAAGAAAATATAACTTAATTATTTTTAAAGTACAATTTAGTAAAAATACAATTAATTACAGATAGCTGATAACTAACAGATGCTATAAGTTATTTGGACAAAGTTCATGATTTTTCTTCCTTGGTAAGATACTGGCCCGTATTATCATATCGTACGGGAAGAAATTCTCAAGCACTCATCCACATATATGCATTTAAAAAAAAGCAGAGACTCAACATATATCTCTTATTATTTTTTTTAACAGTAAAAGGGGTAGAATTCGAAATCCTCCGTTCTGAAGAGATGGTTTTATGATTTACACATAACTTCTTATAGAAGTTCTGACACCATGTAGTAGAAAGCTGAATGACTTAAAGCTATTAAAAGGCATTTTTGACGTCCACCGCGAAAGCTGCTTTCCTGGAGACTTCTCATGGTTAGTTCTATATTCACAAGTCACAATAGAGGAAACCCGGAAAACTTCCATGCACCTACCCCGACAGACATGCACGCTGAAGTTCCTTCGTTGTTCAACAGGGGCTGAGATATTTACTCTGATAATCGATATCTGAAGGGCAGAGCAATCCTTCTTTGTAGAAGTTTCATAAATTTTACTTCATTTTAAAACTGTTATTCAAATTTGAATGTTCATCTTTTTTTCTGCAAAATCACCTCGAGAATTTATATTCTGTCAGTCAGCTAAAATATCTTTTTCCTTTCTATAATATACGACAATTCAATGGAGTTTTTATCATTAATTCCTGAAATTCCTCAATAGTTTTGATTAAAAGTATCATTTCAGTAATCTATTCGGTGAAATAATTTCATAATTTTGTGCTATAAATTCTAGATTTCTGTAAAGAAAAACTGCTTTTGTTTTTCATTGCTTCATTTGAATGATGAGATACTTCACATAATCATGATTATTGGTCTTTTTCGGAGGTTTACTTGCTAATAAATGAGATGTTTCTCAGAAGTTAAGAACCTGAAAAAAAAAAAAAACCCAACCAATTTGTTGTCGAAATGTTAGTCATTTCTGTTGAACGTTTGAAATTTCTTCTATATAAACTAACTTCACCATTTGCTTCATCGAATCCATTCGCATTTTGCAGTAATTATTTCTTAAGCTTATTGTCCTATTAAAAGCCGAATCAATTTCTACGTGCTATAATACGAAAATAAGTTTTTTTTTTCATTTCTTACCCGTTCCTTCGTTTTTACCATTCTCGTCTGAGACTCCCCTCTTTTTCTCAAGTCTCTCTTTATTATAACTAATAAACTTCTAACTTCATGCTCTAAAATTTCACTGCTAATATTAATTTAATTCTGTCTTCTATTTTCAGAGAATTTGAACTCACTTCATTTAACTCTTTAAGGAAATTTATTTGATCACTTTTTTTACCACGAGTTTAAAAAGCATACTTTATATGACTATTTTTGTCGCAGGAAAATGCAACAAAAAATTTAACGACCTTAAACTTTGTGGGAAATTTCACAGTTGAAATAATTCTTTATTTTATTCGTATTAGTAATATAAGCCAAAACTACTTTTTAAAATAAATTTAAGTCAATGAATATATTTTAGCGAATATACCACTTTCAATTTAATACTACGGGTAAAATGCTAATTTTCTTAATTTCAAATTTAGAAACTGCATAATTAAATCATCAACTTACTTGTTTTATAAAATCAAATAATGTCGTTGTTGTCGTGTACCAGCTAAGCTGGCAATATGGGGTGCGCTGCTCCACTTTTCCAACTGAACCATTTTAGGTGTGGAGTCCGACTCCCTGAGTACGCACATGCCATAGGTACTCGTTTATAGGGTAGGCAACCATTTACAACCCATTCATACAAGGAAAGGACAAAGACAGGATAGATAGAGAGAGAAAGTACATCCATGCCCGAACCGGGACTCGAACCCAGGACCTACCTATCCTTAGTAGGAACGCTGACCACTAGACAGGTTGGGTGGCAATAACGTCATTACAATAGAATTAAGGCAGAATATAACATTTATGCAAGCAGATCAAACAATCTTTGCATTTAAAGCAAAATCTATAAATTAATTTCAAAACAGAAATTAAAGCAAAATGATCCATAATATACTCATATTTTTTTCATAAAGTGGAGAATGTTCTGAAACAGACAATTTAAATATACAATTTACAAATGTTTTTTTTAAACTGATTAATTGAATATAAATTTGTAAGCGACATTCTAAATAAATTTTTTTTCCTATTTTCTCTATTTAGAGAATATAAGCAGGAATTATAAAAGAACTTAGAGTATAAGCATGAATTATAAAAGAACTTAGAGTGAAAGAGATTTCAAAATTCCCATCTTAATGTCTTAAATTTAATCACATATTAGAACATTTCACAATCAGTTACATTACCAGTAAAATATTTTTATTTTTTTAATATACTTATATAATAAAACATACCTTTTAAAAATTATTTCTTTATTGGAAAGTTATTTCGTAAAAATAGCTTATTTTTACACAAGAGGAATATTTTTCTCAAAATAGGTTCATAATAACTAAGCTTGCTTCTAAATTTTAAAATATTAAAAATGAAAATTTTAAAGCAATAATATAAAATAATAATGAAGCACAATTTATCTATGTTCTTCAGGAATAATTTCTTTCTAGTTAAAATAAACTGTTTATAAATTGCAATAATTAGTTAAAACTATTATTAAAAAACTTTTTATATGAGAGCACTCAAGCATGTAAAAATATAAAATAGGTTTTGAACACATTCATCGTTGAAAAAGAACTTTTTAATTTCTAACTCTAAAAGCAATAAAATTATGAATCAAATAAAAATCCTTTTCGAAAACATAACAGCAAATAAATAGTTTGATTTTAAATTAGAAAATTTTATTTTAAAAAAATTCAAAATTATACATGCCTTATGAATATATATTATTTATTTTGCCAGAAAATGGTACTCATTAAGTAAATTAAAGCATATATGGAAGTCAGAAAATAAAACTTTTTTTCCTTAATAAAAAAAATAAAACTTCTTAAAAATATGTTTTAAAAAATTCAAAACTAAATAATTAAAATTTGTTTAAAAATGAATAAATGATGAAGAACTAAATCAGGGAAAATTTATGGTATACTAAATTATGCTGTAACATATAAATGATGTAAATGACAGAAAACAAATAAGTTTATGTGTTTTCCTTGAATTCTGAGCGAATTGTAATCGACACAAATTTTTACGAACCTCTAATTTACGAACATTCACGACTACGAACTAGTGGCTGATCCATAACATGGTCCCAAAGAAACAACGATAATTTTAACTCTCATTTAATATTCAAAATTTTTAAAAATGTCTTTTTTTTTTGTGAACTCGTTTTCATGCATCTTTCTTTTCCGTTTATTTTTCATGATGTGTTTTTTTCCCTTCATTTTATGGTGGAAAAATTTGTATCAAAGTTTTTATACGAGAAACATAGGCCTTTCGAATTGTGGATAATTAACCGCACTGCTTATGTTGAAATTCTGGATTTTTTTACCATCAATTCATGTGGAGTGTCTCCCATCACTCTGGCTATGAATCAGAGTATAATCAATAGCATCAAGTGAAAGTATCGTAAGGTAAAGTTGCAAAGAGTAATCAAGATTTGGAATTGTCTTATGAAATTAGCATTTCAAGTGAAAGTCACTCTTAATCTATGCTTTGAATGTTGTTTTCGAAAATCTATATCAAGATCATTTGGATATAAAAGCATATCAAAGAAACCATCATAAATGAAGGCAGCCAAGAGTCTTTTCCTATCGACTTAAGTGAAGATGAGATTCATGAACTTTGACATGGACTTCAATTGAACTTCGTAAGAAACCCGCTGTTGCACGGAATTTCGTTTTAGGATTTTTTCGAATGTGGACTCAAATCTAGTTTGTTTGTAAAAAATGTAGGATGATTAAATGATTGAGAAAACGTAATTAATGAAACAAAAATTCCAGATATCAAATAAGAAAATGACTTTGTGCTGCTATCTTCTGCCTAACAAGATTGAGACATTTTTCTACAAAATGCTTTGTCATATCGAAAAAATATTTTTTTTTAAAACTTAATTTTGCGAGAGAAAATAATAAGCTATTAATTTCCCTGATTTTTCTTCAATAATATGAAATTAAGAATTGTTTTTAAGGATGAATTTTATTTTGAATTATATATATATATATATATATATATATATATATATATATATATATATATATATATATATATATATATATATATATATATATATATATATATATATATATATATATATATATATATATATATATATATATATATATATATATATATATTGTGCATATTAAATGAATTATCTCTAATAGCGCATTATTTATAAAGAGACAGCAGTTCGGTAAAAAATTAATTTAAGATCTAACACACACACTTATTTATCTATTTTATGAACTACTTTACCAGCCCTGTGAATTCAAAGAAACGATCGTCTGCTTTTGATTACCACAGATATATCGTATCTCCTTTTCAGGAAGAGATGTATATACATTAGATATTGCTGTGCTATTTTGAGAAAAATACCCCTTTTGATTGACATCAGTCTGCTGCTAGATACAAATATTTTAGCCAAAGGTCAGTCTTAATGATAACTACGTCTCAGTGGAGTTCTCACGCGTACGTCATGATAATAAACAAAGGGGTTTGAACAAAGCTTGAGATAACACTTAGAGCTCTTCTTCATTCTAGGGAATAATTCTACAGTTTGAAGTTTCTTAGATCCCAACACAACTAATCTGTCTACTGCGTTTCTTGTTGTAAAATGTGAATGCATAACTTTTTTTTCTCATGTTAAATAAAGCTTTAATTTTTTATACAAAAAATTATACTATGGCAAAAATGTTTAAAGACATTTTTGGAGTCTAATTAATACTTTTTGAAAAAAAATAAGCTTCAAAAATTAATAATACTCTGAAATTTTAAATTATAAATACTCACATCCAAAGAAAACCTAAGTGAAAAATTAAGATACATAGATAACGCTGAGACATTTTGCTATACTCATGAGTAAATTAAGTTATATCGTATGATTCTACACTTTTGAAAATCTTCTAAATTAATTGCTAAATGGACTTTAAGTGGCTTAAATTCAACAACATTTTTATGAATGATTTCTTTACATTTACATGAAAAATTATCTTATTTGCAAAACTGGAAAAGAACAATCTAATATTCGAGAAATTTTATTAAGTGAAATAACCCACACACTTTCCTCATTTACTAAAAATAATGATATATGGATAGAAATCTTGAGTAAATAAATAATTTATAAGAAATATTTCAATTACAAAATTCATTTGAAATATTTGGATGTTCGGATTTGTTAAATGATAAATAAATATTTAAAAAGTGGATCCTAATCCAATAGTCGAAAACAAAATTAATCTCAATTTGTTTTCATTTCAAATAATAAGCACTATTTGAGTTTCATAAAATAAATTACTCTTTTAACTTTAAAACAAAGATATACGGCATTTCACAACTGCTGATAAAATCTTTTTAAGAAGAGAGAGTGAAAGAAGTGCTTATAAAAGAGAGATTTTAGAGTAGTGTTAGTGTTATACAAATGTGTTATGCTTTTCATTCTACCATTTAATTTTACTTGATCAAAGTAATGTTGAGATGAACTTACTAAATCTTGTTATGTTTATCTACATTCTGCTTTGAATACTTTACATATTCGAAAATTGGCACTCTCATTTTATAGTTTTTATTTTCATTTACAATGGGTACACAAAGCCTGAACTTTGTGAGGTGAGGCCAAAGTCATCCACTGGATTGGGGAAATATACTTAAGTTTTATAATACTTTTCCCCTTCACTTTCTACAATGCTTTGACGCAAATTAAATTATTCTAGTATTCAAATATCTTATTGAACTGGACGACGTGAAGTAAATGATATTTGCGACAGAGATGAGATAGTCAGGATCAGGGTAATTAGTTGAGCACTAGCAAGTTCAAAACAAAAGAGAAATCACTTCTTCTTCCCTGATGCCATGCCACTCCATAACAAGATTGAATCATTGCTACACATCACTTATCCATAGTTTATTACAATCAATAAATGGGTATAAAGGTTCAAATTTTATGGCATTGCATTGTTACAAAAATAAGCATTAAAAAAGCTAGCCATTTCTGCCACCCCTTTTGAAATGACACACGGCGTGGGTCGTAACCATGGCAACCTATTGCTACTTCGGGGCATTGTGTAAAAAGAGTGTTTACAAACTGGTTTTCTAGGAATCAATGAATATCTTCATACATTTGTTTCATCTTTATATTCAAGCACATTCTTCAAAGCACAAATGTTATTGCAATACATTAAATTCTTTTCTACAGAAAATTATTCTTAAATCTCTCTGAAAATTAAGAAAGAAAGAAAAAACGCACCTCAATTTCCTTTTGTAGAAATTTGCAGCCTTTTAATCTAAAACCCAAAAGTTCAGCCTGAAATATGGTAAATCGCAAATCGAAAAAGAAGTCATTTAATACACTTTAAATTAAAAATAAATATTGGGTTCCCAAGTGGTTGTAAGAGCTTCTCATTTTTTAGTTCATTACTTTGAACATTAATATCTTTCTCATCTTTCAATTTGTATTCTGTACTTAAATTTGTTGGAGTATGTGGTATACATCAGTGTTTCTCAACTGGATTTACTCCAAGGACATGTACGTTTTCGCTGACCGATAAATATAATAATTTAACTCATTGGCATGACTTTTTTACATAAATAAATCTTGAAAACAAAAATTATTTTTAAAAATAATTTTATAAATTATATAACGATAGATATTCAGCGTTCAAGTTATCAGCGATACTCAAGGAAGATAGGGGCACACTAAATTGGTACCGCACGGCAATGTATGAAAGGCGATTAGGTAAACAATTGCTAGCTTGTTATATTTTTCATTATCAATATTATTTTCTAAACTAGCAAACTATTGTAATTGCAATTTAGGTGCTGTTTTAATATCGGTTGTCGGCTGATAACACTTTGGATTTTGGACAGATAGCTGGATATTTCACTGACCGTCAAATATTTCTTGCTGACTGGTGGTTGAGAAACACTGGTATAGATAAGTTCTCACAGAAAGGTATGGGCCGGGTAGCAGATACCAAATTTAGATACTTTATCGCATGTTGGAATTTACTACTTCTTTTATCTTTGAGTAAAAATAACAGACTGATGAATGATCTTGGTTATCAAGCCATATCATGGGTACAGTTCAACTCATGTGCTTAGAACCTCGATCTCAATCTCGCACATGAAAAGAAAATAGGAGAGTCCAGTTCTTATCATGATACTCTACTTTTCAGAAAGTTAAAATATAGGTCATGTATATATATATATATATATATATATATATATATATATATATATATATATATATATATATATATATATATATATATATATATATATATATATATATATATAGCAAAAACAAATAAAAATAAAACGTATTCATTATTGATAAGATTATTTATTTTGAAGAAATTAATTCCATCATGCAGTTAAATCTAGGACCTTGAGGTATGAATGTTAAATTTTTTTTGTGCAGGTTTTTAAAATCCTTCACATTCATTACTTCAATACATTTCCATTTCCCATTTTACATGAATATCACTTACTTGTTCGAATTTATAGCCACAACGAAGTGTGCAAATTCTACTTTGAAATCTGATTAATTTATAAAACTGTGATGTAAAGTAATTAAAGTAAAATAAAAAATATTCTTTTGTAATATGATGAATATGAAATTATAACATTTAAAATCTTATCCATTGAACCTATGAATTGCTATAAAAATATAATTTAATGAATTTTCTTCACTTAAAGAATCAAAAGTAGAATTTTAAAATACCTTAGCATTTCTTATTAAGAATTTAAATATGTTGATACCTGTAATACAAGCTGTAATACATTCTATAAATAACAAAGGTATTTAGTATTAGTTATATAAATTTTATTTTTAACTGTATTTGTTTTGACTATCTGAAATCAATGAAATTTTTTAATTAAACTAAATAAAGCAAAATTTCATCTTTATACAAATATTTCGTATATACATGGAGTTAAAATTTTATAATGCGACATAAATGTTTATTAATAAAACAATGAAAAGTTTATATGCAAAACACACATTTTTAAAATGTGTTTTTTTTTGTAACTTAAATACATTTATAATACTTATTCACATTTAAATGTCATTTATTTTGCGGTGTGCTTTTATCAAGAAAAAGCTAATGAGCAAACACATCAGAACTTGTATGAAATAATTATTTGCAAGGTTAATTTTGTGAAAATTTAACATTTAAAAGGAGCGTTAAAAATTAATTTGGTATTTAATCAGAAAACGCTATCTGTAATTGTTCAAGGGGTTCAATTTTACTAAAAGTTGCAAAAGAAATATTCAAACTGTAAGTAAGTTCGAGAAGCAAACGGTCGATATTTTCGATCTTGCATAAAGGAAAGAGATACTTAAACATAAACGCATATTCTCATATGGAGATGAGTATTTGTAGAAAAGTACACAGATATATGTGTGCTGCCATGTATAGCTTTATATGTTCAAAAGTACTGAAATAACAAACTGGATTCTATTGCTCGTTCGTATGCTGTCGTAATTGACAACCTCTTCATTTTGAAAGCAGATAATGCTCACCCTTATGTATCATGCCTCGTATATCAATACCTTGAAGAAGACGCCATAATCAAATGGCATAGTCAACAGGATTTCCTAACCTAAATGCCATTGAGCATGTGTGTGATGCTATAGGGAACATATTGCTGGCCACTAATCCCCTTCTCAAACCATAGATGGACTTAGAATGGATTTATGTGACCAATGAACACCGCTATCCACGAATCTCATTGATAGCATGGTGCACAAGAAACATGACTGGGTGATTTCATTCGCTATTAATGAAGTGATAATACATAATATTGAGGAATATTTCTATATTCAATTTGTATGACTGAAGTTAAGAGACTTCATGTTCCTGTTGATATGTCACATAATGTAAATATTCCATACATATTTTCTTGTAAACAAGTGGTATCATAACAACAACAATTACATGTGGTATAATAACTATTATCATCAAATTTCATTCAATTTAAGTATTTATTCTTTTGAGTTTAAATTAGTTTTTAATTTGTTTAAATTCTGGAAAATCAGTGTTTATACTCTAATATAATTATTTTATTGGACGACTTTCAAGACTGTTAAGTTGAATATTTTTTATGACAGAGCTTCTATAGACTGCTTTGTAAAGATTTCAATTTTATAGTCAAAATGACTTACATTTTATACTTACACTTAATTGAAGCTTTGTGGCTTAGTGTAGCGTTTAGTGATCTCAAGGCTCAGCTCCGAGGTTCAATCATCGGGTTGGGGAAGGTCGATTCAGCCGTACATCTCTTCAATGGTTCGATAAAACTGAGTGCCAAGCATGTTTGGGATATTAAACACTGGAAGTTTTTGCGTTTTACTGACCACTTAACCGGGATATTATGCTTCGCACCCCAGGGTCCATGGTCATGAAAATTGATATGGCTATTATAGGCCTTGTGGTCTCAATAAAGGCTGCAGGGCCATTCAGTTTTTTAGTTTATATTAGTGAGAAATAAAAGTTTGGGAACAAGGATTTAATTCGGATTTTAAGTGTCATTTAAGTATTTGTTAACCTCACATTACTATAACTTAAAAACCGACATAATACCTAAACTGTGAGTCTGAATTTATTTTCATATTTTACTTATGTAGCAAAAGTTATTATTGTATGGTTTATACATAGATTAGATGTAGATTTGGAGGGATTTTTTTCACGTATTTCCAGTAATATGTGAAGTTTATTTTGTATTTTATGGTGTTGGTTTTTATTTATTTATTTTTCAATGTTTCATCTTTAATTTATCAATTATTAATCTTAAAGAAGTATTATAAGTATTTAATATCTTATGAAGAAAAGGAAAAACAAAACAATTATTGATATTCTTTGAATTAGCGATAATATAAGCTATAATTTTTTTATAAATAAATATATAAATAAATATATATATATATATATATATATATATATATATATATATATATATATATATATATATATATATATATATATATATATATATATATATATATATATATATATATATATATATATACTCTGATAGTATGTGGTAGCTTTCTACTGAATTCTTAGATTTTTTTAAAAGCCTAAAATGTTGGATCTTTCAGATTTTCAGAGGCCAAATTGTAGGGGCCTGTCTAGTTAGTGCAAGCGTGATTGAAACATCCGAAATTCTTGGCTTTTCTAGAGGTACGGTATCTATAGTCATGACAGCATACTCATAGCGCAGCAAAACAAGATTGACAAGCACAATAGTGGTCCAAAAGAGAAGCTTAGTGGAAGAGACAGACGGGTGTAGATGCGCATTGTTTTGTCTAAAAGGGGAACAACGGCTACAAAAGAGACCGCAGAGCTCAGTCAGCATCTGGATTCTCCAATATCAATGATTAATGTTAGAAAACACCTTCATAAACAGAATATTTACGGCAGGGCCATTTGTCATAGATGCTAATCCCAAACGTCGTCTATTATGGTATCACACTTACAAAACCGGGTCAATTGATAAGTAATCGAGCTGGCAGCCGAATGGTTAGCGCTCTTGCCTTCGGTTCAACAGTTAATGGGTTCGAATCCCACATTGGGCATGGATGTTTGTAGTGGTTCGGAATCTACTTTAAACCGTAGGTCCCGGTCTATTTCGCCCTCGTGTGCAAAAAATGACCGTTGAGCGGCAAACAAACAAAACCAATTGATAAGTAAAAGGAAGTAATATGGTTCTACGAATCATCTTGCACATTTCCCCTAGAATAGGATGGGTGCGTATTTGGAGGACACTGCACAAGCGAATGATTGTGATTTTCTTCTTCAAATTGTCAAGCATGAAGGTGGATGTGTCAAGAAATGGTCAGCCATGTTGTTATTTTCTAATGAATTGGTCATATCCCTAAAAGAAAAGATAACTGGGAAGAAGTTTAAAGAAATTTAAGTTGACCAGGTTAATCCATGATTTATACTTTTTTTCTTATAGGAGATGGAATTTTCCAGGATGAAAAAGCAGTTATCCATATAACGAGACTTGCCAAATCATGGACGAACACAAAGATGAAGTTAGACATATATCTTGATCAGCACAATCACACGACTTTATTATAATTGAATCATTATGGTCTATTTTAAAGCGTTCTGTACGGAATCTATATCCTCCACTAGCATCCCTCCAAGAATTTTCACAGTATCTCCATGAAGAATAGTACAATGCTACTTTAAACACTATTCAGTACTTGTATGAATTAATTCCAAAGTCAATGCACGCTGTATTAGATGCAGCAGTATGTCCTGCACCATATTAATAAAGGATGATTTATAAATCTAAGATATCTCCACTATCTTGCTCACCACCTATAGGTTGCAATTTTAAAAGGAGAAAAAGAACCACACCTTTCTGGAAGAGAAAAGAATTCCAGAGCGGAATGTTACGTGGCTTAAATTAATTATATTGTGCGACATAAGCAACTTTACTTGGAGCTCAAATTAACTTAATCATATTTTAAATTTATTGCAAACATTATAATCAAAATTAAGAAATGAAATGTAGTTAAGTTATCCAAAGATTGAGACGTCCCGATAAAAGTTTCAATCCATTCCGAGCAGCCGTTTTCAGTTCAACTGAGGACAAAATTTCGGAGGATAAATAGAGAGAAGGAGGATTTCACACACATTTATACTATTACTACTACTACTATTTTCTCTACTACCACAAGGCTTTGTGCTTAGCCCCACTTTGTTTTCTCTCTTTGTTGCTGGAATAGAGGCTGGTGCTGGATCTAATACCTGCATGGGTATATATGCAGATGATTTGGTTGTATGGAGCAGCAACGCAAGTGTAACTTGTGCTCCAGAAGCAGTTAATTTCTCCCTCCTTAATTTTGAGAGTTTTGCTATGAGCCACAAAATAGTTTTTAACCCCTCAAAATCTGTGTCCACACTTTTTACAACCAACAGACATCTGTACAATTTGGAACCTGAGATCTTTCTTTTGGGTAGGAGATTAAATTGTGTGAGGCATCCCAAATACTTAGGGTTTATTTTGGACCAGGAATTGCTTGGCAGGGCTCATACTGACAACTTAGTTTTGAGAGGTAGGAAAAAGTTAGATTTCGAAGTACATATCAGGTAGGAATTGAGGAGCGGACGCTCAAAATTTGAGAAACACCTACATAGCCCTTATCCGTCCAATACTTGAATATGGTGTTCAGGTGTATCAATCTACCTCTACCAGTAATTTCGATAAACTCGAAAGAGTACAGTTGTCTGCTGCCAGAATCATCACCGGCCTCCGAAATAGCTGTCCAAGAGACATTGTTCTTTATGAAGCTAATCTACTCCCCGATGGACTACGAAGAAAATGTTTATTAACAAACTACTTTTCCAGACTTGCCAGTTACGGTGACCAGAACCGAACATCTAGTTTTGTAGGTGCCTGGAGATCTAACCAACGACTAAAGCGTGATAGCCCACTGAGTAAGGCGCAGAGAGAAGGTTGTTTGCTGGAGAACGTGGAGCCCGTTTCCTTGGCCTACCGCACGGGGGCAAAGTCGACCTTTTATGATCGAGTCTATTTTAGGACCGAACTATGCTCTCCCTCTAACATGAATACTCTCACTCTAACAACAACACACAGAGTATCTCAGACAGCTAGCTTTAGAAGTAATCCACCAGATTCCCCTTGCAGATTTACACGGATGGCAATAGGGGTGAGGGTGCTGAGTCGGGTAGTGGCGTGTTTGTTCAACAGGAAGATGGCAAAAAGATATGTAGAAGAAATCCAAATTATTGTTCTGTTTTTCGAGCTGAGCTTTTGGCAATTGAATAGGCTTTAAATTTTTGTGTTACTGAGGGTATAGTCTCTGAAATTTGGATTCTCAGCGATAGCCGAAGCTCCATACAACATCTGGCCCAGTGGTGGCGGCATGGTGACATAACAACTAAAATAGTACAACATCTTACTAATTTGAAAGCCAGTACCATAGTCTTCCAGTGGATGCCATCTCATGTTAATGTGTATGGGAACGAAGTTGCGGATCAGTTAGCCAAGGATGGAAGCCTACAGAATATCATCATTGGAGACTGCTTGTCGTCCTCAGAGCTGACCTCTAGAGTTAGGATGGCTATCAATGCTACTTTTAGGGATACCATTCCTACCTACGAATGGTACACATGCAGACATCCTGGTTCCGCACTAGTGGGTAAACACAAGAGATGTAGCCAAACGGCTTTGACAAGACTGCGAAGTGGCCACCTGCTTGCTCAGAGACACGTCTCTGGTACCAAGGTCTACCCTCTCTGTCCCAAATGTCGAGTGGTTCAGGCCTCCCCATCTCATATTTTTCAGTGCATTGGGTGTGAGAGAGGGGACATGGATTTGAGACTGGAGGTGGTGCTTGAGAGACTGACTATTTTTGGATTCATGGGACTGACGTGATGGTACTGTCACGCCAGTCGGGGATAAGCAACAACAACAACAACAACACTATTTTTTCGGTTTTTATTTTAAATTAGTCACAGTGAGATTTGCTTTTTCGAAAAAAACCAAAAATGTAAGTATATAAATTATTTATCCAACTTTTGAAATCAATATTAATGAAAAAATAAATAATTTATTAACTTTTTGTAAAATATATATATATATATACTAAATAAAAATTATAATGCACTGTGATTATTTCTGCTATTTAGTGTTTTCGATGTATTATTCAGTGTTTCAGTTTCGTGAATTAAAATATGGAAATAAATTTTACAAATTTTGTACCACACTGAATCCACTTTTGAACTGACTTAAAAGAAAAGATAATTAGAAAGAGATTCATATAAATCTTTGAAAATGATGAACTTCAATCTCAACGATTGATTAAATATTAAGAAAATGAAAAGTCCATATGAAATTTTACTTCGATTAAGAAATCTCTTTGTTATTTCCAAGAATAATATACATATGATATTTTTTCAACCGAAATAGATTATGACGTCAAATATAAGATGAATCCTTCTAAAAATTTATTTCGGGAAATCAAGTGTTCGGGAAATCTTAAAAAAGATTTTATATTCTAATTGATTTTCCTATTTTAATCTTTTAAAGCATTATTTTAAAACCTGCCACCTGCGATTCTAATTAAAATCTAAAAATATGAAATGTCAATGGATCATGTTTAATTCTGTATAAGGATACCAATCTATTTTTGTAAAGCAAATAAAGCTTGCAGATCAGGTGCTTATTATTATCATAGTTTCTAAAAATACTTTAAACGATTTTATGATTTTGCCTTTATATTTCAAAGAAGTTAATACCCTGACAGCATTAGAATACATACATGAAAACCTAGATTTTTTAGCAAAATAAATAGTAGGTCCCGGTCTAATTAGCCTATGTGTGCAAAAAATGATCGTTGAGCTACAAACAAACCAAATCAAACTTACAAAAAAAATTATGCACATTGAAATAAGAACTCTGTTATGAATTAATTATTTTGTAATTAAACATTATTTGAAAAGGAATGAAAAAAGAGTGAAAAATTTTGTTAGATTTTTGACCCCACCCAAAAAAATTATTTAAAACAGCAAAGATGTTAAATGAATTAGCAGCTTAGTTTAAAAAAAAAGCTATTTTGTTTTAAAATCAGCTTTGATGAGACATATGAAAACTTTTTATTGTTGATATTAAAGATTTCAGGAATTGAATTTGATATAACAAAAAAGGAAATTTGAAACGGCATTTAATAATTGAGCTTTAAGGGAATTTTTTTTCTATTTTGATACTCTTGTCTGGGTTTTTCTTAATCAACACTGTTATTTTTTTAAAATTAATTAAATCTTTTATAACATTAAAAATTAATCATTGCTGCATTATTAAAAATATTTTGTTTTTATCATCAAACTCTCGATCGGTTTTTTATCCATTTTTAATTAGCATAACACAACAATAGAAGAACTATCAGTTATTTAGACGTTGATGAAATACTAACAGAGTAATTAAAAATTCATTGAATCAAATGAAATTAATAAAAACTGAATGCTAATTCATTTGGAAATAAATAGTATTTTTTAGCATTTCAAAGAGTCATTCATAACAGCAAAGTAATTTTTCTCCTCTTTAATTTGTCTACAAATATTATGAAGCATGTATATATACTTAATTACTAAAAAAACTGAGAGATGCAGGTGTTCACATGTAGTTAATGGAGGCATGTAACAAATCAATGAGCTTGCGATTTATCCATTTGAATGCAGCGTATTGTAAAGTCTTCCAGTGAACCAAGTATAGCAGGGGTGGCCAAACTTTTGGGATCTGTGGTCTACTCCACATTTAAAAAATCGAAGGCGGTCTACCAATGACAGAGCTAAACTAACGCGTAACGTACTTATTTATGTATTTATTTTCGGTAACAAGAAAAAATGGTAAATTATCTAATTTTTATAAAAAAAAACAACTTAATATTAATCTTTACAAAATGAAAATTTACAGACGAAAATAATCAAAGTATTCATATATCAAAAATTGACCATCCTATTCACTTCGTTTAGTTGAAATTTGGCACTGTATATCTGTGACAAGTTTATCATATTGTGGCTGGTATGAGCTTGTTGCAATGCGTAAACACGAAATTAAATGTTCATCTGTTAAACGCGACCGATGTTTGGTTTTTATGGCGTTCATGGTTGGAAAAGCAGATTCGCAAAAATACGTCGATCCAAAGTATGATTTCAAATGCAAAATCAATTTGTAAATATTTGCAAACGTTTCCTCGGAAATTAATTTCCCAAAATCAGTATCGCTAGATGTTCTGGATTTAAGAAATATATCGCATCTTAATTTAATAATTTCTTCCTTGACCGTGACTGATGTGGTATCTATTAAATGTTCTATTTTTTCAGATACTCCATCAATGTTGACATTTTCATTCAATGGAAATATCATAAAATTGAGTATGAAGTGTATCAAGGTGTAGATGAATGAATTAAATCCATTTTATAACGAAAAACTTTAATGATAAAATTATAACTTGCATCTATTTCCATGAAATATAACGAGAAGCGAAAGCTACAAAACAAAAGTGGAAACTCCCTTATTTTAAAGTATAAGTTATAGTGAAAGTTGTAGTAGTTTTTTTATTTACACATGTGATCACTTTCATATAGGTAGCGCTGCGACAATGTATGATCACTACAAGTATTTCTTCCAACCTAATTAAGTCAGCGCGAATCTTCTTTCAAATTCTTCAAACAAAACATCTAAGTGTTCGGCGAAATCTTCGAAGTCTCGGTTTGGATTTTGGATGCACTCTTCCTCCATGTTTTTGAAGTTTCCCAAATCATGTTTTCGTAATTGAGACGCTTACCTTTTTATCGCTTCTTTGAAAGTTTTAATCGCGCTCATCATGTCTGTTAAACATTTATTCTTGATTTGTAGATTTAGGTTTAAGTCGTTAAGTTTTGCAGTGATATCGCAGAGAAAAGCAAGTTTCATGAGCCATTTCTCTTCTTCCAATTCAGTAATGTACTCTCCTTTCATTTGTAGAAAATGTTTTAATTTTGGTAACAGAATACGCAATCTTTTTAAAAAAGCACCACGGCTTAGCCACCATACATCTGTGTAAAATAAAAAATCTCCATATTCTGATTCAGTTTCTTCCAAAACCGCCCGATATTGTCGTCTCTGAAGACTTCTTGAACGAATTGAATTGACGATTTTAAAAGCAATTTGCATTATATCATTAGACTTTAGTATTTTTAAACAAATACCTGTTGGTGGATAATGCAATGATAGTTGGTAAAACTGGGAATTTCCTCAGCATTATTGCACAAGGCAATAAAACCAATTCGATTCCCGAATATTGCTGGAGCTCCATCTGTTGTAATAGAGACCAATTTATATATTGGAAATCCTGTCTTATCAATAAAGTTTTTAAATGAATTGTAGATATCTTGGCCTCTCGTTTGTCCTTCCAATGGAATTACAGTTAATAACTCTTCTTTTGAAGTCATATCTTTGAAAACCATTCTCACAAAAATGCGTTACTCTGCAATGTCACTAATATCCGTGGATTCATCAAATTGAAGTGATAGAAACTTACAAGCTTTTAAATCGTCATTTAATAAATCCTCCAAATTATTATTCATAGCTTCAGTTCGTCGCATCACAGTGTTCTTCTTCTTCTTCTTAGAATTGGGTTTGTATGTCATTGGGCACCTCTGCTTTTATCAGCATTTTGTACCATTAACTCCAAACCCAATGTTTCCTAGTTCCAATTGCTCGGGTCACCCACTTTATTAATAAAGTCCGAGTAACCCTTTAATGGAGTCTAGGTGTAACTCTCTAGTATGGATGATGCCTAAGGAAGTTAATCTAGGGAGGGCAAGAGCCTCGCATTCATAAATGATATGCTCTGCCGTTTCCTCTTGCATATGACATTTCTAGCAGATAGGGTCTTGCTGAAACAGTCCCATCTGGTCAGTCATGCTAGGGATAGCTTCCTAGCTTTCACCAGAAGAAGATGGTTTGGAGGTCATTTCTACCTCAAGTGAAAGATTCATTACTGCCCCTTTACAAGATTGCCTCTGAGTTCCCTTGTCTTTTTCAGCAAGGTCTACTTCAGAGGCTTCACCTGCAAATGCAGAAAGGTTTGTTGTTTCTTGTGTCTTTTCAGCCACAAGATAATAATTAATAAGCTCAGGTAATATAAGTCCACCCAGCATTGCCTGAGATACTGGGCAAGGCAAATTACTCTAGAAGTTTGCCAGGCAACTAGAGGCTCCGTTAAGACACCAATACCGCGGTGCCAATTAGCCCTAGGCACGGATTGCATAACACCAGGGTTTACGGGAGCTGGTTCGCGGCCTCTGATTCTATATTCAAGGCTATCCTGTCATTCCTACAGGACATTCGGCGATCCACCACCTGCCGACGCGCCTGGTGGCTGCTCAAGCCCCAAGAAGGTACGCGTACCCCCTGGTTCCAGGATCACAGTGTTACGTGACAAAGAAATATTATTTATTGAAGATATTATTTCAGATTTGTTTTTAAAATCGTGGAAAAGCACTTCTCCCGTTTTACAGAAAGCTTCTTTTATCAATTCTCCTTTTCGAATGGTTTTTTTCGCTTCATCAAAACTACTGTAACTTTAAATGACCCCAATGTTACTGCTTTAGCTTTGGTGCCTGGTCTCGTAAATAAAAGTAAATTCGACTTTAATTCATGCACTTTAACTTTTCGAAGTTCACTGCAGATTGGAAAATCTGTAGCGTATTTTAAGTGCATAATTTTAAAATGTCTTTCAACGTTTTTTTTTTTTTTTTTTTGTGTAGTGCCACACATTTGAGTTACATATGAGACAAACACATTTCTCCTTCACCATAACAAAAAGGAAATCATCTTCTCACTCATTGTGATCATGGTGTGTTTTACTTTTCTTAGCTCTAGTACCTGGCTGAGTCATTTTGGAAGGGTTGTTGAAACAACAAATTATCGTATCAGTGCGGTAGTAAGCGAGCAACCTGCAACGTAAGACGATATTCTGAGAACTGAAACTAAACGGGCGGGTGTGACGGGCCGCCGCGTCACTATCATCCCGTCGGCTGCTGGATATAATCTAAGCATTCCACTTTGTCAAGTTGTTTCTATTTAATTCTCCATTGTAAAACGACAAATTCATTGTATTACTTTACACAGTTTGTTTTAGGTTTTAAAGCGTAAACTGTAGTAAATTTTTATTTTAAATAATTCATTAATTTTATGTCATAAATTAAATTGTTAATATCCGAGGTCATTATCGGGATGGTCGCGCGGACTACCTAAAATGTCTTAGCTGTCGAAGGTCACCCCTGAAGTATAGAGTGGGTAGGAAAAAAAAAAACTGAATTTTTATAAAGTACAAATCTTATTGCTATTATTGCATACCGAGGTTGATTTTTCTCATAAATGCTTTTTGAAATAATGCTTCTTTCAGAATTCTTTCAAGTGGTTTCTATTTTATGGTCATTTTAAGCAAAGAGTTATGAGATTCCATCGAGCAATCATGTCATATGTCTTGGGGACGGTACAGTTCGCCTTTCCCAGAGTAAGGAGAGAAATCCAGAAAATAATTTGTAGGTGTAGGGAACGGAACCAAATTCTGTTGATGCGATTTATATATTTAATTTAAAAATTCTAATTCTATTTTCTATGTTTTTAATAGTTAAATTTCATCAGAAAGCTTATATGATATTGTTTTTTCCTGATTATATTTATAATAACATGAATTAAAAGCAGTAGAATTTTGCTTAGGTCTAAAGATTACACTCTCTTATTTCAACATTTTTTGATTATTCTAAAATTTAAATTTTTTTTCTATAATTTAAACAAACATCACAGAAATATAAAATTTTTTCGTTTTCTGATATCACTATTTTGATAACGTTATATGCCACACAAATTAATGATACATTCCCAATTTCGCAGTCAACATCGTTGTGATTACAATCGATATCATTTTTATGACAATGCAAATTTAATATGGGAATTGTACGCATAAAATATAGGTAATAATTTTGTAATTTTTATCAATTTATGAAACTTTAATCAGTTGTAACCAATTTATTGTTTAATTAAGTAGGGGCTTTTATTTTCTTTTAAAGTTTTAATACTATTCTTTTCCTTTTTCTTTATTACTCACACACAATTACTTCTTTACAAGAAAAATATTACAAAATAAATATAAAATATAAATTTAATATACACACAAAATAAAGAAAAAATGTGTAAGTATACAAATACATTCATTTGCGAAGATAATATTTTTAGAAGTATATAACTATATATATACTTTTGGGATAATTTTCAAAACAGTTTTGGTTCACACACACATTACAAGTTTTGCAAATAGTGTAGATATTTTTTGTATCATCTTTTAATGTCAAATAACACATCGTCTTTATCATTTTCTCTTTTGTTATGTTATTAAATGGCCAATCCATCTTTTCAAGATGAATTTTCTCATGAGTAACAGATAAAGTTAAAAATAATGATTTTCATGATGATATTTGATAAATTCCTAATTGGATAAGTGACCAAATTTAGCTCAACTGAAAGGAATTAAGATATTTTTCTTCTCTTAATTTTTTAAATGGATGAGATGAATTTAAAACACATGAATGTAATAAAAGGAAAAATAATTTATTTTCTATTTTAATGTTCACTGATCGAAAGTATAACTGTAGCATATTCTGTTTCATCATTGTAATAGGGAAATTTTCTGAAGCTTTCTTATTAAGGATAAAATCAAAATGTTTTACGGTAACAGATTTCAATAGCCTTTGAGATTCAGAGAAGTGGAAAAATTTTTTATTGCGGTATTTTATGATATTATGCGTTGTGTGTCTATTCACAATCAAATCTTCAGCTATGAATACTTTTGTGCTATTTATCCATTACGTTCTTAGCAATCGTTGTAATGTAGAATGTGTTCTTCATTATCATATTTTCTCATAGGTTCACCTCATGAGAAATTCTAAGTTTGGCTAAAATGTATGAACAGCAAAATGTAATAAATTTTCTCTTTAAATTTTGTGAAGAATACCCTGTAAAAATGCAATGTTTTTTTCTCTTAAAAGTCAACAGCTTCGCAAAAGTATCTTTTTAGTAAAGGATTTTGAAGCTATTTCTAAAGCTTTTATTCCTTCTAAATTACATTATATGTTTATTTTTGATGAACTTCACTTTTCTGTGATTTAATATGCAAAAATTTAGTCGAATTTCACACATCTAAGAATCCATTTAAGATAATTTAAATTTTACTGTTACTTTTGAAAAGTCTTCAATTCAAAAGCAAAAAATCAGGGAAGAAAAATACATTATCGATTTAATGCACTTTTAAGATATTGGCATCCTACAGTTATAAGCATAATTTAATAATTGATTACAAACCAAATAAACAACAGAAAGTGAGAAAAATAATCGGTGAATTTAAAAATGAAAGTTTTTCAAAACCAAACTTTTTCAAAACATTTTTAAAACGTTTGCAAAATAAAAGTAAATATATAATTACTTGTATCAATTTAGAAATTTTTTCTAGATTCACATATTAGATAGTAAAAAGACACTGGTGCTGTCCAAAATTCTTGAGATAACTTATTTTGAATTAATAATTTTATTTCGTCAACATATCATAAAGGTGTAAAATGATTTTTAACCGGGTAGCATTTTTGTCAAGATTCCCACAAAGGAATTTTTTAAAGTGAAAATTTGTTGTCACTCAACAGTGATTTCTGCACATAAGGGCTAATAAGACCAAGACCTACAACTTAAAGTAAATTCCAATTCACTACAAACATTTGCACATAAGGTGGGCTTCGAACCCACGAACTTTCGAATCAAATGCCAGATCACTAATTAATCGGCTCCCAGTAAGGATATAAACGACGGAACTAGAGATAATGTTTTATTTGAATTTGGGATTGACAAAAAAAAATTTGCCGTTCCTTAAAAAATGTATTTTTTTTTTTGATTATGATAGTGTATGCATAAGAACCAGTTCTAAATAAGAACTGGTAATTTTTAATAAGAACCAGTTCTTATGTTTTTCATTTATTATTTTAAAAATAATTATTTAATATAAATCTTTTATTTCAATATAAATATGTCAAAACAAAATAGCCTTATGATTTATAAAGGGAAAAGACAGCAATTGCTTTTTTGAAGCATAAAAATCTATAAATTTCTAAGCATATATAACTTTTAAAAAAATAAGACACCCAATAGAAAATAAAATCGCAGTTTAAAAGAGTTATAATTACAAAACCAATTCTTTTGCTAATAACTTATACTGATAATTCATCAATTTATTCGCTATTTTTATATTGTTCCTGTTGTTGATAAAATCCTATTTTTTACAAAATATGAAGAATCTTTTTTTCGAAATAAAATAAAACTAAAACTGAACAGCAATACTTTTAAGGACAAGGAAGTACAATGAAATGGTTTTATGTAGTGCATACATATTATTTTTATATAAATTAAAATTATTTTAATGAGAACACTACTTTTTGCAATTTTTTTGCATTACATTAAAAAATATTAGTAAGCAGAAATGCTTCTTGCTCCATGAATCTAATAAAGATTAAAACACAGAAACGTGAGTTTAATAATTTAAAAAATGGATTTAAAAGTTAGAGAATGGTAAATGAAAAATTACGTGCCTTTTTCTTATAATTTTAATTTTTTACACAGAGTGATATGACAATACAAATTAAACAGAAGTTTATTCCATTTTGAAGTTGAGAGCTGTGAAACGGATCAATATGTGTATGTGTGTTTTAGCTATTTACTATTTGTAAAGTATTTTATGGTACTTAAAGTCCAAAAATAATCGCAAATAATATTTTCCCATTTGCAAGAAAGTTTTTATTGCTTTTTAAGGTGAAATAAAACTCTCATTTAAATAAATGTATTATTCTCATAAGAATATTTCTTATAAAAATATGTCTTGTGATCTTATTATAATTCGATAAGTGTGTGTTTGGTCGATAAGATAAGTTGATAATTCGATAAGTGATAATTTTTTTTATTAATTAATTGCTGATATTTTGGTTTAACTATGAAAAATAAATAAATTCAAAGGTTTATAAAAGAATTTTTATACTTTGAAATGTAGAATAATAAGGATTTAAAAAGAATAAATAGGTAATTTTATTTTTATACTTTCAAATAATTAAAAATGATAGGTAATTAATATATTGAATGAATGAAGAGTATAAAATCAAAATACATTTTGGTTTCAATTATTTAATTAACTTATTACAAAAGTTTATGTACCCTTATAATATGAGAAATAATTTCAGTTTCTTAAGCAACATTGGTATTTATTAGACACACACACAATAAAAAACCAATTTTAATATTTCTACAAAGTGATTTTTTTAATTATACTTTAATAAATGAAATAATTCTTATTAATAATAAATAGGACGTCAGTGACGTTTATTGTCATAAATTATCAAAGCAATTCGTTAATTTAGGATTTCATTTAACACATATTAATAAAATTTAAACTCTATATTTAAGTTTTAGGTAGGGAGAACTTTACAAAATCAGTCTGTATCTGCAATGTCATATTTGTGTGTCTCCAGGATCATTTACAAATGGTTCTAGTGACATAGAGACTGAACGGCTGCCTCCTTCTTCCATTGGTACACTGTTATTGCCCAGTTTCTGTTCGAAATATTTTAAATACCTATTAACCTCGAGATAACGTATTATACTTGTTTGACGAGACTGACACTTGATAAACTTGTGTCTTATCAATGGATAGCTAAAAATATACTCATTGTTTTATCTATAATATACCCATAATAATTGATTTCTGTGCTACAAAGGCACTATAAGACTTTAGATAAGTTGAATCGTGGTAAAATTTGCGGATTCTAATATGTTTATACCATGCTTATATCAAAAAAATATCTATTTGACATTTTTAAATTATACAAGATGAAGATCAAGACATAAAGTAACTATTTTTTAATGTTTATAATATTATCCTAAACAAAGGGAAATAGATTTATCAGCTCATGGGTGATCTCTTAAAATCACATTTGAGTGAATTCAATGGATAATTTGAACGTGTTAATTCAGAATATTTTGCTGCCTTCTGTGCATATAGTTGTTGATAATATGAATACAAGATTATTTAATAAAGGATATCACATCAACCTGATGGATAACTTATTCCAATTAGCTAGGTAACGCAGAATTTTAATCAAAATTTTGATACATGAAAATTTTAATCAAAAAATATTATTATGAGAAAAGGGAGAAAAACAATTAGAATGGATCATAAACATCAAGCTATTTTGTGTTTGGTTGTGATCTGTTCTCATTTCATATATTTGTTGACAGAAGTCATTAAACACAGTCAATAACCTCACATCTTTGAATCACTGTCAAATGATGACGTCAGCTCCTAAGCTGGCATCATTTTTTCCACAACACGCCAGCAAACAAAAACTGAATATCAAACGTTCTTTTATAATTTTTCTTTTATATTGGTATCTAGAGGTTTTAAATTATTTATCAAAAAGTTGCTTAAAGAGTTGGAAGATCTTTCAAAATTTAGAATCAAAGCCTAGGCTACATGGGCCAATTCACTAATCAGACTATTATGATTCTAGAATTTTTATAACTTCTATATCTGATCAATATTTAAAAATCCTACCTCTTCTTCTTCAAAATCTTAAATCATTGTATCGATCTTTATCTAGAGCACTTCAATTTTTGTACATGTCCTATTTCTTTCATATCAAGTAATGCATGTTTAGTGCAGATGTTGAGAGAAAGAATCTGACTGAACACAAAAATATTTCATTTCAGAATATTACATTATTGATCTTATTTCATACCCAAAAAGTCCTGAGCCTTCACGCAGACAAATGTACATACAGGAGGCAGATGTGATGCAACATCTATCTCCCACTGTTTGTAGTGGGATCGAACCTAGGACCTTTCACTCTGAAGAGTAGTGTCCTAATCATTAAGTCAGGTGCACCCAAAAGTATGAGTCTTAGTGTCATTTTGAATCCTTTCTCTATTAGAAAGTTCATAATGCAATGCTGACTGATTCATTTTTTGGGAAAAAATAATTTATGCCACTTTATAGTTATCTTTTTGCACGTGACGATTAATTGAACCAGAGACTTATAGTTAAAAGTAGATTCCATCGATACAATTTTTCGAGTTTGAGCTGAGAATAGGCAATAAGAACTAAAGACTAAAACACTGACAATTCAGTTACTAGCTTGTCTATTTGTGTAAAAGTGTTTAACACAATATTCGCTACTTTATCTCCCCACAGATCGGAAATGCATTGATCTTTTAATTGTGGCATGTTCCTGGGTTCCGACTGAAGAATCCAAGTGCATTGAGGTCTTTTGTTGAATATATAATTTGTGTAAATCTGATCTGTATACATTTCAGTGCCGTCTTGTTGATCTTAAGAAAATCAAATTTTTTATATTAGAAAATCTGAATTCACCTTTATGTTATCCGTGAAGACTTGCAATATCTTTTTTACAATTATTCATTTTTTATGAATCTTTCAAGTTTAGAGCAAACTTTTAGTGTACACCGTATAAACTATTATAACCACTAACATAAATTTGTAACATTGGAAAGTCTGTATTTAGTAAGCGGATTTTGGTTGGAAAAATATTATTTCAACGTGAAAAGTAAGAATATTTTCTAACAGAATCTTTAAAAATAAAAATACTTGTATTTTATATTAAATCAAAAGAATTACATTTGGAGTATATTTGTTATAGATTCATTGCATTTGACATCTATTAAGTTTGAATCTATCCAAACTTAATGGATTTTGGATAGATTCAAGCTTAATAGATGTCAAACTTAATGGATTTAGAATTAGAACTTTATCAATACTGTGTTTTAGTTTAATCTAATATACGAAAATGAATAAATTTGAATGAAAAGGAAATAATGGGTCACAAATTGAAAGTAAATGATAGGGATTGATCACTCTTCTTACTTTTGTTAACATAGAGTCGAGATAAAACCATTTTAATTTTTCTTAAATGAGGTACATAAATGTTAATTTTTGATCGAATGTTTTATGCAATTAGAAATGAGAGAGTTAGTATTCGCCAATCTATAAGGACGAATAATAATATAAACCTTAGAGTTTAGGATACATAAGACAAAAAAATTCCAGCAGTTTACACATTTCTGACGAATTTAGAAATTGTCTAAAAGCTCAATAAATTGTAAAATTTGTTCAATAAATTTTTACCTTGATTTTTTTAAGGAGTTTGATAGCTGAAACAAAGACATAAATTTTCTATATCATGTAGCAATGCTTTTCTTTCATATTTCACAGAAAATATGTGAGCTTTTGTACTTTTATATTGAAATAAAATTTATTTTATTCAAAAGTCCTTACAAACAAGGTACACAAGTTAATGATATTTATCTGTAAAAATAAACATGTAGATGTAAAACAATTTTTTAAAATTGGTGGAAATTTATATGAAAATCCATTATTCATGAAAGGGAAATAAGTTCATAATAGGGATGTTTTTTATTTTCCTGTTAAGAGAGTACCTTAAGCAGTTTAAAATGTTTGATTAGAAAAAGCTAGTCGCATTCTCACACATTTTAATGATGAATGTGTAGTTGCTATTATTTCATTACACCCTTTCAAGCGTAAGTCTTTCGAGGTAACAATATGAAATTATCGAATTTACAAACACTTAATGCAAACGATCATTATATTGAGAAAAGATAATATCGCTTTTTAGAAAAATGTAAATTTAATTCTATCCACACGAAACAATAATTTTAATAAGTTTTGCTTTAATAAGTAAAATTTTTTTTTTTTGAATATCATGATTTTTAGTTGGGGAAAAGAAATTTGATATATATTTCGTCTGAAAGGACAGAAATTGAAACGTTTTAAAAAATCTTTCGGAAAATTAATGAAAACAAAAAACAAAGCACCTTTTTTCTCAAGGTTATGGTTGAAAATCGTAAAATACATTAATGATAAGGATTATGTCAACCATATAGGTGATTATTGGTACCTATAAGATTGGTAAATGAGATTATAGTTAAATTGTGTACATATTATATAATTTGTATTAAAAATTGCATACATTAGTTTTACTGTAATTTATGTATACAAAAACTGTCTGTACGAATAGTAATTTTCACTTACAATATGAAATAGTTCAAATTTCATTGTGACTATTTAATGTCTTAAGATTTAAATAATAAGTAATAATAAGATAAAGTAGTACGATTTTATGCCAATTTGTAAATGTTAAGCAAAACCATTTTATAAAATTACGGAAATTATAATTAAAAATATTTGATTTTCTATCAATTGTACCTTCTAAAAAGTTATCTTACAATAACAATTTCTCTGCACACGATTACAACAAACATTGTGACTCAATTTTGCAATAGGAATTCATTTTTGCAAATTTCAAATTCGCAACATTTTTTGCACCGTACCAATGATTTCGACAGCATATATGTTTTCAAAATAAATTTTAAAAAATGTAGCAAATTATTGATATCAAGTATAACATTCGCAAAAATCACGTGTAAAATTACATAAAAGATCTAAATGAATATAAAATCCTGTTCTGTTTCACCCATAATTCCTTAAATTTTATTGAAAGGACGAATAATAGAAATTCTTAAATAATGAGATTTTACTTTGAAGCGATTCTGTGAGTAGAATAAAATGATTGTTGTAGTTGAATAGGAATTCCCCGAACTTCTATATAGAAAATACTTATATTACAGATGACCAAATAGTGATTTTTATCACAAGGGAAAAAATATTTGATGTATCGTCTAACACTCATAACAACTGAATAATTTTAGTCATGCATCAACATTCATTATGATGAGGGAAAATTTTTATTCATGATGAGAAATTTTATTCGTGATGATAAAGAATTCAGTCATATATTTTACATTTCTATAAATCTTATTACCATTGAAAATACTTTTTTATGCATAAGAAATGTAGCAAACTTGAGAAACAGCAAATACAATCCAAAATAGTGAATTTCTTACTATAAATTACCAATTATTTTTTTTGTTATTAATTAAAGATGGCACTTGAAATCATATTTTAAAAAACTCATTCCTTAATAAAAATTTTTAAAAATTTCTTCGGTCAGGAATAATTTACATTAAAATTTAAATGCTCTAATTAAACTGGGAAATTAAATAAACATTTCTAAAGAGTACATTTAAGATTCAAATGGATATTATTTTAAATAATCAGGCATGGTTTTAATAAATAAAATTCCTGTGTTTGGATTTTTTGTGTGAAGTATTACAATATCCACAGTTTTATTGAGCAATAATTTTCTTTTTATAGTCTCGATAGTTTAATTATCTTTTTAAAGTAACATTTGTCCTTTTATGATTATACTTAAGTAGTATCTAGATTTATATTTAGAATCTAATTAAATAAATATTAAAAAAAAAGAAATTGGGAAGTTTTCATAAAAAATATTTTATTTTATATGAAGAATATATTAAAAAGATGTATGTGAATATTTTACAATCTCAAATTTAAATTTAATTGCTTGGGACTGAAGCTTTATTAAGTTTTACTGAATATTTGTAGCTTTAGGCCTTACTGACGTTGCTATTTTCTGAGCAAAATTTCGAAAACTTATCTAATATTTTATATGCATATTAATTCGATTTCTAGTTTAGTTCTTTATTTGCAAATTCATTTGAGATAGTATCTAACTGAAATCAAGAATGGTTATTAGATATTCTGTCCTTCACCTTCTTTAAGTGAAGCTGTAAGATTAACAAATTTAGCCTCATAACTTTTTGGGGAAAATATCATATATTTTCGATTTTTATGGAAAATAATTTTCTCTGACACTTCAAAGTAGAAATAATCATTTCTATTAAAAATGAGTAAATTAATAGTACGTTTGATAACCTGATTTGATTCACTAGGAGTCTATTCAATTTCTTCCATACAAATTCTATATTACATTCTATATCCAATTATTATTAAATAATCATTTCATAATTACCTAAAAATAGTTCACGATAAGTACCATCACATGATGTCACATAAAACACGAGAAGTATAGTGCCCAGGTGCTTCTTTTTCAATTTTTCATTTCAGGGAATTCGTCATCAATCAAATGATCTTTAAAAAATCAGTAATTTTTAAATAGTTTCAATATCTGTCCAATTTTTTTCTTCTGAAGGCAAAAAGCATTATATTAATTTAATACAGGAATGTAACTTCAGCGGAATATTGTATAAATTTCTGTAGCAATTACTTCAAGATCCATTAGAATCTCATAAAAATGCGCTGCAGTTTTGCTTAAAATGATAAATTTATCAAGAAGCTTGCGAAAGTAGTAAATATTTTATTGCACTGAGAGAAAAATTTAAATGAAGATTCTTTTATTTCTGATAATAATCATATTGTATGATTACAAATGAGAAAGATCAAGACAATAAATATCATAATAGTTGAGTTAAATTAATCAATTTATAAGTTTTTATAATAAATTTTCTAAGGAAATATTAAAACAGCATACTAGATTACATAATTAATAATTTATTTATCCAGTACATTAGAAAAAACCTTGGATTTATGGCAAATAATCAAATTTCGGTAGATTTTACTTTCTAATAGCACGTTGACTTAAAATTTCATATAACAAATAATTTAAAATGTTTGAAATTATGATGTTGAGAAGGTTTATTTAAAATGAGTTTGATGATATCATAATTGGTAATACATATTTGAATTTATATAATTATTTCTCTAAGTTTTGAAAGTAAATATTTTGACAAATTTTACTGTTTTGAGAAAATTAGTTATTGTTGTAAATAGTTTTAAAATAGTTAATGAAATATTTGATACGCAAGTTTATATTCTTTACGATATGATATTCTCTCTCATTGAAAGATCATTTTATAACAATTTAAGCCCCTTTCATAATTACGATTAGCTTGAAATATTTATTTCATGTTAATATATAATTTATTAAGTTGCATTTACATTTCTACAAATGCTTTATGTTTTATCATATGTTGTTGCTTTATAATATCATATATGTTGTCATATTTATCATATATGTTGCTTTATGTTTTATCAAATTTTAATTTTTATGATCTAAGATTTTTCTGATTTGCTGAAAAATAATAGGAATATA
Source organism: Latrodectus hesperus (assembly GCA_037975125.1). Classification (NCBI taxonomy): domain Eukaryota; kingdom Metazoa; phylum Arthropoda; class Arachnida; order Araneae; family Theridiidae; genus Latrodectus; species Latrodectus hesperus. Next base: position 76,506,252 of record CM075859.1, on the reverse strand, counting down.
TATAAAGCATATAACTAAACTGAATGAAAATAAACCAAGAAATGTATCTTTATTTACAAACAATATGCCAGAAAGAAATAAATATATTAAATAAATAATAAAAGTCGAAAATCCCATATACACTAAATCGAAATGAAGTATATCTCATACCTTGAAGTATTTTCACTTGGAAATAATTAGCGATTTCTTAGCATTCATTTCTTTACAAATAAAAAACAGTTAAATTTTACAAAAAAGATCAGCAATAATATTTCAAACAGGACCAGATCAGGATTTACAAAAATTTAGCGAACCACATAAATTTTCTTAATATTTCGACATGCTGAAGAGTTCAGTATTCTTAATATATAAATTCGAATATTTGACTGTAAAACTTAATAAGAGACATAAAATGATCTTATATATATATATATATATATATATATATATATATATATATATATATATGTATACATAATACATTATACCCAGGAAAGCAATTAATACATCATAAAATGTTACAGGCCATACATTTTTACTAATTTTAAAATATTCTAAAAGCTCTTTCAGTTTAGGAAACAGCTTAACTGGGCCTTGGCTTCCTGTGATCACTGTTTCAGAGAAACAAACTTTTCAACCAGTATAACTTTATTTGTATTTCAAAGTTTGATTAGTGCTTATGGCACAGCTGTTTCGCTGAATACCCTGTTTTAAATATCATTTCAATCAGAACATTTATTTAATAAGCTTCTTAAATGTTAAAGAATCATGATCATTAATTATCAAGCTTTTCTTAGCATTTTCTTTATTACGTTATTGTTACACCCATAATAATGCCAAGAATCACCCCCACTGTAACTACACCTAAAATTATCCATAAAACAATTAAATGTCCTTTGCAGCAAACTTGTTCTACACTATAAGGATCGACAAGATCCTTAGTCTGGTATGGCTTTGAAATACTTCGAGGAAAGGTCATGCCTTTGTTAAATTGATCTCTCATTTGGATTGGATCGACAATGACTGGCATTCCTAGATGATGAGGTGGTCTCATCATTGGATTAATCATGTGAGGTGGTAAATAGCCTGGCATTTCTGAATGAAAGGGAAACTGTGACGGATGTTGGCTTATTAAAGAGTTCTTAGAATTATACAGTCTTTTCTTATCAAGCATTGGTAAGCCACCAATTGGAGGAGATCTGACGTCAAATAATGATCCATGTCTTCTCATTGGTCCAGGAAGTTCACCACCATGTATTGGGCACGGTTCTTGAGCTTCCATAGCTGCAGCAAAAGCCAAAGCTGGAACACTTCTTGTAGATCTTAAAGTTCCTGTTGATCCATTGCCAGAACCCCTGAAAGGACCGTGGAAATAGTTTCCTGTAGGAGTATTACGATGGGAATAAGAATCCATCCTATCACTACGATTTGAAGAAAAGTGATCCATCATGTCATTCCTGATAGTAGCATAGTGCTCGAGACGATCTTCGTGTCTTTCCACATTACTGTGGCGACTGAGAGGTCTGTAATGTTGTCTCACTATTGGAACCTCCTCTCTGTCGTCTGAAGAAGAAGAAGTCATAGAGGATGAAGATGCTCTCCTAGCGTAAGGATTATTAAATGTCATTTCTCGCCGTTTCCATGCCATGGGTATGCGCGGATCTGCACCTTCCATTGACCGAGGCATCGAATTCCTGTGAAGGCTATCCATTCTTCAAGTACCTGTTTTCTAAAAAAAAGAAAAAGAAAATCTATATTTATTTTCAAAACAGATTTTCATAAAAATTTTATTTTAAAAATCTGTTATCTAAGCTATTTTTTAAATATATAAATGAAAATAATTGATGCATTCAAGAGGATATACCAAACTATGACACCTTAATATCATTTTTTGGTATATCTTGTTTAATAAATTAATTATTAAATATATTATTCATTGCATGTACATTATTCACATCATGTTGAATACATTATTTATTTTAATACATATACATACTAAATATAATAATTTTTTTATAATGTTGTGTGCAATATGTTACAAATTTCTTGTTTTAATATAAGAGTTTTACACCTCTTAAATAACATCTAATAATATTTTATTATCTTAATTACTGAGCTCAGATAAAGAATTATGAAAATAAGTATTTATTGCCTACATAAATGACATTGTAACCGTTCATTTACGTTAAACCAGTCAGATAAACTAATAAAAGTATCATCTTTTTTTTAAATGAATTTCTAATCCTATAATTTTAACCCTTTGTTGAATATATATATATATATATATATATATATATATATATATATATATATATATATATATATATATATATATATATATATATATATATATATATATATATATATATATATATATATATATATATATATATATATATATATATTTATATATATATTGCTTTAAATATTCGAAAGAAACAAAACAGCCAAATTCTCTGTTGATCAAACAATCTTCGAGTATCAGTTCGACAGATGAATGAGTAATTAAGTAATAATATACAGAATGATCGAGAGAGAGAGAGAATCGAGAACTACACGAGTGTTTTTTCTATTGTTCGTCACAAATACATGCTTTCTATAAGAAAAAGATTTTAAATTAGGCAAATTTTTTATAATTTTAAATAAAAAATATGCATTTTTTTCAAAGAAATATAATTATAAATTTTCTTATTTTTATTACGTCCATATAGGGATAAATGATGCTATTCACAGTGAAAAATGACTAAAGAGGGAATATTTCTTAAACTCGTAAGTTAAAATTTATTTGAATAACACGCAAGAAATATAACTACTTATTAGAAAATCTGAACAGAAATTATTTTTTATCGTTCAAAAATAAAAACTAATTCAGCTTTATATTTATGTAAAAAAGTTATATTTGTTATCAAGGATATTATTCAAGGCACTCAGACGTCTCAACTTGACTGATTTATTTTATTTTATTTATTTATTTTTAATTAGATGGTTGAGTGAAAACTTAAAAAGTATGTCTTTCTTCTCTTTGAATCTATCATCTGTTCAAAAATACAAAATAATGATTATATTTCGCAAAGCTATAGTTTCATACAACTTTTAGATATAAACAACAGAGGTATAAAAATCAGTTTATCTTTAAAATGATTAAATAATCTTTTGAATTTAATTTGAATAATTATGTTTCATTAAATTACAGATGTAGTATAAAGTTAAAAAAAAGAAGAATTTGAAATTAATTTAGAAAAGTTGCTCTTTAAACGGAGCATCTTAGGGAGCCAATTAAGCTTATATGAAAGTACTCAGCAAGTAATAGTTTCGAAGTCCTTCTATTTAAGAGTTAATTTAAGAATGTATTCTTTAATTTATTGAAAGAAATTTTGAATTATTATATACAAAAGAAAAAGTTTTAGAATGTAGAGTTTGGGGATTATATCGGGATATCGTCTTGTTTCATGTACAATAATGAGGGTAAAATAACTGAGTGCTCCTGAAATTTTTTCATCCATTGAAATTATAAGTTATCTTTTTCTGGAAAAGAAAAGGCATAATTAAATTTAAATTTGTTTAAAGTTTAAATGATATAAAATTTCGAAAATTAAATATAATACTTAATTTTTTATCGATATTTTATTGGGAAACCTATTTGTTAAAAAAAACATTTTAATAAATAATTTACTTTGATAAACTGTCATAATTTTTGCATCTGTTACAAGAGTATACTTAAAATCTCAAAGCTGAATTTACATTGCAAAAATTAAAAGATCAAATAGCGCCATCTGTTGACAAGATGAGTCTTTATCCACGAACTTTTCATTAATTTTAAATTGGGAAAAGATTACAATGAAATGATTTACGCAATTGAAAACATTTTCATGAGTGATTGGGTCAGTTCAAAACTAGCATAGTGAAAATTGATTTCTTCTTGAATCGAAATTAAAAGTATTTTAATTAAATATCTTCTGAATTAAATGCATTTTTTTGAATATATGTTTAAAGTTTAAAGTTTTTATTGAATATGTGTTTAAATATTTAACACAAATTTATTAAAATGTATTTAAAAAGTTAAAAAGCAAAATTTAAGTAAATATTTACATTCTACACGATCAAAATTTTACCATTCTTTTTATAAATGAACTCCAAATTATTCGAGTTTTAACGTTTCTTATGTAGTCGCCTATGATAACATGATTCTGATATATAAAATGAAATATATTTTCAATATTTCATTCCCAAAAAAATTAAGTTTATTAAAAGAATTTTTTAAAGGGAAAACATTTGTTATTTAGTTGTAACTATAGTACATTGATGATAAATCAGTATGTGTATTAACAGAGTAAGTCGGTAACCATCTACAAATATTTCACGTATCAAGCTGAACTGAATGACGCATATTATTTTCAATAAAATGTATTAAATATATAATATTTTCATTCTGAAGTTTATGAAATTTGATTGTGCTACTGCATATTTAAGGATTCGGTAAATAACACTAGCGGTTATCAATTCTGAAATTTGTTGTCTACTTAACGGAATTTCTGAAAGCCAACAATTGAAACTCTCTTCTCTGTTACTAGATGGCAGCACAGTAATATTTTTTTAAGTTGCTAATATTAATTGAAGAAAATACCTAAAATGCTTCCTATATTAATTAGAGATTAAAATATTAAACTTTTAAAAACACTTAAGCAAAACTTATAAATAATTTAAAGAAAATTTAACAATTATTACGTAATTATTAAAATTTATTGCTTTCCTATTTTCAATAACATATAATAATTCTTCTACATATGACATATACTAATGAATATTTTTAAAAGAAAATTTGCCTGAATTTATTTATGAAGTAAAGCTAAATCAAATTTTGGCTATTTTGAATGTATAAGCTACAGATGATTCCCTTGATGTTCCGCGAATACAAATTTCTTAATTTAATAGAAAAATGTATTAATTGAAAAAACTACGATTGATTTTGTATTTATATTTATAGCATTTTATCTAAACATGGTATTTACTTCTATAATAAAACTAACAACTCTTTTAGGCATTTATATTCAGAATCATTATAAAGATAAATTCTTAGTATAATTTTTTAAGTATTACTTAAAAAAAGTATTATTTTTTATATTAAAAAGGTTTTACTTTTTTATATTAAAAAAGTATTTCTTTTTATGGTAACTCTCCCAAGACATTATATTCAAGTAATTAAAGGAAAATTTTAAATTAAAGAAACATCATAAATAATTAACTACATATTCATTTTATTTATATTAAAAACTATAATTTTTTCTGATAAATATAAATATGCGGAAATACATCATTATCTATATGGAATTTGAATAAAAATTATATTTGGTTCTTATTTTGACTCACAAGCACGTAGTTCAAAGAGAAACGCAATTAGATATGAGCTGTCTCTAATACTACTAAGAAAATGGTTATTCTATTCCCAAATTTGTTTTAGAAATGTGATTTTATTCAATATAAATAAAATCATATTTCTAAGACAAATACGTCAAATATTAACTCATCAGTAATCAATTAATCATCCTGATGTCAATTTATCAATAATTTAAATGGTTTTTATAAATATAAGAATGTGTGTATAAAAAACAGAAATTAAAGAAATGATTACTGTGATTATATATATTTATTTGCAATTAACTAACTCTGTGAAAATTTTCACATATCAGTGAGCTTATCTTATGTAATTCCTTTAAAATTTCTCTTAATTCAATATAATTTTTGGTGAATACCACTATAAAATTCCTCGTGGAATCACTAAGCCATTTTTCAGTATTAATTTGTTGCAAAGGGATTTTTCTTACATAATGAAATTTTCATTTTGAATATTGATGGATCTTTGAAAAATTTTTCGATGAACTAAGATTTTTATTGCTCCAAATTTCACTCTAAAAATTTCAAAAAGACAAAGAAAAATGTATTTCAATATAGTAAATAAATAGAACTTTTTCTTTTCAACAAAAAAAAATAAATAAATAAATAATAAATAAATGAATAAAACTTGAAGGAAAAGAAATCAAAGAACTTCAGATACACTCTTTGTAACGTGTTAGTCATCCATATAAGAAAGGAAGATCTTTATGTTGTAAGTATATGAAAAGCGTTTTTGGAAATTTGGAAACTTGACACAGTTAGTGGCGCGGAAGCTAGACGAGTTGGTGAAGAATAATGTGCGTTTGTGATGAAGGATTGTTTTTAAAAGTATGTTAAATTACCTTTCAGTGGCTGTGCACGTGACAAAGAAAAGTAAATTCGGCCAATTCTGTTGAAACCGACACGAATATGCGCGGATCTGACAGTTTCTTTTTTATTTATAAAATACCTTCTATATTCTTGACCTACTTCTTTAGGCAAATCTAGCTTTGCAAATTTATTCTAACTTCAGGTCGATTATAATAGAACTCACGACTTAAGAGTCGAAACTTCAATCGGGTATTTATGATAATGTAACAAATCTTTAAAGATTGAGATATCTTAAATATTTAAAAAAAAACATGAATTAATCTTATATTTTAAATAGGTTTCGTTTTTGAGTTTAAATCCTTGTTTCTTTATTTTATGAATCTAGGATTCTGTACAAGTGTTTTTACTCTAAAAATAATGTTAGAAATTTCATAATTTGACAGCAAGACTATGACTCTAGAAATAGAGCAGTATGAGACATCATGCTAATTAGAATTGGTCATAAAAATTGGAGATAATAAATGATGTAAATATATTATTATGTTATTGACAAGGAAAATCCTTTTGAAGAAGACAGATTCATGTGATTTCGGTAAAATTTATTTAAAGTAACAGAATTGTCTAATTACAATGAAACTGCATTGTATGAATTACATGTAATTTTCCTTTTTTATGTAAAAACGTGTGTGACATAAGGATATGAGTGTCCACCTCGAAAGATGTGTCATACATCAAATAAAGAACGCGATATTTTAATTCTCAGTAATGAAATTTTTTAATTTTTGTTTTACGTTCGATGGTCACTTTTAGCACACTATGGCTAATTGGACATAGAGTTTCAATTGAAATCTATTAAGCTTGAGGTTCGGCACAAAAATACAATAAAAAAAAGATTATTCGGTTAAGAGGATTTTTTATGATGATGACAAGTGTCTATTAATCAGTGAATAATTTTATAGACACATTTGGAAATCTTCGCCCTCTTCACCAATATAATACAAATTTTCGAATGTTCGTTAGTGTTGAGTGTGTGGAAGTTGATTCTAGTAACATTATTTTGATATGTGCTGAAAACCAGGGAAAGGTAATTTTTTCGTGTTGAAAAGCGCATTAATTTATCTGACATCTGTTAGCTCACATTTAAAATATATATTTCAACTAAAAATACTTTCCTTCGTAATAATGACAATATATAGAGTCTAGTATTTAAAAATTTACACGATAAAAATACTTTATAAAGGAATGAATTAAGTGGCATGAATAATGTGCTGTGTTTGCAATTTTTTTCTTTTCATATCATTGACATTAAACTATCGATTAAATTTAATTAGTAAAATATGAAATGTTTGTTCTGTTTAAGTATAAAATAAATTAATGGGAAATCACACAACATTTAAAATTTAGATATATATGTGTGTATATAATTAGTGTATATTACTAATTGCTATAGAATCTTATTTTAAAATATCAATTATTTGACAATATCAATTTGCGAAGATTAATAAAATGTAAATAATTATATAATACAAGAAATAAATATTAAAATGGAGTAAGATTTACATACGAAATCATATATATTCAAGCAATCATATATATTTACATGTATTATATTAGCTGTTGGTTTTTCCTTTTTCTTCTTCGGTAGTCAGCTATCAAAACATGTAGCAATAAACACAAGTATTGATGAAAACTAATACAATAACCGATTGAAAATCTACCAACATACTGTATATTCTCAACATTCATTCAATTACTATATTTGATAAAAATAGGTGTTTAACTATAAATTTTAATTAAAATATTGTTTTTAATATGAATAAGAAATATGTTTCACACAGAACTACAATATTTGATTTATGAAATAATACAAGAATTGGGCTTAAAGTAAACATCATAAAATTTCAATGTACTATAGAGTAAGAATTAATAAGAAAAAATTTGAACACACACTTGTAAGAAACGTGAAATCTCAAGTAATTGTTGTTAAGAACTGTTGCTGGTATGGTAAATAAATGATCATTTTTCAGACTTTCAGCTAAACTGTTCGAAGATTTGTTTTTTACATAATTCTTTAGTGTTTTTAGTGGTTTGGAATCTCTTTTAAACTAGATTCCGATTGAAATAGCCCTTTCGATCATAACGGACTGCAGGTGGTCAAACTTAACTGAGACAGAAGCTCGTTTAAAATAAAATAATAGTAAAAATGTCTGCACAAGAGAAAAAACTAAACTGAATCTTTTAATAAAAGCATCCCAAAATTTATTTATCTTTATGTAAAATTTTAAAATTAAAATGATTTTTTATTCGAAAATAACTTGATTTTATTAAAAATGTTGAAGTATTTTCTCAGTCATATTGTAATTTATAGCTATGCGATAAGATTTAAGTATATGTATTTATTTTATTGCATTTTTAGCTACATTCTTATGACTCTAATTATTAATTTCATTACCAAATTCTAAAATATTGTACATCAATGATGTTAATGTTTGTAAAGTAGCGAGTAATTAAATTTGAAAGGTAATATCCGTAGCTATTTGATATTATTAATTTCATCCTTGGAATCGGTAAAATCTCCTTTTTGTAGTCACGTTATAACTTTCTATTGCAGGGAAGCCCATTTACGTTGATCTGAAATTTTCTTCCTAGTGCACCGGTGTGTGTTCCACACTTTCCCTTACTTTAAACTACAATATAGTCAACATCTGATATAAAACATCCTCTCCAAAGTAAAGAAAAACTATTAATATGTATACATTAAATTTATAAAATTATGTTTCTAGATATAATATAAGTTTAGGAAGTGAGTCAATTTATGTACAGAACAGATATCCGTAATTTGATGTTTAATTTAGTCGCAAAAGTAAATTGCATAAAACAGGGATTGTTTATGTGTTCTTCACTTCAGCAACGAGTTGCCACGCTGGTAGGCGAATGGTTAATGCTCGTGCTTTCGGTTTAACAGCTCGTGGGTTCAAATCCACCTTGGATATGGATTCTTGTGATGGTTCGGAATCCACTTGAAATCGTCGGTCCCGGTCTAAACAGCCCTGGTGCGCAAAAATGACCGTTGCGCGACAAACAAACCAAATAGTTTACGATATTTTTTACTTATTTTTTCTCAAAAAGATCGGTAGATAAAATATAGAAAAAATATTAAATGTTATAGGTCTCTTAGAATTACTGATCGCTAGTGTTTTTTCGTTTGTGTCACTAATAATTTTTCCTCTACTATTTTATTTTATTCCTGTAAAATAAATTTATCTTTAAAATATGATTTTAGACACTAAGTCTTGTATTAAATTTAAGTTAACAGGTTGGGTAGATTTCCCATTTTAAGGTTTGTCAACAATTAAGCATGTTATCATAGATGTCTCACAGTATTTCCGATTGCAATTAAAATTCTGCAAATTATTGCTAACCATGTACGCTTTCGGTCATGCATTTGACTTAATGCCTGGATAGTATGAGCAGTTTCAGAAAGTTATCTAATGTGATAATAAAATTAGTGATACCTTCTAATTTGATTAAAAATTTTAAAAATGTTTTTCAAAAGTAAAAATAATTACATATTTAGACCTATTTTTTATATACATTATCTTTTGAGGGTTGCTCAAGTTTTTACGAGCCAAAAACCATGCTTGATTATGTAGCTTCAGTAACTAGAGTTTCGATATTTACTTTAAAGCAAATTTAAATTCATATAATGATTAAAATCATAGACAATATTAAAATATTATTGAGGGGTTAAAAAATTATGTTAAATTTGAATATGCAAGGAGATTTCGATGAGGTGGATGGCCGAGTGAAATATTTTAGTCAGTCAAATATAAAAAGTCATTGTTTTAAAATTTGTATCATAGTCATTGAAACTTAATTATAAATAAAATAGCTGCAGTAGGAGGTAATAAAAGATAACGAGTGTAATAAAGCTCATGTGAAATCATTTAAGAATTACGTCATATTTTTTAGGTGTTTAAGATAAAGTTTTATTATTTATGATTGAGTAATCATCATACACTTTATGAATAATTTCAGCATTTTGCCTTCTCTACCAAAACATGAGGCTGCTATTCAGTCATGAATGTTCAATATTCATGAAAGCTTATGAAATGTTATGTATCAAGCAATTATATGTTTTGTAGGATGATCAGACATAAATTATTTACAAAGATTCCTGCTTGACATGGAACTCAACAAAAGAAAATACGAAAATAATTTGACTTTAATGTATAATATAAAAAGTACTATGCATTTTTGATTTGTACCACAAACTACAGGAATTCATCATGTTTCATTTATACATGGATTTTTATTAGTCCTTTGTTTTTGCACCTTTAAAGAAAACAACTTTTCCTCGTTCTGCATAACGTCTTATTTCAAGCCCTCAAAAGCACTTTTATATCAATTAAAATAAATGAGCAGAAAATAGTGGAGAGATTTTTCATTTCCTTCCATAATTTATATATATATTAGGCCTCGTCTCTAGTTAATTCTCGTGTGTAAAATTGACCGCTGAGTGAGACAAATCATAATTTATTTTGATCATGATTTAGGCATTTAAATTTAAATACATTCAGTTCCAACTTTTCTTGTTTTCCGTTTATAACGTATGGAATAAATTGTAAATGAATCATTTCTGGATTGATAATTTAATAATGTAATCATTAAAATTACTACAATTATATTATAATTAAATTATAATACATAAATTTGTGATTTAACAAGCTCACATGAAGTATTTATAAAACACATTTTACCATTAAAAATGATTACTCCTCTTTGTAATACTCCAACAATGTTAACAAATATTTAAATTAAGATTAGGTCTTAGTCATTGTGACAGAAGAAGAAATAGAGGATATTTCATTACAGTACGTCTATCGAGAGTTATATGTGTAAAATGTCATAGTTGTTGGGTGGTTATTCATACCAGTTAGGCCGTTATTCAAAAACGGTTTTCACATATCAATCAGACGGGCATCTTTACAATCTAATAAAATTTTTAACACATTAAAATTTCTACAATTAACATGAAATAATATTGTCATAGTTAAAAACTGATATTCCAAATTCGTTTTGAACAGAATTCCAACAGGTTTTCATGAAAAATCTGGAAAGGAGAAATGAAGCATGCAAGGTAAGCTTCAATGTTTTCAGTAATTGGTTCATACTAAGCCATTTTAAACTTCACTGTCTTTTTCTTTTTCTTATAGAAAATCTTTTTCTTATAGAAAATAGTGTTGAAGACAGGAATTAGCATAATAATATCACTTAATGCTGTGACTGAGTAATTTAACATAGTTAAAGATATTTATTGCAGTAAAATGCATGCAATGATTAAGGTAAGCAAATACTTCAAAAAATAAACTTTTTTTTATATTTATTATAATCGAAAGACATTTTTATAACATCATCATTTTATAACATCATCGAAAGTTTATAACATCATCGAAAGACATTTTCAGTTTATGAATCGATTTTTAAATGTCTCCTATGTCCAAAGAAAGTAAATCACATAAATTGTGTAACATAAATTTTCTCCTTTCCGAACTAGTTGTCATCTTTTATCTTCTTGAAGCCGAATTTTTTGCAGCATGCAAATGCTGGCAGTAATGACGATACAATTTGCTCGTAAAACCGAACTCTTCAAGTAATCTAGGAAAGAAGCAAAAAAAAAAAAAAAAAAAAAAGAATATTTCATGGTTATTACGCAGCTGTTTGAGTGGAACGCATTCCAAACACTTTTGAAAAGCTATTGACCCACAACAATCACTTTTATTTCCGAGTTTTTCGCGAACAACACGGTTCCGAAACTGTTCGATGGATCACGGCTCTGAATTTGTTGGGCTTTTATTTTCAGTAGGAAGTTTTTTTATGGAGAGTATTTAAGCACGGGAAAAAAAACCTGTTCTCTCTTTTCATTCTAGCTTTTTAATCGGAAATGTTTATTAAGAAGAAACCAGTTACCTTTTACATAAATATTATTAGATCCGTTTATATAAAGCAGATTATATTTTTACTAAGGTTAAATTAAATCTCTCGAATAAATAAATAATGTTTTTTTTAGACTTCTCAATCAAATTTTTTTAAATTAAATTTGAATTTTAGTAGTACAATATTGATGACAAATTAAATTCTGCAAGATATTTTCAAACTGCTTCGTTTGTTCATTCTTTGTTGTTATGCGGGAAATTAGTAGAGAGAGAGAGTTCCAACTCAGATGTCAACTCTGTCATTTAACAGTGACTTAAAATTTAAGCCTCTGCCTCATTAAAATTATAACAGTTCTAAATTATAATAACTCAGATTTATGCCTAAAAATGCTTCATTACTCAGAAAATATATAAAAATTGTATATAAAAGGAAATTACTTTACGAGAGAGAAACAATTGGTATCTCCAGTCTACATGTAATTATTTATTAATTAAAATTTGATAAAATTTTAAGTAAAAAATTTAATCTTTGGTAATTAGGCTAAAATCACATTAGTTATAAAAATACTACCACTATCATGATAAGTGAAACATTAATTGTCAGTGAAATAAGTGTAAGTGACATGCTCTGATACGTTGATAAGAATTATTTATATAAATAAGTGAACAAATAAACTTACCTTTAATTGAAAAGTGATAACAGCTTGCTATTGCTTGAGTAAGTGTTAATGAACTGTTAAAAAAGAAAAATAATTACTTACCAGATTTTAACAGAAATATCTTGATGAAAATTAACGATTCGAGAGTTAAAATTTTTATTTTAAGTAATAATTTATGAAATGTTTTAAAAATACAGATTTTTTTAAGAATATATTAATTAGTTAAAACAGAATATTTAAACACTTCAGTTTGTAACCATATTTCACACTTCACAACCATTAATCAATATAAAGGGGATAGTAAAATTTTAAATGATTATAAAACAGATATATCACAGTAGTTTATAACGCTATTTATGAGGACAATATATAATAAATAGCATTAGTTATATAGTTTATAATTGTATTTACTTCTTATTAAACGAGAGCACTTTATCAAATTTAATAATAAAGTTGTAAAAATTATTTTCTTTCAAAAGGAAAGTTTCTTTTTTTTTTATCTTTATTAAAGTTTTTTTTCTTCTCTTTAAATGAGTGTTGTTCAGAATTGGATACATTATTAAATACACAATTGAAATTGAAATAATAAGAGTCGTCTGTTTTAAAAATTATTTATTACTTACCCTTAAAAAATAGGCCTTGTTATTCAAGAAAAATTAAATTAATTGTAAAATAAATTACAACATACTTTCGAAATTTAAATGACAAAAAGTCATTTCAGTTTTGCTGCTGTAGCAGACATTTTTTTTACTAAGTTTTGGTGCAATTAGCTGATAAAATTTGAACTGAGACATGAAAACATTTTACATGACATAGTTTTTTTCTCTTTTTGCTTTAAAAAGTCACCATTTACTTACAATCAAATATTATGTGACACAAGAACTTTCGGGGATTTTCATTCTTATCATTTTTAATCCATCTTACAAAGACGACGTCACGCTCACTTAAATTAGATAAGAAGAAAGGAATCAAGATTAATGTATATTTCAAAATATTTATGTAACAGAGAGAGTCTGGTAAAGTCACCTATATTTTTTAAATTTTCATTCGATAAATTGCAAACAAAAAAACGAAGAAATTAGAAACTAGGGCCTTAGGCAGTAATAAACACTAAAACGAATAAGAACTAAATATTAATTTAAAAAATCATCGCTAAAAAACTCATTTTTTAATTTTATCCTTTAAAATACTACTTGCAAACTTGAATTTCTTTTTAAAATATTGAATGGCAAAAAAATATAAACAATATATATTCTAAAAAAGATTTTATTTAGACTTAATACTACTTATTCTACAGAAACTAGAGTTTAAATTAATATCTATACAGTAAACTTTTTTTCGCTAGTTCATTTTATTCATTTGGCATTAAAACAATATTTTGAATTTAATATTATCATTTATAGACTATAGTATTATAAGTTTAATGTGATGAATAAAATTGATATTAAATTATAGACTACGATTTTTTTAAAACAAGGATAAAGCAATTTCAAAATTGTACTTTTATATTATTTTGGGTACATAAAATAAAAACTATATAATTTTTTTTATAATAAAATACAAATTTCTTCATTCTGTGAAAGCGTAACGACCACAGCGATAGCCCAACTGTACAGCCGCTTATGTGTATAAAAACTAATAAATTTACAATGGGACCTCCACATTTTCAAGGAAAATAATACTTCTCATTATTTTAAAAATTAAAAATATTTATTAGTGATGTAATAAATCAATGAAAAGTTTATTACTGTTTGGACTTTTTAAGTAAGAATAACATTTTTGAGTATTCTTATGTAGTCATCCCTTTTCTTCTCTTATTCAGTACCTTAGCTATTTCTTATCTTTTGTATTTGACTATCATCCTTTTCTATATTACTTATATATTTCGTATGTAATCAAATGTTGTTACTTATGACACTTGGACAAGCCAAGCTCGCTCTACCTTGGCTATGAGAATTTAAGTCAATAGGGAGCGTCTTCCGTTTTAATCAGAGCACCACGAAGGTGAAAGTACGTCTTTGCTCTTTTTAAATCCTCCGATAGATGGCACCACCAGAGAATCCACTTCCTCAATTTCGACATTGATCTGAAGGGGTAGGAAATTTTCTCCAGACCATTGCACCCATGGTAACTGCTCAATGACTGACCACAGGACTTTAAATGACTGACCATAGATTTAACGATCACGTATATGGCATGTACTCGGTGGGTCTTTGGCGGGATTGGAAATCGACCCCCACCCTTCCGTATGGAAGGCCGATACCCTAACCACCTGGCTACCACGGTCCTATGTAATCTCAACCGTACTTAAAAATTATAATTTTTCTCTTTATATATATATATATATATATATATATATATATATATATATATATATATATATATATATATATATATATATATATATATATATATATATATATATATATATATATATATATATATATATATATATATATATATATATATATGTATATGTATGTGTGATGTGTGTGTGTGTGTGTATGTGTGTGTGTGTGTGTGTGTGGATAGAGAAAGAAAAAGATGCAGAACTATCTTACTTGTCAACATAAGAATTTTAGACAAAACCGTATGAACCTTAAAATAAGCACCAAAAAGAAATGCTTCAATTAAAAAAATGTTAATTAGGACTCTTAATCCCCTCTTCTAAAGGAATTTTCGCTGATATCGTTATCAGTAAAATTATTCAATATTATCGACTCAATTTCCATTTTAATGATTTTATTAAAATTATTCACTCTCTTAAGTCAGATTTTTAATGAACACAATTTGATTCCAATTAATTACATAAATTTTCGTCTCAGAAAATCTCTAGCTGAAATACAAATTAAATAAATTTTATTAAATTTTTAGTTTAGCCATTAAATAAATTTAATGCATTTTATTTAATTCTGTGAGTTCAGTAAGTAAATTAATTATTTTTTGGAAGTATACTACAATACCCCTGTTTTTATCTTATCTGGTATGATAAAATCAGGCATATATCACAATAATGAAAAAGCATTAAATATTACTGCTAAAACTTTCATTTATACATAACAGATTAATACAATGTCCCTCCTACACTGTATAACATATATTGGTTTTAGATTCACAGAACATAAGAAATTTTGAATTTACTAAAATCAAAAAATTTCTTGTGTATTGTGAATTTAAAACTCGCATATTATATTTGGAATTGATAGTAAATTATGCCAAACGATCGAATGCGTAATCCCATACCCTGTTGGCTGTCAAAGAATCTTGAATTAGACTTCATTCAAAATTATGCCCATAGAATCGATACCAGAAAAACACTTCTTTCTTACTCGATTAAAATTGTGACAAGTTAAATCAGGAAAGAAATACTTTGTTTTTCACAAACTTAATTAAATTTTCAGAACTTTGCCTGTAGTGTTGCAAGATCTGCCGAGAAAACTTTTATATAGTCAAAACCAATTAATACGCAAGAGGAATTTTTGAAAGAGAACCCATTTTCCGACCATGAATCTTTTAATTACATCTAGATTGGACTGTAATTTTCACTCATGCATATCATTTTTTCGGAAAACATTTGGAAAACATAATTTTTTTGGAAACATTTGGAATTGTTTTCGAGCAACATTATTTTACTCTCATTTTATTTTGAAAGTATACAACTGATTTGTGTTTTTCTTAACAAAAACAATATATTTAATTCTTCCTGCAATCTGATAATTCCATTTTTGGATTTCAGATACCAAAATCAGGTATTTCCTTTAAATAAATAAATAACAACATAATAATTCGCATCAGTGACTGAGAAACCACTGATATAACTGGTCGCCAAGACATAATTCCAGATAGTTAATATTATCAACTCTGAGATTGATAAGAATGACTTAGATTCGTGTTTAATAATTTTCTCGTGTAGTGAATCTTTAAAGTTTAGTAACATCACATAAAAGGACCCAAATAATGTCAACAGTTTGTAAGCTTACTATTATTTTAGAATTAAATATTTGTACTTTGTAATCATTAAATACAACTCAAGCTATGTTATGAAAATATATATGCATTATTCCTAAAGTTTTCACTTAAGGTTTTCCATACACAAGGAGTTCGTGCTTTCGATTCTCACTTCGTGCTTGGATATTCATAGTGGTTCGGAGTTCACTTTAAACTATACCCAAACAGTTTTAAACCAACCCAAACAGTTCTCATCTGCTAAAAGCGACCATGGAGCATCAACTAAGCAAAACCAGTTAATTACTAAGACATGCATGAATTTTTCCTCTTTTTGTATAGAACCACAGATTATTTATATTCAATATTTACGTCAATGTAAGAATTGTATTAGTAGAATTCAAAAAGGAAAATAATTTATATGGAAATTTGAAATTACAATGAAACGCAATAATCTTGAGCATGCAAGGAATAGTAGAAGACTCACGAAACGTTGAACGTGACTGATGTTTAATACTTTCAAGAAACGAATGGTATTATTAAACACTAATTCGACGGAAAGTTTAGAAAACCAAATACATGTGTTACAACTTTTCATAGCATACGTATTTGGTAAGTTCATATTTATAAATTAAACGAAATTATCTAAGGCATAGATATAAAAGATTTTTGTTTAGATCAAATTATAATCTAAGAGATATCATTTTATCAAATTGCATTTCGAATGTACTGAATGGAATATACACTATTGGCCATTAAAATTGCTACACCAGGAAAGCGGCACACCACACAAGTGAAATTTGCATGACAGGTAGAACATGCTGTGATATGCAAATGATTAGATTTTCAGCGCATTCATACAAAGCAGGCGACAGTAGCGACATCTACAATGTGTATAAAACCAGAGATTTGACAGCAGTTTTCTCATACTCAATTTCCGTTTCAACGTTGTTTTCGGCAAAGAAAGTTGTTGTAATGCCTCGTGTAAGAAGAAGAAATGCCTATCAGCACGTGTCTGACTTTGATCGAGGAAGGATTATAGCCTACCGGGATTGCGGTTTATCGTACCGCAATATTGCTGCTCGCGTCGGTCGAGACCCCATGACTGTTAGCAGAATATGGAATCGATGGGTTCAGGACAATCATACGGAACGTCATGCAGGATCTCAGCGACCCCCATCACTAACAGCAGAGAAGACAGACATCTTATCCGCATGGTCACAAGGGATCGTACAGCCACGTCACGAACACTGAGTCGAGAAATGGAGTCATTTGCAAGGCAATAAGTTTCTGTCGACGACGTTTGCAGCAGCATGGATTGTCTGCACGGTGACCATGGCTTCGGCTACCACTGACGCTGCGTCACAAACAGGAGCGCCTTCAATGGTGTGATCAGCGACGAACCTGGACGCGGGAATGGCATCACGTCATCTTTACAGGATGAATCTCGTTTCAGTATACAGGACCATAATGTCCGCATCCGTGTTTGGAGGCATCGTGGAGAACGCGCATTGCCAGCTTGAATTGGACATCGCCATACTGGTCCATCTGCTGGAGTGATGGTATTGGGTGTCATTGGATACACGTCTCGATCACCTCTTGTTCGCATTACCGGCACTTTGAACAGCAACCGTTACATTTCCGATGTGTTAAAGCCCGTGGCTCTGCCCTATCTTCGAGGCCTCCCTAATGCTTTGTTTCAACAGGATAATGCACGACCGCATGTTGCCCGTACTGTTTCTGAACTTCCTTGATACAGAACAGGTTCGACTGTTACCTTGGCCAGCACGTTCTCCTGATCTGTCACCAATTGAGAACGTGTGGTCAATGGTTGCCGAGCGATTGGCATGCCATCACTCACCATCCACTACTGTCGGTGAACTGTGGCATAGTGTTGAAGCTGAATGGACTGAGATCCCCGTACATGCCATACAATCTCTGTTTGACTCCATGCCTAGGCGGATAAATGCTGTTATTGCAGCCAGAGATGGCTGCTCTGGGTACTGATTTCTCAAGATCTATACATCCTAATTTCCTGTAAATCTAATCACTTGTTCTTTCTACTATAATGTATGTGTCCAATAAATATCGTTCTGTTATTTGCATTGGTGTAGCAATTTTAATGGCCAGTAGTGTATTTTCAACAGATTTTGATGTAGCTACTTAAGCATCTCTTAAAATTACCATTAATTACTTTAATAGAAAGAAATTTATATACGAGGTTTTTGTTCGCATTTTTTAAATATATACAATGAATTCGAGGATATCGAATGAATTATAGTTTCTATGATTATACCGATAGACTACTGAAAACATGAGTAGAATTTGCACAAAAAACAGTGTAATGGTTTTGTTTATTTAAAGTATAAACGTAATAAAAAGCATTGAATATAAAAGTTATTTTCATTTATAATATAATTTGTTAGATATGACATTATTGTTCACTTCTATCTAATAATTTATTGGATACATAAGTAAGTCTTATAAGAAATGAAACATTACTAAAGCATATTCTAATACATATTCGTTACTTGCAGCCAATTAGAAAATTTAACTTATACCCTTAATGAAATTGTCTAAACATAATGTTCTTGAAAAGATATGAGCTATTTGGGATCATAAATAAATATCATTCCATCAGTCTCCCTAGTGGTGAAGGAGGAAGTGCAGTCATCCTGTTATCATTGCAGCAGAAAGCGACTGATGAGAAAGCAAAACCATTCTTATTTTAATTGTTGTAGAGAGCTGCATCTGAGTACAAAGAAAATGAAGGAATTTTCTTTGAATTAGAGCAGAGAGTAGCTCACTAGGTATCAACTTTGAGTTTCTCTATAGTCAAATTAAGAGATAGTTTTTAAATAAATAACTACTAAAACTCTGTGGCACGATAGCCCATGTGGACCAAGACCTACAGTACACATCTCTGTTTTCCTAGCCGAGAGGCCCTGGAGTGCAAAGCATATGTCCTTATTAGGTGGTCAGCCTGATGCGAAACATCCAGTGTTTAGTTCCCAAGCGTGCTTCTTACTCAGTTTATCGACCCATTGAAGGGATGAAAGGCTGAGTCGACCTTGCCAAGCCCGAGGATCGAAACTCGGATCTGTGCCTTGGCGGCGTAAAATGCCATCACCAGGCCAACGGGATTCCTTTTAATCCTCCAGAAAAGTTAAGCAAGTTTTGTCGTTCTAGAAAATTTTAATTTCAACTGCCAATGAAAAAGCTTAGCCGACAACTTGGTTTGATGTTCAGGTTTTTTCTATATTGTCAGGGTGGTCTATAAACGCAACTACCGAAAGAAATATATACATATTACTCAACTTACCCTTTTTCATTCGAACATGAAAAGCACAAAATTTTCCAAAAACCTTCATTTATATAAAGACGAAATCGGTAGCTGAATGGTCAGTGTTATGACCTTCAGTTCATCAATTCTCGAATTTGATTCCCAGGTCAGTTAGTTCTCACATTAAATGAACAGTTAGGAACTCACTTCAAATAACCGAATTATACTTTGGGTGAAAAATACAATCGTATAGGAATAAGACCCCAAATCTTCTGCAAAGAAAATAAATTAGCATATTATTTATTAACAACTTGATGGGAAACAACACATAATGTTATTAATTAATAACATAATGTTTTTTTTCATTCATATTATTAGTTAATAACATGCTATATTAATGAATGCAAATCAAAGCCTTATTGTTCCTGTGAGTAACACTTTTCTTAAATTTTTTAATAGAGTAAAAATTTTGTGCAAGGTCCACACAAATACTACTGTTTTAAATGCAGAGTTGTTGTATAAGATTGTCGATATTTAGAGTCAGTCTTAATTCCTTATAAATGATTGCCGGTACCCAAAGTTTCAGTACTTAGAAATTACTATTATTTAGAGATTATTTTTAATGATAATTACTGCATGTTATATATATATATATATATATATATATATATATATATATATATATATATATATATATATATATATATATATATATATATATATATATATATATATATAATGTTTTCAATATAGTAGTGTGGCGATGATTATTTTCATGAGGGTAATTTTTCTTTGATAATATTTAATATTCTTATAATATTTTTTTAAATTTTGAAACTGAAGTTTACTATTTATTCCCATAAACAAATATAATTTCATTAACCAGCTACTCATTTTTGTATACCAGAAAATATTAAATCTTTTTCACAGTTTTAGGAAGAGGATTTGAAAGCTTCTTGTTTTATTATGTCATTTTATTTAGTATGGATACTTGATTAGGAGATTTTAATTTTTGATAAAAATTAAAGTTGTGTGATTATGAAAAATAACAAAAAAATATGAAAAATATTGTTTAACATTTAATAAATTAATTTAATCTTCAAAAATCATCCCAGCTAATAATTCATTATGTTTCAGTTTACCAAACTTTGTTTTCTTTCAACTTGTTCAAATAACTAGCAAGCTATTAAAATGCATTGATGCTACTAAATTTTTTAAATAAGGACCTCCTACATAGTCACTGCCCATCTATTATAAATATCATTGATGGAGATCCCAGTGTTGTCAAAATGCTTTAGAATGCGTTTCGTAAATAGTCCAGTTCATTAATATCATTAATATTTCCTACAATGTTCTTAAATATATTCATATAAATAACAAAAATAGATTAAAAGTAGTGCCTAAAGATTAGTTTTTATGTTGTAAAAATTCAAATATAACGAATAAGAAATATTTAAATGACATATGACACATAAAAAGAGAGATAAATATAATTTTACGCGATTTTATTTTTTCAGCTCGATAAATCAGACATATTTGCAGTTATCAAATATTTAAAAAGAAATGTTGTACGTATAAATATTTTTTTACTTTTCTCTCCATTATATATATTTTTTTCTTTTTAAATTATTACAGAGAAACCATCTAGGGATAAAAATCATCTTGATTATGTTAAATCTGTGTTTTCCCACATGCCAGATTCAGAAGGAAAGATAGAAAGAGACAAAGGAATTTTAAATCAAAGTAAAGAATGTAAAAATGAAACTCCCATGCTTAGTAAATTTTCATATTGCTTATATCCAATAAATTTTACAACCATATTTTATATTGGATAATTTAATTGTATAAACAGAAGATATATTAATTGGGTAATTGTCATGTTAAATAACTTTCAAAAAGTGTAACTGGATAAATCCTTCGAATTTTATATTCTGGGTGAAATGATGAAGTTTATCACATGACCAAGCTTAAGGAAATATAGTAAGTCACAAATTTTTGTTAATAGTGATTCGATAATGGAAAAGTACATTCAAGAATTCAATAGCATTTTTTGGAAAAAAAGTTCAAAATTTTTTTGCAACCGCTGATTTTCACTTTTTCTTAAATTACTCATAATTATTTGTATATAATTTAAGATATTTCTATAAAATTTGCTTGTCATCGAATATTTTTTTCAATATTAAAAACAAAAATTAAAAAATCCTGGTCAAGTAATAAAATCACTTGTAAGTTACTAAAAATAAAATTGTTTTTTTATTACTTGTATATTTACCATAGTCCATTTAATGTACTCTCTCTTTTTTACTTATTTATTTATATTATTCCGTAAACATCTTTTAAAAAATAGCTACATGTATTGAATCTGTTCATTTTAACTATTATTATGTGATATATTTTCTTACTTTTAGCAATTTTATTTGTTGTCATTCGCTTTTAAATATTTCATTAAGTACTTGGGAGTATTTTTATTTATTTATTAATCATTAATATTTTTGTTTTTATTCTCAATTACATCGTAAAATCCTAATGTAAACTTTCTTAATTATAATAATTCTTTCATGTTGTCTTTTCTTTGGGTTATAAGCATTAATTTTCAAATATAAATGCAATATTTTAATATTATAACCATAAGACAGCTGTCGCAATCAAAAATGGCTCAACCTATTATGTAAAATGACTAAATAGGCATTTGATAGCATTCAGTATAAAAGAAATAATTATAGATCTACAATGCAAGCTGTGGTTTGTAACTCAAATGCAGGCAGAAGTTAAAATAGGCGAAAAATCATTTGCATTCCTTTTTTATATATTTGACATTTAATTAAAGATAGTCGTTAAATCCATGAAGATGAATTGATGTTCGATATTTTTCATCAAATTTTGAAGCAATATTTATATTTAAAACCAAGAGCTGCATTTTTAAAAAATTAACTGGATATATAATTCAGTGAAAAGGATGGAGTTAAATTATTTTCTTATTTTTAATAAAATATTTAGAAAAAGGGAAATCATTTGAGGAAAGTTTTGTAGCGTTATCTCCCAAAATCTAATGTTAATTTTTTTTAATACTAATTTTAAATTTGTTGGTAATTTCGGTTTAATTTACATAAATATCTCAGAACAAATACTCTAAAGCTTCAACAAAAGTATATGAAAGATGAAAAAATTTAATCATGGGATAAACAAGTCTTGATTGAGAATATACGTAATCTCCGAACAATTTATGAGAAGTAACTAATAGATTGTCTTTTCACATAAATTGTTCGCAGATAAGTAGACGTGAAATAACTAATATATTTGTATTAAATCATTGCTAAGATATTTAACAATGATTTTTAATATAAATACATACGTGATTGTTAAATTTCTTAAGAAAGACATTAAGTATGTACGTGTTGTTGTTACTAATGACACTTGGACAAGCCAAGCTCGCTATGCCTTGGCTATGCGAATTTAAGTCAATTGGAAGCGTCTTTCATTTAATCAGAGCACCAAGAAGGTGAAAGTACGACTTTTGCTCTTCAAATCCTCCGATAGATGGCAGCACCAGAGGATCTACTCCCTCAATTTTGGCAATGATCTGAAGGGGGAGTAAATTTCTCCAGACCATTGCACCCATGGTAACTGCTCAACGACCGACCACAGGACTTTCGTTTCCACAGATTTAACGAGCACGTATATCGCATGTACTCGGTGGGTCTTTGGCGGCATTGGGAATCGAGCCCCACCCTTCTGGATGGAAGGCCGATACCCTAACCACTAGGCTACCACGGCCCAGTATGTACGTAATACCGTTATATAAATCCTGATTAAAATATCAATAACTTTTTTAAAAGTTGTTTCAATGGTATGTATGTGATTTCCAATGCAGCTGAGTAGTCACACGTGTTTCTATTTATCAAATTTCCAAATAAAATAAAGTGTATGCTTGTTTTCCTCGATGATTTTACGAACACTATTCTCACATATGAAAACTGTTTTCAGAGTAGAATTCAAATTAGCGTTTATAATTTTAGAACATCAAATTTAAAAGTCTACTGGTCAATTTCATTTAGAATAAAACACCTATTTAACTTATTTTCATGGTTGATAAATCTGGAAGTTGAACCTTGGATCCCTGATAACTTGTTTTTAAAAGAAGGGCACTTAATATAAAAAGCGAATGAGGATTAGTGGAGGGTGATGAGAAATGGATTTGACGCCAGAAATGTAAACTGGTTCCGCACCATATAAGACGAACTCTGGTGAGTAAACGAGAGAAAAGACCGTGAAGTACGTTAAAGTCAAAAGTTAATGTATCGAAAAATTGTAATTCCACGTGTATGATAATTTTATCCATGTGAAAAATAATCACTGACAACATCTTACATCTTTTTGTTACAAATGAGAAGTTTCCCAATTATGTCATATTTTGATTTTTAGCAGAAATGGCATACATATTCTACACTCGTTAATTTCAAAAATCTGTCATACAGTTTTGCAGTAGAAAAAAAATCACGGATTAGTATCATAAACTAATGATATAAACGTAAGTGAAATATTTTGGAGGGCATAATTATTTTTTCAAATTTGGAAGGTATGTTTCTAATTTTTAAGTTTTTGTAATTGTCTTACAATATCCATACCTGCCAACCATGGAGGAAAAAAATCAGTAGATATTACTAATTTTAAGGGAAAAAATCAGGAGACACTACTAGTGACATTTCTGCTTGAAACAGAATGTTTAAAACGCATAAACAGGCATGAAAATGGGAGATATTAGAAAACTTTTTCAGAAACTCATCTACTAAAACAACTCAATAAACTATTCTTTTTGATAAAATTTCGGCTGTTTTTAAGTTTTTCACTGAAATTGTCAAAAATCAGTATATTTTCCTACATTATAGGGAAATCGGGAGAAATTATGAAAAATCAGGAGTTTTCCGATGAAATCAGTAGAATTAGCAGCTATGAATATATTAAGAATAATTCAAATATTACTTTAGACCATTCATTCCTAACTGAAATTTTGTTAGAATAACATATTACTCAGAAAAACCTGCTTTCTATATACTAATCTAGGTTTATTTACTTTAAAAAATATTAAATTCATAAAGAATTTTTAAGATATTTCCATGTTATTACTGCTATATTAAATTTAGCAAGCCTAAATTTTTATTAATTTTATAATTTACGGAATTGGTTACTTTATTTTCATATTATATTTATTTTTATATTAGAGGAAACACATAAATGACTATTAGTCAATGTCGTTTCAATTGCTTTAAAGTATTTTTAAGACAATCGTAAATAGTCCTTAAAAATTCATTTTTTATGTAACTGATATTCTTGCATTAAATGGCTGTGTTGCTTTTTTTAGTACATATTTTTCCGCAGTAAAATGAGATGCACTGATCATTCTGTATGTATTCCGCGCATTAAATTAACAATTGAAGAGCAAATTCCTTTATAAAAGAAATGTTAATGAATGGGTAAGAAAGATCTTCCACTATCATATGATAGACCGCATTTTCAAATTTTGAATACTGGGCAAGCAAGCAGAAAATAATTCACTATTATAAGAAAATGTTCTGATGTACACAGACTTCGAATTGTTTCCAGAAATGTTTCAAAAAGTTAATTCGATAAATTGTATGGAGAGCATCCGATACTTTTTTTGATAAAGAACAAATGGTAAATTATTTCCTTATCAAGGAAATTGAAAAGAAATGTTATTTTCTCCATAGACGTTAAAATTATAGCGTAAATTCAACTGTAGAAATTTCATTATAGATTTATTTTAAAAAAAGGCATTAATATGTTTGAATACTTAAGGGGTAATTTAAGAATAAGTTATTTGATTTGATTTTATATTAACAAATAAAATGTAAATATTGTAGCTGTTAAATAACACGGTATAAGGTACTTCTTTAAATATTCTTTAAGTATCGTCTTTATCCTTTGATAAAGAAATATTTATTTAATATGTCTAGAAAAACAGCATAAGGCACAATTTATGTTTCGTATCTCTATCAAATTTTCAAATATAAAACTTGTTTTTTAATATAGATTTTAAAAAATTAAGATAATTTTATTAAATATATTTTATGAAACCTGGAAACCATTTCATGTGAGTTAGGATGTATATCTCTTATAAAATATTTTTCTCACAGATAAAATTCCTTTATAAAAAAATGTATGAATTTTCAAACATTCTTTAATCAGAAGTATATATCTGTAATCAACAGCTGCGAGAACACAATTTATTCACGATTATTGGTAATCTTGTATAAGGTATTCATTTATTATTAAGTATTTTGAATTTTAGTTTTTGTGTGAGTTTTTTTTTTCCATCAATCCATCGGGTGGGCTTTGAATTCTAAGGAAACAAAGGACTTGGATTGCAAAGAGCCTACTTCATTTATAATAACACACAAAATGCAATTTATTAATTATAGGTAAATGTACGAAAAAATACTCTATTTCAATAATTCTTTTACCTTAAATATTTTTACTTAATTTTTTTAAATAATTCAGTGCTTAAATTAATCGCAAACTTAGGGATTATGAAGTAGCTTTACTTTGAGGGTAATTTATTGCAGCTTAACTAGTTTCATTCATATGCCATTTTTCATTTGGTTTCATACCTAATAGTAAATTCAGATTTTTGAATGATGCCAGTTTCTATAATTCACCTAACTTGTAAAAAAAAGCGATATCATAGTGAATCCTTTATTATTCTCTTTCTCAAAAAAAAAAAAAAAATCATATATCAACAATAAACTGGTAACAAGAGCATTTCAATAAAATCGCAGAAAGAACCTTCATAACACTGAATTGAATTGGAAAGCAGTCTTTGTTTGCTAATTTTGTAAACCTAGAAGAAAGGGATGGATTTAAGGTTTCAAGTAAACAATAGTGGACGGAACAAACCGTTTATGTGACCTATATATTTAACTTATCAATGCCGTGTGCGGTCAACTGGGTTTTTATTCAGATCCAAGCTCTTTATCTCTCATTTTTTAACACAAAATAATTAAAGCCGAGTTTTTTTGATGGATAATTCTATGCAATATAACTCGTTTCAGTTGTTGCTGTTGGAAAGTCAAATGCAAAAGAGATGAATCTTCCGGAAATTTGCAAACTATTTTAAAACATACGATTTGTAGTAAAAATGATGCATCCATTTGTGTATGTAGGATAGTCATAATTTATATTATCAAAGCCATAATCCCATATTCAAGAAATTAACATTTGATAAATTCAACACTCCAGCAAGTATGGATCATTACGGACGATTCGAATTTACGTATTGTAATATTCTAAGATGGATCTTACATTCATCATCAAACATGGATCTTGCGTTTTATGATGAATTTAAGATGTAACACTGTAAAACATTTGAAAAATTAGTTTATGCTTTTTTGTTTAGCTGTAACTTTTAAGTCGGACAACCATGAATAACTATCCTCACGGATTTAAAATCACTTCACTTGAATAAAAATTCGATTATTTTCATAATCGCACTTATGCTTTGTACATTTGTGTATTAACTCCAAACTAACTCCAAACAATGAGCTATCCGTGATACGACATAAAAAAAAGATAGTCTAAGTCTAAAAGTTATATCTAAGTCCAAGTCTAACGCTGAGAGAAATTTTCCATAGATTGTAAATCATATTCATTCGATTCAGCAGCTTTTGGTTTCGATTCTTCACTCCGGAATGGCTGTTTGTTATATAATTCGGAATCCCCTTTAAATTATATATCCTGGCTTACTTAGTTTTCATGCAAAATAAATTATCCTTGAGAGAGACAAACAAACTAACCAGCCAGTTTACTTGCTTGGTGAGAAGGAGTTGATCAGGAAAATTTGCAGACTCCTTACCAAACAGCAAGTAGTTAATACCATCCTCCATTGTGAACACCAGTTACTGGAGTCGATTTTCTGCTACAAACGCCCTGCTCTAATGGGGGTGATTTAGGAAACATTCTATAAATACTGAGAAGTAATATTTCACAATTGAAAAGCGTTAAACAGCATTAAACCATCAGCCAAAATGCGTTTTTACAAAAACCTCTTTGAAAATGAGGTAAATTAAAGGAACACAAAAATACCTATATCGTTATAAAATATTTAGAAATGCAATGCATAACATCATTTATTTTTTATATTAGATTATTTCTTACACATTTTTGGTGTTAAGTCTAATAGAGTATAAATCAATACAAATTGGTACCGAGGTCAAATAAAGACCAAGAGTTGAGTTGGCACACCTTTTCCCAAAAATTAGACACCTGTTAGGAAGCATTAAGCAAATGTCCATAAGCTTTAAAAATACGTTAATTTATTAAAAATTAGTTTATAGTTGAGCATTATCATCGGTCACTAGAGTGCGATGTCTTTAGGAGAGAATTCTTGATATTTTAATGTCAAATGTGAAACTGAATTACATAATATAAAACATTCCCGTCAGTGTACACGTAAATTATAAGTAAATTTAATTATTAACTTATTCTGTAAAATGTTATTTAATTATCCAGTATTTATACTTAAGAACAAATTTTATTTACATTCATCAATAAGTGAATTATGTGTTAAACTTTACGCAAATTATTGGATTATTTGTTGTTAATAATAATTTCTTTATAAATATTTTGACAATATTGTAATTCTAGAAACAAAAGCAAAATAAAATTATTTTAGATTAACTTGTTTCTCGTTTCATATTTTTAAAGAAAATATACATGAATGCTTGGTAAAAAAAATAAGAAATGATGCAAAAAAGGTGGATGAAATAATAAAATTAATCTGAAAAACTTCTCTATTTTTTTAAGAAAAAAAGGGAGAGAAAATTACATGTATATTTACTAAAAGTTTAAAAAAAAGTATTTTAAAAATATTTAAAAAAGATTAGAGTTTTATAAAAAATATTTTCTCAACTATTTTATCTTTAAATATTAAAGTAAGACAAGTTTTCAATTTTATAAGTGCACACAAACTATAGGAATAAAATCAAACCTGGTTCAAGTAAAACCAACTTCAATCAACTTCATTTTATTCCAAACTTTTGATTGGCATAAAAAAGATTTTTCTTTTAAATTAAAGTGAAAAAGTATTTCAGGAGATGAAATAGAATTCTTTGAGATGTGTGAGGTTTTTCCATTCTGTAGAAAATACACACCCACTTCCGTTAACGAATGACAAACTGATCATGATCTGAAATAAGTCAATCCGTGTTCGATACAGTCCGTTGATGAACTTTCAACCTCTGACAGTGACCCCTGATTCACAGCAGAGAATGGTATTGTCCTAAATCACTGTTGCGTGGAAAGGTAATTAAAAGAGACAGAACCGAACCCATGTCTTGCAGGGATTTCAAGCAGACTGAACATATTTTGTTTGCAGTTGAATTCATGTAAAATATGCGAGAAAACTTTGGCGAAAGAGGATGTAATTACTTCGTTAATAAAATCATTAAATATTGTCAGTCTTTTAAAGGAACAAATAGAGAATATTTAGAAATTAAATAGAATGAAAAGCCCAATATGTGAAATGAAATATATGACTGAAATAATACATAAAATTATCACACAATCAATAAAACAGTTTTAAATGTGTTTTTGATATCTTAAAATCAAATACTAATAAATTAAATCTTTCATTAAATATCTAGTTAATATTTCAAGCCATGTTTTAACTATTTCATATAATTTTTTTAATTTGATAAATTAAAAATAAAACACGTTTAGCACATTTGGTTGTAAATAAATAATACAACTATATTTATAATATTTAATGTAGAAAATAATCAATTTAATTTTGATAGTTAATTGTATATTTATTTCAATTATAATAGTGAAAAGAAATTTCCTTTAGAAACACTCTTAATTCATTATTATAAATATTTATTATCTAGTTTATAATCAAAGAAACGATATAGCATTGTTTGTGAAATTTATTTATTTATTATTATTATTTATTTATTTATATTTTTGCCTAGATCTGCATTCACTTTCTTTTGATTTACAAGGGCTAATTGGACAGGAAGCCAACTATTAAAAGTGGATCCTGTATCACTACAAGCATCTACTTCTGAAATGTGCTTAAAATTCACAGTCAGAGTAAATAGTGGATCATTGACCATTCAGTTATTAGCTTGGCCAATAATTAGTTATTTTATAGAAGAATATTCTTTGTCTTTGTTCATAAAAAAGATTTTCTAGATATCGAAAGAAATTTTTAAGTAAATTAATATAGAATATCTCAATGGGTAATGCATAACGTTAATTTTGTCTTTGATAAACCTCTTTTTTGTTGAAGTACGAGGCATTATTCTGTCAGAATGCCAACAATCATTGGCTAATAATGACTGAAACAAGTTTAAAAAAATCAAGGAACTTATTTCGAGAAATATTTAATGTCTAAAATTAATCATTTTTTGGAAAGTTAGATTTTAAAATTCATTCAAATGATTCCCAAATTATTTCTCCATCAGCTTATCAATTAACAATTTTCCAGATATCTCTATTGCAAATCTCACTGATATTTTCATGAGGGTCTTATAGCATTATTTTTTCTCAGAGAAGATAAAATACTGGTGTGCAAAATTGCTCTAACAACTCTAAATAAGCATAAAAAAGTGATTGTATATTTGGTCTGAAGTGTTTTATGTATATATATTTTGTTGCAATATCTTGAAATTTTTTTAAATCACTAATTATATAAAAAATATATTCAGTTTTTCTTTTTTATTACATTTTATAACAAATTCATTAATATAAAAATAACCATTTAATGAAATGTTACATTAACAAAAATAAACAGAAAATTAATATATTGTATTTAAAATTTCTTTTTATATTGTAATTAAATTTGCTATTAGAAAACATTAAAATGAGAACTCAGTTTGATTTGAAACTTAACAGAAACAAAAACTTAACAGAAACTTAACAAAATAATATAACTTTCATTTAGAGAAAATGAAAAATAAAATAACAGTGAAAAAAGAAAATGATATTTATTTTTGTTTTTCAAACTTTAAAATAAAACTAACAGAAGAAAAAGTCTAAGACTTTCTAAGAGAAATTAATATGCAGTTAACGCTTTGATGAATAAAAAAATGTTTCGCGACCTGAAATTGAACTTTTGATACTAGAGTAATGAAGCATTAAGAGAGAGACTTTTTCTTAGTTAAATAAAGTTGAATTATTGTTTTGCAAATTGTGTTTATTCTTGTATTATTTTTTTCTAAGCAATTCTCTGGTTTTAAGAAAAAAATTATATCTAATATTGATAAAGTGTATGTGAGAAAATCTTGTTTCAATAAAGTTTTCTATAAAGAAGCGATTCAGAGAAAATAATATAAAATAACTTCTCAATTGCATAATAGTTTGACATATTATAACACAATTTTAAATAACATTAATCAAAAACTAAGTTCAAACGATGCAATAAATATGTAAGCCTTTCATATTTTTATTCAGATGTTTTTTTGATATATTTAAATAGGTTTAAACATAAATAGCGGTGAATTCTCGTAATAAATTAGTTTACTTTATGGACGTCAATCCTGATAACACACTACTCAGCCCACATTTTATAAACCCAAATGTTTCAAAGTATTTTGTTGACATTAAAAAAAATTGACCGATGCCACAAAATAAAATTCAATTCTAAAGGAAGCATACACATTAAAAATGGCTGAATGCAATAAATACATTTCTGCAAAATGCACGTAAAATTAGTTTTAACACTTTTCCTATCCTTTGAAGCATAATTAGTAAAAATTTCTTCATATTCTGCTATGCAGAATGATAAAATTGATAACAATTACGCGATTCAGAGCAGGTCACTTCGGTGGCATGAAAATAAATGTAAACAATACAAGGACATTCGTTAAATGTAGAAATCGTCCTGACAAAGAACTCTCTCCAAGTCATATTTTCAATTGTCCAGCAATACTAGCAGATCTCCAGAACATCGAAGAATATCCATTTGATGGTGATCTCTACACAGAGAATCAGTAAAGTTGTCTAAAGCTGTCATTGGCAATCTCGGGTCCATTTGACATCCTAGACACGACACCAACTAACCAAAAAGAATGATAAAATAAGAGAACCATTTATAAAATAGTTTTGGAAGAGAAACTTTATATCTATACATCGGATATATCACCCGAACTATATGACAACGGTTGAAGGGATAGACATGGGACATTCTTAAATTTGAACTCAGAATTTACTTTGCAATAATCCATTACCTAATGTATCTAAGTTCTAAATTTCAAACGTAATTTAGTTAAATCATTTTTAAGAGAAATATTTGAAATCTAAACAATAAAATGCTGAACAGCAACTTTTTTTTAGTTTAGCAAGCACTTTTTCCCCAAATTTCTTTTGGGAAGAAATATTACTTAATACTACTTACTAAGACGTTATATTCACTTTTAAAATTAAACACGTAGCAGAGAATGTGAATTTTCCTTCGTCAGACTGAACTCAAGAGGCACGCACGCACACACACACACACACACACACACACACACACACACACACACACACACACACACACACACACACACACACACACACACACACACACACACACACACACACATATATATATATATATATATATATATATATACAAAATAAAAAAGAAACTTTTATTTATATATATCCCAAACTGTAGTTTGAATAAATGAAAACAGCGAATTTTGATTTCATTTTCGAGAGCTTGAAATTCATCCTCTATATATTAACTGCATCAAATGACTAACATAAACTGAAGGCGTCACAAATTTAAGCTAATAATTTTTTCCAATAGAATAAATAGTATTCCTTCCTTAAAACTTTTTTGGAATAAAATGACAAAATGCTAAGCCAGCCGGAAACTTCCATGTTGGGAAGACCTATTCGTATTACATATATTCTAGAGTCAAATCTCTCTCCTTTGGTGTTGCATGAAAGAAGGATGCCAGCTCAGGAATAGACTAGGTTATTTGACAGTGATTCAAAATAACGGGGTGTATTTACTAGATTTTATTGGGAGAAATAAACAGCAGCAGATAATGCTTAAATAACTTCGACTATTATTAAGCAAATACACATCAACTTGTAAATGACACTCTATGTTTTAGTTTAGCGATTTTCCAATGAATATTACATCACGTATCAAAGAGAAGTTAATGAATGTATAAAAAATTTGCTGTGCGCGTGTGCAATGAAAAATGTTAAGCAAATTTTCTTGTTCAAATTTTTTAATAAAAATTTGAATAAGAAAAAAAGGACCAATAAATTACTTAATTTATAGGTCCTAATACAATGAGTGCTAATTTACTTTTCAATTTTATCCTTAAATTATTTATAATTTTCAATAGCATGCTAAGATTGGTATTTAATATATTACGGATAATTAAATGATATTTTTTAAAGACATAAGTTTGTAAGAATCAGCAAAGTTTTGAGAAAATTATGATAATGTATTCATTTAGCATTTATATTATCTCTTTGACATTTTTAATATTTCTTTAGACTGAACAAAACAACAAACCTTTGCTTTCATTTAGTAATAGTATAATACCTAAAAAATTAATACAAATTTTGATTGCACAAACAAAACATGAAATATTTTTGCATATATATACATATTCGACTCAGCCTTTCATCCCTTCAGTGGGTCGATAATCTGAGTACCAAGCATGATTGGGAACTAAACACTGGTGGTTTCACATTAGGCTGACCACCTAATCGAGACATATGCATCGCACCCCAGGGCTCTAGGTCATGAAAACAGAGATGGGCGCTGTAGGCCCTGGCCCACATGGGCTGTCGTGCCACAGATATATATACATAATTAATTAAAATATTGACCAAAATATAAGTGTATTATAATTAAATTTTTTATTTCAATATTTAAGAATAAAACAGCATGTATACACAAAGTTATTAAAAAAATATTAATATAAAATTCAGAAATTTTAGGAAATGAATTTATAGAAAAATTCCATATTTGCAAAAAAAAAAAAAATAAAATAAAAATATATATATATATATATATATATATATATATATATATATATATATATATATATATATATATATATATATATATATATATATATATATATATAGAAACATTTTGTTTTTATTGACACGATTTCAACTTCGGAAAGTTTTACATTTTCCTGAAAAACGTAATAAGCAATATAAATTATACAAAATTCTAAGAATAGGAGGGATACATGACCCTGATTTTCTGGGGAATTGTAATGGTTTCACCGAACTTTTACGTCTTATGTTGGTAAGATATAGATTCAGGAAGTAAACACGCGGATAGCGTGACACTGAAGTAAATCAGAACAAAAGAAACACCTTTTTCTCACTATTGGTCTCACCGGCATGCAAAATCGTCCACAAAGAACAATAGTTTTTGCTCCTCCGGTTGGAACGTTATTCTTTTTTAGGCTCTCAAGTTAAAAAAAAAATAGTATTCCTTCTTGTTCTTCATACAAGTGGTTTAATTATATTACATCACTTTCCTGAGAATTCTATTCTTAGATGAAAATGAGAGAGAAAATAATGAATACGTATAAATCTCTTAGGTCAACAGAAATTTTTTCATGTCACTGTACCAAATACTGAGGAAAAAATGACTACCGTTAAGATCATAGGGGAATATCCAAATCGATGTCATATACGGATATCTATATGAACAGCGTAGTGTAGCTATATGATTACATGGTTCATTGTACAAAAAACGTTATATATTAAGAAAAATGCTTGGAATAGGAATAAAGATATTAACGTTAAAATGTTTGTGGGGCTGTGCTTATTTTTAAATTATTTATTATTGATTATTTTTCCTTATGAAGCTGCTTAGTACAACTAGCAGCCTTGAAAATCAATCAAAGAATAAGGTCAACTCCTATTCCAACTAGAGAACTATTTTAATAGAGTATTATTCAACTATGATATGTCACATTCATAAAAGTGTGTAAAAAATTATAATAAAGGATGGCTGGTTTTCAGTCATTATTTCCCAAAGCCAGTTAACATAGAGCTGCTTAATGAAGTAGACTTTAACGCCCGCATCTCATTGTCCTGTTTCTGGTAAGATTACATTTCCCTCAATCCTATTTTCTCATTAATGATTCAGCGCACTACTTCCGCAAAAGCGTTTATTCTGCTTCTGGCACTAATTGAAATACTTTTCGAAAAAATAAAACAGGTATTTCACATGAAGTATACATTGCAAATTTCTGAAAGCGATACTACACTCAATAAATTCAACTTTATATATGAAAAAAAAATTTAAATGATTGCTTTAATGATGGAAACAAATAAGGGAATCCTAATAAATATTAGTAAATAATTATTTCTTATTTAACATTTTTTTAAACGTAATAATTTTAAGAGACTACAAAAGTTTTTAAAATAATGTTATACAATATATAATTTTACATGTGTGTCTCAACTTTTTAATTCAACTGTTTCCAATCAAACAGTCTGATTTTTACTTTATGAAAATGTTAATTTTAATTGTTTTAAATTTAGAAATTGATAAATAAAAATTAATTTGATATACTTTTTACAAATAAGTGTTTATTAAAAAAAATTTCTGAATAGACAAGAAACAGGTAATTTTAAAATTTATAATCTGTATTTCAAATTTGTTAATCACCATTTCCTATCTCTTTAACTGTGAAATAGAGTCCCTGAATTCCAGATTAATCTATTAATTGAACATTTTATTCTTGAATCTATTTGGTCTTTCTTATATCAGAACTATGCAGTTACTAAAACAGGTATTCGTGATGTGTATTTATGAATGCAATAATCTTGGGAAAATGATACTTCTGTAACAATAAAATATTGAATTTGATCTTGACCAGCAAAATAATTTCATCTCAAAAGGAAAAAATGCATGTTAAATAATTCGTAGGGTTGAATATTTTTCAGTTGATACATTCCATTTCAACTGAATATTTTTCAGTTGAAGAGAAGGGTTCAAAAATATCGATCTCGTCACTTGACTGATACATAATTTATGAAGTATTTTCAGCGAATGTAGTTTTTAGCATATATCCAAGATCATCAGCGATAGCATTTTGTAAACTTATAGTGAAACTAAATTTAGCTATAAAATGTCATTCAATAAAACTCTTTAAAAAAATTTGTCAATATATAAAAGAACATAAAATGTGCACTTAATTTAATAGTATGAGATTGTTTTTAATTTTTATGTTATATGCTTGCAAACGTAGTGCTTTGATTTAGTAATTTTAAATTTTTTGTAGACAAGGACTAAAATGACTAAGATTTGTATTGCTTAAAGTAGACTCCACACAATCCCTTAAAATTTACCTCACCACAGGTAGAATAAATGTTTAGAGTGCTGACTATTCAATTTCTAGCTTGGCTATATTGATAATAGACCACAGAAGCAGAAAATGCTACATTAGTGTGACTAATAACGCCATAAAAAGTTACTATAAAAATAAGTAGAAATTTTTTTTATTTAAATATATCAAAATAAATTATGGTTAACTATTTACTAATTCCTTATTTAAGGTTGAAGTCTCAAATAATGAGTATATTAGACTCGTTAACATTTATATTGACATTCCCTTATAAGCGTAACTTGAGTTTATTTACAAATGACAATTTTTACTTATTAATAAATGTCACTAACTATGCTTACAAAAAAGTATAGAAATAAGAAATTAATAAATTTAGAAGATTTTGAGTAAAATTTGTTAATATTCTTTAAAATTATAAATTTTTCGTTAGTAAATGTTAAGTATTACATATATAACTTGCAAAAAAACTTAAAAATTTACATAAATTCATTTGCTACAGTTGTAAGATATTTAATGAATATTCCCACATTAAAAATTATTATATTATTCAGAGTATTACAAATAATACTACTCAGTAGAATTATTTGTAAAGTTTTATGAAAGCTGTATTATTTTTTATTTTATACTTTTCAATGCACATTTGAAAAAGTTTCAACACCAACAAATATTTAATTATTTTAATTGTAATACTTTCAAATATTAGCAATATTTATTTTATCCACTCTAAAACGTATGTGAAAATTCTATTTATATGAACATGTTTTTAATACTATAAAAGAATGGACATTTAAATTTTTTCTTTTTATATTAATTTTAAAGAAATTATTAATTTTAAGGCAAAAACTAGAAGCATTTTATATACTTTTAAGAAGTGCAACGGGCAATATAGAAAATCACATGTATTAAATTTATTAAAATTTTAAGTTTACAAATTCCTTTTACTTTTTCATAATGTTGAAACAAAAAATGAAAAACGCATTGGACAAAGGAATTTTACTATTTGTAATCATTAAAAAATTATATTTTATACTCTCTAATTAAATTTTTAATTGCATATTATTTCATATTTCTTTGTTTTTTTGGTATGAAAATATTTTTTAATAATGATAAGAAACACATTTATTTTAAGTAATCAAATGATATATATTTAATTTTCTAATTGACCTTTTTCAGTATTTATTGGTTCCAATTAAATATTCACGTAAACTGTATTTTTGCAAGTGTCTTCATAGCAAAAGTACTGAGATTACAGATTGATTTCAAAGCTCAAAGTTCCCAACACAATTAATGGTTACTCTAAAAATATTCCCCCCAAAATCTTTTAATAAAGAAATTCCCATGTTTCGTGCAACTTATAACCAGAGCTTATCTCCTAAAGTAGCAATAAGTAATTTTTTTTTACCCGAAATTCAACAGATTATGAACTTGATTGACGCGACACAAGTATAACCATTTCTTAAATTCATTCAAATGAATTTTTTTCACTTTCGTTTCCTGTT
This sequence comes from Latrodectus hesperus, assembly GCA_037975125.1. NCBI lineage: Eukaryota > Metazoa > Arthropoda > Arachnida > Araneae > Theridiidae > Latrodectus > Latrodectus hesperus. The sequence continues at coordinate 76,468,407 of CM075859.1, read as the reverse complement.
TCACCGGCTTACGTTAGATCTTAATGATTGATTTATTAACAGCAATTGTAAAGAACTGGATTCCCTTTGCCGCTCCAGGTTATTTCTTCGCATCAATTTCTTTTAACTATAGCTGCTCAGCTGAAGGTGAACCAACTTTATCTTAACTAGCAAATATGCAAAGGAAATTTTATTCAGGAAAATTATGTATGAATGAAATTTGTTTGTTCACTTTCTTCTTCAATTTGTAAAATCAATTAATTAAATTGTAGACAAACTTAATGCTTTTATTAATTTAAAATGAAAAAAAACATTACTCATGCATTTTTCAAACACTGAATTCCAAGAAGAAAGTTAATGTAATTTACGCATAATGCTAATTGCAAATTTATGTTTTATATATCATTTATATATATTTTTAATACTTTAATAATAATATTTTTTAATATTAATATATTTTTATTTAATTTCGGGCAAAATAAGCGAAAATGCCAAATTAAATGCTAATATAATCACTAATTAATTTAGTTATATATACATATATATAATGAATAGACACTTACATATAATGAATATAGACACTTACATTTAGATTGTGCTCTCTGCTTTACATAAGACAACTTTGAAAACTAATCTCCTTCATGGCTTAAAATTATGAGTAAATAGTTGTTAAATTAATGAATATGTGTAAACTAACTGAAATAAATGCTTTTCTTATATTAAACACATCGCAATTTAGTAGAAACTGCTACAGTTCAAGAATAAGATTAGTTTGAACTAGGAAAACTCTCATCATTCAAGCATAATTTGGCTTTTTAAATAATTGAAAAATCCATATTCCCCTGAAGCTATGCTAAGGGAGATGAAGTTAAGTGAACCGCATCCAAAATTATTTTTAAAAATTCTCCCGCTCTAGGAGCATATACTTAGGAACTGCTAATATGGAGGCAGGTCAAAATATAAAGAAACATTGCAGCGGAAACTAGTGGAAGTTTGGAGAAAATACCATACGTTCTCTAATCATGATGTTCCACCAAGAGTGGCACCTTAAGATGCCCTTAGGACTTAAGATAACAGTAAACAGATTATCCATCGGTTTATTTATTTGATGCTTCTTACAAAGGTTACAGAGGAAAGGATTAGGCAACCGAAAGAAATTAGATGAAATAAAGATCTAACTATAGTATCACTAGCAATAGGGCTTTCTTCAAAATACACAGAGCATGAAGAATCCGATGACTTTTACTAATCCATCATAACTTTAACTCCTCAATATAAAGCAAATGACAGTCTTAAAATTGACTAAGGAATCTGTATTTATATAATGAATTGCATTTACTCTTGCTTAAATAGTGAGTATCTTACTGAAATTTGTAGTACTATACACTGTTTTGCTTAATTTCTAATACAGTAAAATAATTACAAGCAGAAAATTTTGAAGAAATGTTATTTGATTTTATAGAACTAATTTGGTTGTTATTGGAAATTATATTTGGCTTGTGGTACTATAATCACCTTTTCCTAAATGAACTGAAGCCCACACGTTCAAAGGGAATTCCGAACCAATACAAACACTTTCCGTTGAAGTAGGAGTCGAACTCAAGATTAAAATGTTGATCATACTAGTCTAAACAATTAAGACTACTATTACAAGAGGAAAATATGCATGATATTTCAATTAGAAATTTTTCTTTTCTTACATTTTCAAAAACATTTTTTAGAAAACAAAATAAAAGTATGATTTACTACTAATTTTCTCATTTTTATGATAGTAAACATTTTCATATACTGTAAGTAATTTCGTATACATTTTGTTTGTTTATCTCTCAATGATTGTTTTATGATTATGACTCATATACTTTTTATCATGTCGATGCACTGTATAAAAATCCTTACAATACATTTACATTATTTTTATAAGTGATTAAAAAATAGGAATAATAACAATATGTTATGATTTGTTTATAAGATAAATACTATACGTTTCCCTTCCCAGATAACCTTTCTATAAGTGTAAATATTAGCCAAATTTCTGAGGTGTATGATTTCAAAAAATCATAAATGATAATAAATTTAGGGATTAACTATGACAAGGAACAGAAGCGTTTCTCCTACCAAAAGTTACTCACATCTATATTAATTCTAAGAAAAGAAACTGAAACTATAAAAACAGTTAACATCAAATAATCAAAAAACCAATGTTTCGCATATATCAGTTATAATGTAAAATGATGAAACATAAATTTATAAATTAATGAAAATTTTTACGCAAAAAACAAAATCTAAATTTTTGTACGGTTTATATTTTAGTTATTTTGAGATTCAATTTCTATAGTTTTGAAATTTTTATTGAAATCTGAATTCTACTGAGATGATAAATTTACATGACAGGCCAACCAAAATACTAGAAAATATTAGAAACAAATATACATAAAAAGAAAATGGTACAAAAAAACATTAAAAAAATTTTTCGAAAAAGGTATGCTATTATGGATTAAAAGGGTAGCAGGTACCGAAGGGTAGTTGTGTTAACATTCGAATGAGAAAAATATTTTGGTTTATTGCATCAATAAATATTATACTAAAATAAGTTACATTAAAAATTTTTATAAATTAAAATTTTTTTTAAATATTTAATATATTTTTGTATTGAAATGAAAATAGAAATGAAAAAATAAAGAGATCTGTTTCTCGAGAATTTTGAAACATTTTCGTAGATTTTGTTCAATGCGACAAATTTTTAGATAGGAAAAATGCCTTGAATCAGGAAATTCTATGTTTCATTATTTGAAAATGTTTTATTTTACATAGTAGTACATGAAGAACATCTAACTTATAGGACCGAGAGATTGTATAAAAATTTACATTTCTTAACTATCATAGGAATTTATTTTTTACTTCAACTAATTTTTAGAAAATATTTACTCATTTTAAATATATTTACTATTGGAGCTATTGCTTTGTGACTAAATTGAGTTAACAGCCTTTGGACAGCAGCCAATATGGTTTTTATGATGTTATAAATAATAACGAATTGTATGATACCTTTGAAAACCGTACTACAGTAAAATCTATTCATAGTTATATATATATAGTTAAGTGCACATGAAGAACAAAATGTATAAAATGTACGTAATTATATAAGTATACTTAAAATATAAGTAAATATAACGTATAAATAAATTGTTACCAATGTTATTATTTTATAACTAAACTGAATTGAAGAACGAATGGTAAAACATTAAAATTATATTTAGTATGACAACATAGTGAAAACATTGCAAGTGAATAATTGTAATAAATGTAAAACAAAATTACCAAGATTTTACTTCTACAATAATCATTATTTATTAAGAAAATATAGGGTATTTCAAAATTATAAAACCACTCAAAATATCATTCATTTAAACCGTATGATACATAAATTAATAGTTTTAAAATACTAAAATAAATTAAAAGAGTTATATTTTTTAAATAAATTATAAGATGAAAAGAATATTAAATTAGTTTCGTACAGCAAAATTTTTTTTTAAGTTTCAGAGTTGTAGAAAGATCACTAACATTTTGTACTGAATAATTATTTGAGTTTTCAAAATTGTTAATTTTTCTTTCAAAATCGTTTCTAAACTCTAACTTTATATTACAAAAATAATATAAAGAAATTTCGATATTAATTTTAATTTGTTTTTAAGATAGAATTCACAAATCGAGAGGAAAAGAATTATCTGAGCTAGAAGTTTGATATATTTGGTTCTATGAAAGCTCAGGAAAAATTGGAAAGGGGAAATAAATAAGATCCTTAAGAGTATTCTAAAATTGCAATTTATAAAGTTTAAAATTTAAAGAAATTTTTATGGAAAATATTAGAGAAAGAGTAAAATTTTTTTTGGAAGAAAGAGTAAATTATCAACTAGACATAAGAGAGAAATTTTCACGATATTGTAATTAAATAGAACTTTACTCATAAAACAACGGCACAGAAAATTAAAACTATCTCACAAATAATAAAGATCACTTAAAGATGAAATTAAAATGATCCTCTTTATAAATTAAAACATCAAAACTGTAATAGCCTCATACAGAAAATTGAATGAAATTGGCTATAGAGGTCACAACTTGTAATAGTACTAGGAATTAAATTACTTTTCCGAAGGAAAAATTTCATTCACATTACTCAGATAGAAATATTTATTACCGCTCAAAGTGGTAAGTTTAGATGGTGTGCATATATATGATGGTGTGCTTCTTGCATATCACATGAAATGGAAATTATACCAAGTTCCAAGAAAATAGACTCAATTGATTTATTAACACTTAATACTTTTTAATGGAGAAGTTTGTTTTTGGATTGTTTGTGACTTAACGGCCATTTTTTGCACACGAAAATAGCTCTTGGTGTCCTACAGCTTAAAGTGGATTCCGAACCACTAATTATATCGAATCCCAAGGAGAAATTCGAACCCAAGAACTGTTGAACCGAAAGCAGCAGTCAAATTGGAAATTTTAGCAAGATAAAGTGTCATGCCATATGTTAAAACCAAATAAAAATTGTTTTCAGAAAGGAATAACCAAGTTCTTAAGCTGCTCAACGTAGTCCAAACTTGAACTCCATAAAAAATTAAAAAAGCTTGGGGTCATTTGGCTCATCAGTTTTATTTGAAAATTGTCAATATAATTCTGAAAATAAATTAAAAGTAGCTATCGTGAATAAATGGGATGCAATTCCTAAAAGTTTATTCGTTAGCTTGATTAATACAATGAATTATGTACACGAAGTTATCTAGAAAAATGACGGATCAACACCTTTTTAATTTTGCAAAAAAAATGCTTTACGTAGTGGTTTTGTGACTGATATTAGAGAAGAAAAAATTTGAAATTACAGATAAAATATTTAATGTAGTTAAATACCTTTTAAAAATAATATGTATTTATTTTATACTTCATTCATTTACACCAACTTAATTTAATTAAGGAATTTTTTTACTATTGTTGCTTTTATATTTTTTACTATAAAGTAAAAAATATAAAAGCAACAATGGTCTTATAATATTGTAACTAATATTTAAGCCACATCCAGTAATAAATTACAGCTACATTCAAGTTCCAGTTAAAGATATTCTAAATACAATAAACAAGGCAAGATGGAAGTTTTTATATATCGCTTAAGCATACAAATATGGAAAAATAAATTTACTATATCACAACTGTTTGTGAAGAGAAATGTTGACTCTGAAGAAAGTATTTTGTCATGCGAAATTAGGACAATAGGCAATGGTTATGGTATTAATTTCAATAATATAACTGAAACAAAATGCTTTTTATTATGAAACTCCCCAAGCATGTCCTTTACACAAAAAGAAATTTTACGAGGCTGTTGGCTGCAAATGGTGGATTTCTATTTTGCAGAATGAAGAATTGAGATTTTTCAGGAAATTGCTTCCTGCTCTTAAAAAAAGTAGTTTTCTGAACTAACAAGTTGCAATACATTACGGCATAAAAAATTTTTTAAGTATAGTTATTAAGTTTGAAGAGATCATATTCAACATAATATCCATCATTTTTTCAAATTTTATTTTACTTGATATGCTGATTTTGCGTATAGGCTCATTTCATTTGAACGAGTATTTATTTTTAGTTTTGTACTCTTCAGTATAAAGACTATTTTTGTTTATTATTATTTACTATAAAGACTATTATTATTTTATAAAAGATATATTTCCACTTGCAATTTCTTAACGTGAAAAAAAACCTGAATTTCACACCCCGCCCCATTTTTGTAATTTATAATTAGTTTTGATTCCTTTTTTTAATTTATGAACCCCTATAATTAATCTATACACCAATTTGAAAAAGAAAAAAAATTCACGAGAAACAGAGGTGGTTATCGATTTCACTAATATTTATGTGTATATTGAATAAAATAATTATTTTTATTCACTTATATATTGATTTAAATTAAAAGGTTATTTTTATGGTTGAAATAATTAATATAATTATCTTTTTAAAGATACTATCTAAATTGTTGAGTTTGTGTGAATATCCTTTTTAATAAATATAAAACTAAACCATTTCTACAATTTTCACAAAATATTACATACTTTGAAGTAATTTCTTTTTATCCATTTAAAAGAATTGTTTGAATTTAAAAGTCAAATTTAAATGAACTAAATTATAATTTGTAAAAAATATTTTTAAATTGATTTATGTTGATGATATGAAAATTATAACAATGTATTTAGTAATTTTTTATAAGAAAAATTTAAAGATACTAGTCTCTGCTTATGCATCAACATATCCATGTTTTAACACAATACTGCAAAAAATGAACTTGAAAAAATATTTCAAGTTTATTTTCACAATAAATCATGTCGATTTAAAAATATAACACTAGATTTTTCAAAAATAAAAGATAAAAAAGATAAAGAGACTTCACTCTTAAATTCAAAGTTTAAAGCTGCCTTCAAAGTATATAATCGTATTTTATTCTTAAGAAACTTTTTGCATTACTTGTCACATCATATATATGGAATGTAATAATGAATCTTTATTTTCTGGTGAATCTGAACAGTAAATTTGGTTTCCTTACGTTTAAGTGAAAACTTGCAAGATCTTGTTGGAAGAAACAATGGACCATATTTTTATGGGAAAGTTAAAAATCAAATACAAGAGCATCAATCAGAAAATAAGCATTCTGCATTGTCCACTTGCATTTTGAATATGACATGTCAGGAACACATTTTTTAAACAGGAAACCCTTAAAAGAAACAAGCGAGAACCACAACAAAATTGACCTCGGAAATCAATGGGGCTGAAAATTTGAGTTCAGCTTTAGCGGAAAAGCTTCTCAACGGCAATGACCGTTGTTGGTTCCAATGTCCATTTTTTCAGGTTGTCTAGAGAATTTTTGGTTCAGGATTTATTTCGCCATTGTTTCTTTTTCTCTTTTACCCTTGTTAGTTTCCCATTCAGGAAATATTAAATTTATTAGTTCGTAATTTATATGTTTAATAAATAACACATCATTTTGAATGCATAGTAATTTTATAGCATTTTTATGTATCTTTATAAGTCTAACTCGCTTAGAAAGAAATCCGATGCAAAGAAATTTTCACTACAACAAAGCTAGTTCGATGTTCTAGCTATATTCCGTCAGCACAGCGCTTATAGCGGAAATACTTTTTCGAAGATCTTTAGATGCAAGGAACATTAAATAAATTAAATTTTGATGACTTGAATTCAGCTTCTATCCAATATATATTCGAAATTGAAAAAAAAAGAAATAATATATACAAAGTGACATACACATATATAGCAATGTATTTGGTATTTCTCACAATAAATATTGTACCTTTTTTATATATAAATACAGTTTGTTATATATATATATATATATATATATATATATATATATATATATATATATATATATATATATATATATATATATATATATATATATATATATATATATATATATATATATATAAGATATCATGAAAAAAGTACTTTACTTTAAGAATTCATTTTAAACTCAGTTTAATTCTGAAGAATAACAATATGCTAAAAATTTATTTACATTTAAAAAATGTGTAACTTGATTGTTATTCTTAAAAGGAAAAAACCGACTTCGTGGGAAAATAGTTTTAATTCCGCTCATAAAAGTTTCTTCAAATATTTATAAATTTTCTATATATATATGTATATACATAAAAGAAGCTTAGTTTAAGTCATCAAAATTAAATAATTTAATTTAATCAGCAATTACCCGTATTTTATGTAATCAATTAAGTGTTGCAGACTAAGACATTATTATTTTTAACAATATTCAGATTTAAAGTTTTTCTAAATATTCAGTGACACACATTATAGCGATTGCTGAATAATTGTTTTGAGAAGATTTATTTTAAGTAATATTAAAAAGTTTCATATCTTTAAAAGCATATTCTTAAAATGATTCATGCATATACTGTGCAAGAAATAGCTTTTTCCAGCCCCAATTTCACCAAAAGGAAGCCTCTAAAAACTGCACTATATTCATAAAACATGCTTGTCATAAACAATTTTCTGTAAATAATAACAAAAATTTTGATGTAAAAAGTTGAAATAATGTATTGAAATACGTAAAAAAATACATATTTAGCTGTTACGTTACACATAATATTGCTTAATTTATTAATTCAAATGTATTTCATATGGTATTTTATTCTTACTTATAAATAAAATGCAATTATATATCTAAGACAGATAAATTTATTTCGGAAGCACATTTATCTATTTATAATAAATACTGGAAAAATTATTTGTCAAATATTAGCTTTTTCTTAGAAAAAATTCAATTATTTAATTTACATATTCTTCAAATAGTTATAACCAAAAAAGAAATCAACTTTTAAGCTTTTAAGAATTAGCGAAAAAGTTTTTGAAATCCCTATGCTTAATTTGAGGATTAAGAGATTATATATATACAAACATATATATATATATATATATATATATATATATATATATATATATATATATATATATATATATATATATATATATATATATATATATATATATAACTATTTATTAACATAAATGAAAGTTTTAGCTAATATTTTTATAAAATAATCACAATATACGCAAAAAGTAATAAATCCGTTGAATGTGAAGTATATGAAAAAACCCTATATAAAGGCAAAAAGAATTTTTCTTTTCTTCAGTGAAAAACAAATTTTATACCTGCTGTATTTATTTATTTATTTTAAATATTTTCATTGTAATAAGATACTTTGATTGTAAAAATAATGTTCACTCTCAAGGATGATTTAGAAGAAATAACTGACTTGAATGATGTTTGGTAGTAGTTGAAAAACTTATATACATAAATTTTATTGCTTTATAAAAGTAATTTAAACCACACACATAGATTATTAAACTTACGTTGATTAATCAATATATTGAAAAACTAATTAAAATTAGTACATAACAGATTAAAAAATTTTTTCTCAATTGAAATTTTCATGAACTTTGAAATATTAGGGAAATACATATCTGTGTCGTACACCAATAAATATTCGCCAAAACGGAAAAAAATTTCCTTATAAATTTTATCTATATATAACAGTATATATTATTGTTTTCAAAATCTGACAATTATACATTATAAATTGTATAATTAGAGGTCATGAATATTAAAATATGCTTGGATTATAAGTCGTGCAATAGTTCACTGGCAAATTTACTTAATTTCACAGATATTATACAAATTATTTTAACTAAAATAAATAATGCGTTTTAAAATAATAATGAATTCAACTGGATTTCATTTTTACTATTTTCTCAGTCCATACATGTTATCTTTTATTCTATACCCACCTTTATATTTATTATTTTTATAAGGAGAAAAGTATTTATAATGGAATTTAAAATAAATACCATGTGTTTTCCAATAACTTTTTTTCACTAACCCTATAAAATTTTGTTAGAAAAGATTTACTTATGAAAACAAATATATATTGAAAAAAAAACCACGATTCGTGTCTCATAAGCAACCATTTTTATGAAAAGCGAACATGATATTCATAGATCAGCAAATATCATAATTATTATAATTAATTTGAAATTTGTATCAGTGTATATAATTACAAAAATGCATATTTATGCACTATATAAATTTAATTAGAAAAAATTATAAGAATAATCTGTATGATTCATTTATTACAAAATAAGGTATTCACTCATGATTATTTTTTATCTGAAATGAATTTTAAATAAATTATTTTATAGATAAAAATTTTTTGTTAACTGTGTGAAAATGTAGTGCTTACCTCTTCCTGTCACGTCATGCGGCACGAGAATATCTCACAGAAACAAATCCGTCCTTCTCTGTTATGAAAACTGAAATGCAAAACAAGAGTAAGGAGAACTAAACAGGTTGCGAGCGAGCGCATGCGTAGAAAGGGGTGAATGGATTGGATGTGTATAACTGTTTCCGAACACATTCTTTTAGTTATGGGAACTCCATACATAAACGGCTTTCTCATTTGAAACAATCAAGCGAGACATCTTAGAAAAGCGTTTGCATATATCTTTCTTTGTTTGTGTGTGTATATACATATATATATATATATATATATATATATATATATATATATATATATATACATATATACATATATATACACACACACAATAAATCTCTCTTCGTGTGCCTTCTTTTAAAATATATTTTAAAACTCTCCGATAAAGGCTATTTCTTTGAACTTTAAAATGGGAAATTGTTTTAAATACACTCGTGTCCTTAAATTAAGGATAATGCAAGTTCAGGCAAAGAAAGAGACAGAAGTAAAACAAACGTGACTTATTTGTAAAGTGTATTTATTAAACAAAAAAAAGGTAAAGAGCAAAAAAGATGCTATATGTTTGACATCATTAATAAAAATTGCGAATTTTACTCCCTGGAGCAAGTTTCAAAAAAAGAACCCATTTACAAAAACTAATATAACATGATTGCTATGATGGGTAATGCATAGAGTATGCACCCCAGACGATGCAATACAGGCCGTACAACGCCTAGGCATGCTGAGTATCAAATTATCGATCTGATCTTGGGGAATATTACACCACTCACATTAAGCCATGCATTCCGGTGTTCCGGTAGACATGTGGGAGGGGTTTGATAGTCTGCAATTCGTCGGCCAAGCATGTCCCACACATTCTCTATTAGTTCAGATTAGTTCTGGAACCCAGAATAACTCCTCTACAAACGAGCAATCCTGCAACACTGTAACGGTATCGTTCAATGGTGTTCTCCTTTTAGTAACGGGTACCTGGCTCTCTCCATATGACAGTCCGGTGAGAATCAGACTGTAAGCTAAACCTGGACTCTTTGGAAAACATCACACCAGACCACTGTTGCGGTGTCCACAATGCATGCTCTCTACTCCATGCTAACCGCTGGCGACAATGAGTTGTGGTAAGTGGAACACATCTGACAGGCCTACGAGTATATAGACTAATGTGCCCTAAGCGTCTATACACGGTCTGCCTTGAAACTGTCATACCGGTAGCAGAAGAGAACTGACGAGACAGGTCTGATGCTGTGATCCGTCTGTTTCTTTTGGGAGTAACTGCCAAATACCGGTCCTCATTCGGCGTTGTAACACGGGTGCGACCTGTGCTGTAACGTCTACTCACATTACCATCATCTTGGAACCGTTGCCAAAGCCTGGAGATGATACTCTGGGCGATTCCAAGTTCCTCGGATACTTTCACATTCCAGACGGCCAATAATTCTACCACTTAAAATATCATCCAAATACTTTCTTTGTGTCATAACTATGCGGTTATTGCACTGAAAGGCTTTTGAACAATTTTACTTCTTTGCAACCATTCCTTATATACCCCTCTCTTACACTTTCGTCATTATGACGTACTATCGGCGCCATCTGGCGGTTTCTTGTAATTTGCATATTATTCTTCAAGATGTGTGTGATAATTCTACGTGTGAAATTATTATTTTAGAATTTAATTTCTGTGTGATTCTGAATTATTCTTAATTTATAGAAATGAGTGTGTATAAACTTCTTTATAAAGCTTAATTTAAAGAATGATTCAATACCCCACCTAAAATTGTTAAATATATCAACAATAAATATTTGGAACGACGAAATTAGCAAACCCGCAATAATGTACGATTTTAATTACTAATGCCACTTCGCATTATTTGGAACGCTACATGAATCTTCCTTTTATCCTAAGCCTAATGAGATAGATATCCACTGATAAGCTATATTGAATGTTCATAGCATTATATCTTGTCTTTGCTCAAATGTAATGAGATATGTATAATGTGAGAACGTGGGCCGTCATAATGAATTTTTCTAAGATGGATCGTTTTCTCTTGTTACCACTGGTATATTTATTTGAAAAATTATAATATTTAATCCATTTCATTGTTGTTTCCTTTTTGTCTCACTTTTCTTCCGTATCGTGGTAATTATTATTTTGTGTGATATTTAAAATGTTTTCCGACTTTTGTATAACCATGCATTTAATTTTATATATCTTGCGGGGGGATACCTAGCTACTTATAATCTAACGGCTCTGTTAACATCATATGCATTACCAGATCTTTCCTGGTACATCAATTTAACCAGATTCTTTTGAATATATACTTAATTCTAAAGGTATTGATAAAATAATGTAGATATTAAAGTATAACAGTTGAGAGAAAGCAAGACCGATTGAAATATTCAGAACTAATAAGGATGCATTTTACGTTTTAATTTGAGAATATTGTGTGCCTGTACATATTCCTTATTTAATTTTATTCAATTCAATAAATTCCTTTATCTAATAACTTGAGCTCCAATAATGTTAATGATAAAACACAGTTGCATAAATATCTAGAATATAGCATAAATTATTGGTAGTAATATTCTTCATCGTAACATAACACATGCGATTAAAAGAATTTTCTTTGAAAGATTTTACATTTTAATAATTTGATATTTCATGACATTCATAAATTTTCTTCTTCCTAGTTGTTAAACAATTGTAAAGTCGCAGAACCTCTATCCTCAGAAAAAGCTCTCTATATACTTTTCTGATTGTATTAATAAATTATTTACCAAAACTGATGCATAAAAAAAAATATTGATTTAAAAAAAAACTAAGCTTCAATGAATTCTGAGTGACTCAATATCAACAGCCTTAATAAGCTTATGAAATGCTAATTACTGTTTTAAGCATGTTATTCATAATGTAGAAGTATACGATACAGTAAATTTCTTTTATTTATCACTTCGAACGCAAAAATATAGTAAACTCATACATCAATAAAGACACTTCTCTCATGTAACATAAATAAATTCATTTACACTACTGGCCATTAAAATTGCTACACCAGGAAAGCGTCACACCACACACGTGAAATTTGCATGACAGGTAGAACTTGCTGTGATATGCAAATGATTAGATTTTCAGCGCATTCATACAAAGCAGGCGACAGTAGCGACATCTACAATGTGTATAAAACCAGAGATTTGACAGCAGTTTTCTCATACTCAATTTCCGTTTCAACGTTGTTTTCGGCAAAGAAAGTTGTTGTAATGCCTCGTGTAAGAAGAAGAAATGCCTATCAGCACGTGTCTGACTTTCATCGAGGAAGGATCATAGCCTACCGGGATTTGCGGTTTATCGTGCCGCAATATTGCTGCTCGCGTCGGTCGAGACCCCATGACTGTTAGCAGAATATGGAATCGATGGGTTCAGGACAATCATACGGAACGTCATGCAGGATCTCAGCGACCCCCATCACTAACAGCAGAGAAGACAGACATCTTAGCCGCATGGTCACAAGGGATCGTACAGCCACGTCACGAACCCTGAGTCGAGAAATGGAGTCATTTGCATGGCAACAAGTTTCTGCTCGAACAGTTCGACGACGTTTGCAGCAGCATGGATTGTCTGCACGGTGACCATGGCTTCGGCTACCATTGACGCTGTGTCACAGACAAGAGCGCCTTCAATTGTGTGATCAGCGACGAGCCTGGACGCGGAAATGGCATCACGTCATCTTTACAGATGAATCTCGGTTCTGTATACAGGACCATGATGGCCGCATCCGTGTTTGGAGGCATCGTGGAGAACGCGCATTGCCAGCTTACATTGGACATCGCCATACTGGCCCATCTGCTAGAGTGACAGTATGGGGGTGCCATTGGATACACGTCTCGATCACCTCTTGTTCGCATTACCGGCACTTTGAACAGCAACCGTTACATTTCCGATGTGTTAAGGCCCATGGCTCTGCCCTATCTTCGAGGCCTCCTTAATGCTTTGTTTCAACAGGATAATGCACGACCACATGTTGCCCGTACTGTTCTGAACTTCCTTGATACAGAACAGGTTCGACTGTTACCCTGGCCAGCACGTTCTCCTGATCTGTTACCAATTGAGAACGTGTGGTCAATGGTTGCCGAGCGATTGGCACGCCATCACACACCATCCACTACTGTCGATGAACTGTGGCATAGTGTTGAAGCTGCATGGACTGAGATCCCCGTACATGCCATATACAATCTCTGTTTCACTCCATGCCTAGGCGGATAAATGCTGTTATTGCAGCCAGAGGTGGCTGCTCTGGGTACTGATTTCTCAAGATCTATACATCCTAATTTCCTGTAAATTTAATCATTTGTTCTTTCCACTATAATGTATGTGTCCAATAAATATCGTTCTGTTAATTACATTCCTTCTTGGTGTAGCAATTTTAATGGCCAGTATAGTGTATCTTTCACTACAACAGAGAAGAGGTAGTAAGCTCGTGTCATTAATCAGAAAGGACGGAATTCTAACCACAATCCATCTAAAAACCATAGTTATTAATAACCATAATTATTATATAACAAAAGCCATTGCAGGTTATAATAAATCTATGAAGTAATGGTATTGAATAACTCTATGGAGTAAGGAGTTCAATGCAATAGATGCAATGTAAATAATTAAAGGATGCAAATTCTGCTTTCAGATCTTATTTTAAAGAGAGTCAAAATTACAAATTCTGATTACGTCTTTTATCACAGCTTGTCATAAAGAGAATAGCATATTTCACACTTAAAAATAAATACTAAAGACTTTAAAACTATTTTCTTTCGAGAGAGAAAATTAAATTTGTTTCAATTAAACTTTAGTTTTCCACATTAAAAACGCGTCTTTTTTATTAGTATTTCCTTCCAAGATACTTAAATCTTATCATCTGAAAATGAGCTTATCAAGTTGAAACGTCGATCTAAAGTAACAAACGATTCTCACTTTAGAATTTAACTGCTATAGAGGAAATAAATAAATCTAAAGTTGATCCACATCTACCATGGATGTCAATGTGGGACAGACTAATGAAATTTCTGAATAATGTCCAGAAGAATTTCTCGTTAAATTGTTAACATTTTGCGATAACCACATTCGGTTAATGAATTCCAAATGGATTTATGATCAGTTAACCAATGCAAGAGAGAAAGAAGCAACGGAAATCGTTGTTGTCTATGTATCATATGAACTATACATGTTGATAACAAAAGATCCAAGAGAAACAGAGGAATGGTACCCCGAATAATAACGTTCTGTAGTGGATATAGGATAAGTAAAGGTAAAATGCCATTGTTGCTCTAAACACGTTTAAGGTTTTTAAATCAGTTAGAAACGAAACTCGTAGATAAAGAATTCGACCTCAAACAATGCCGTTCGAGTTCGGCGTGATTACATTCGGATTTGATGTGCTGGATAAGAGATAAGTACGAGCGTAAATTTCACTTTCAATCATTTACAGAACGGGAATTTCAACAGTGTGTGCGAATCACATGCTTGATACTTGATAAAGATACATCCAAATAAAATTAAAACTGCTTCCTAATATTGACTTTGACGTTTATTATTCATTTTCGCAAATATTGTCTGTCACGATTCATACATGAAGAAAGTTTTGCTCATCTAAACAACCTTTTTTCAATCCAATAGTATGAACTCTCTCAAACTTTGAAATACACACATAATCAAGCGACTGTCAGATAAACATAACAATAGAGGAAAAAGACACCCACAGCCATAATATAACATATTTTGATTACTATACAAAGAATCATTACTGATTATGCAAGATGAATGCATTAGAACTAACTTTTTCATTTATTAGACATCCAATTTTAATCAATTTCATGTTCAGTAAAAATGTGTATAAATATGAAATTTTTCTTACAGACAATCCCTGCTTGATTCACTAAATGTTTCTGGTATAAAAGATACATGTTAATAAACTTGATACACTACCTTTAGATAAAAAAAAAGAAAGAAAAATGATAGGTACAAATAACTGAACGTCCTATAATTAATAACTTAAATTTGTGAAAACATTTTTCAAAAAATAAATACTTCATC
The DNA here is from genome assembly GCA_037975125.1 of Latrodectus hesperus. Taxonomy (NCBI): domain Eukaryota; kingdom Metazoa; phylum Arthropoda; class Arachnida; order Araneae; family Theridiidae; genus Latrodectus; species Latrodectus hesperus. Next base: position 76,452,507 of record CM075859.1, on the reverse strand, counting down.
ATTACATAAAAAAGAGCTATAGTAGATTCTTCAAAGCATCACAGGTTCACAATAAATTTTATTTGACATACACTTTTTTTCACTTTTTTAACAGAAAATTCAAGACTTCTATTATGAAAAAATAAAATGAACTTGACAGAATATTGCCAAGGATGCATTCAAATATAACTATGAATTTAGTTCAAAAACTCCAATTTATTTATCATTACAAAGTTCAAATTCACTGAAGAAAATTTTTGATTTAAAACAAATATATTTAAATTTGAGCATTATAAAATCAGTTAACTAATTTAAAATGAAAGTTTCACATTTAAAATTTTTTCATTATTTACACTTTACGAATTCTAAAACCAAAATTTAACCCAATTGGGAAGATTTTGATAATGCTTGTGGCATGTTCAAGATTAGAATATGTAGATAATTCCAAGGACATTAAATGTTTATGCTTATTCTCAACTTGAGTGGAACATATATTTACTATCAACGCAAAGTTATGAAATACAATCCAAAATTTCATTTTAGTTTTGATAAATGAACACCTTAATTTATGCATTCTTAATCATACAGCTATAGATCAGCATATTTCTCAAGTTCTTTGATGCATTATAGACTAAGATGATGAATGTAAAATGATACACTGTACAATGTTTTGGCCATTTTTGAGAAAAATGATTGTTTCCTTAAATACATATTACCAATACTTTTGTAATCATTTGCATTAGGGATAGGTTTGGTGAACATTTATGACCAGCCCACTGCAATTAAGAGCAAATACACATAAAAATTGCAAGAAAATACATCATTTAATGCTACTCATGTCAGATTAAGTTGTAGGAAATTTCCTACCTCTAAGTTCAAAATTAAAATTCCTAGTAAGAGAATACTATCATTGTTTTAAATGAAAGTTTCATTAACAATGTTATGACTATAAACTCAAAAGAGTTTGCAAGTATATAACTTGTAGACACAATAGAGCTAAGTAAAAATCTATCATTCTGATATTTTTATTTTGAGTAAAAAACTAAGAAAAACAATATCTAAAGATAATTATTGAAAGTTCATCGATGTATTTGTACAATACAATCAAAATGCTTACCAAAAACAGATGAAATGAATAATTTAAAAAAACAAAATTATGATTTAACCTGTATATTTTATCATGAGTCTAACACCAATTTTATTGAAGGAGAGCACAGGAATTTCAATTTCTACAAATTTATAAACTATTATCAGGAATAAGGATATTTTAGTAAATATAAATTTAAATATAAAAGCGTAATATATGTGTGACTAAGCATTTGAACTCACAAATTTCATAAAATTTCCGACCAAAAAAGCGACAGTTTGATATAGTTTTGAACGAAATTAAATTTAAAACTAAGCCAAATTACAACTGAATTGTGATTAAAATAAAGAAAAAATTCAATTGGAAATATTTTTAGTTACTTTTGTGCAGAAAAAACCGTCTATTAAGACTGTCTCCAAAATTTCACAAATCAGGCAATATCTTGCAATTTTCTATATTAACATAAAAAGAACTCATCCAAGCTGTAACTGAATTAAAACCAAATAATAAAATGAATTAACTGAACCATATTTTCAGCAAAAATACTAGGGAAAAGATTAGTTTTCAACGAAAAGTTTATAAACTCAACAAAGTGATAATCACTTCTAAATATAAAACTGTTTCACTAAAATATCTCCAATGTAGTAAACTAGGGTAATAATGGAAGATTTGTTTTATTTTTTCAAAAATAAATACCATATCAAGCATTTCTTAAAATGACAAAACTATTTTATAAAATATATAAAATTAACGAAGACACACAAGTCTAAGGTATCGTTTTATTGAATTTTACACATTAAAACGGTTTAAGCTGCTCTTCCTCAGCTTTATAAAAAATGACAATCATAAAATGCACAGTTCAGTTACGAACGAGTATTTTAAATAGATACAATAATTTGAGATGAAAGCCCATTGAAAAAGCCAGGTATATATTTTAGAAGATATTAAAAATGACAGGACTCTAAAAAATGTGTCCTTTACAGCATAAAATAACAATGCCTATTTTGTAATGTTAATAAATATAAGAAAATAATTACAACATGTAAAATAAAATATAAACAAGCACACATATTGTGGAATGCAAATTTAAATATATTTTTCACAAAAGCTTTGCTTATGAGTTATATTGCAAAATGATATTCACAGAGAAAGTTTCTTTCATGCTAAGGTCAAATGTGTCTCATTTAAAATGTAAAAACAAAAGCACCATAAATGATTTAAATACAACTGATTTTTTAACATAAAATGATTTAATAGGATTTATGAAACATTTTTACAACTGACAACTACGTTGTGACGTGCATAGATTTTTGGTCCTGATTACATTTTTAATGTTTTAAAATACTGCTTCACTCGAGCAAATTTGATTTTGTACATATTTTTTATTAACAACAATAAGAAACATTTTTTAGTCTATATAAAATTCATTTTAAAGCCCACAGGCATTTTCAACTCAAAATATAGGAAAGTTGTATACAACATGATGATTTATAAATACAATGATACAACTTCAAATATTCTTGAAAGAATATTTAATAATCTATGATGCTTGATCACCCACTTTAGCATGTCATGATATGCTATTATATGAAATGTCAAGAGATGTCTATTCTTCAAATAGTAATCTATGATTTCTTAGTCACTGAACAGAAGAACATTGCATGGCACAGGGGGAGGGTAGCTTTTGTTTCAGTTAAGCTTTCAATCATGAGGCCTAGATAATTGGGAGAGGCACTGAGCTATTGTCCTGGCAGATTCAACAGGAGACATAGCTAAATAGGCTAATTCTGGTTCAAACCTTCTCACATACCTGAAAAACAAAAAATAACACATTTTATATTTTATACTGTTCAATAGGTCATAATATTCACAAAAAGTAATTTTTCAAAAATGTTTAAAAAAATTCAGTTCCAATTTTACAAATATACTGAAGTGCAGAAGAGTAAATTCAAATATTACTTCTCCATAAAAGCCTAATGCATGTAAATACAATTTAGTAGAAAAATATATTATTATAAAATTTAATAGCTCAACTATTGTTTTCATAATAATTACCATATTAATGTAAAAGTATTTTATTGGTTATTTTTTTAGAATATGAAAAATTAAGAGAAACCATATATCTTTGGTTTCTTTTAATTATTAAAACAGCTATGATTAAAAATTTTCAAACCACTATCAAGAAAAAATAACATATTAATAAGCAAATAATTAATTTAGGTAATTAAATCAGTGATAAAATGCCAAAAGGCTAGAATACTGGATGTACAAACTTTCACAATTCAGTTAACATGTGCAAACAACTATTTTTCTTCTATAATATTTTATCTCATGAAATCCAAATTTTCCACTGCATAAATAACAATTTTTAATATAACTTATCAAATAATTTATTTTTACTTACGTTCTTGCTAAAGAACTATGTGTCACTAAGTTCCTAAGGATGAGGGCACTTGTTAAACGAATGCTTTTAGTTAATGCATTCTCCTTTTCTTCCTAGAAATAAAACAATAAATAAAAATTAAAAAATTTCCACTAAAAATATGAAGCCAATATGTATTTATTACTGTATCAGTATGCCTAATAGCCACAGAATATACTTCACTTGTAAATGTTTCAACTGTATTTGCAGTTTATTAATTTATAGAAATCATTCTTGATTCAATATAATTTTTAAACTTCTCAACAGGATCGTTTTCCAATGCAGTATTCCAAATTGTATTATTTGGAATATCCTGTTCACACACAAATAATATTAAATCCATATAACTAAGCAATTAAAAATTTGTGATCAGGTGTTTTGCCCTTCTTCATGCCTTATGTTTGCAGAATTTCTCATCTAAAGCTATTCATCCAGTACACACAACATCCACATATAAGAAGATTACATTTTTGAATTTTTTTTTCATTATGGTAACAATACTTAACGACTTAGACAGTGAAATTGTATCTTATATATTCTTGCCAATTACTCAACTGTTTTATTTATTTTGAAGAATTAGTGCCTTCAAGAAAAAATTTACAAGAGAAGAAGCAAACACAAAGTTCTTGTTTAATTACTGATATAACTCTATCCAATTTAATCTAGTGGGCATTTCTATAGAAGCTTTTACTGTTGGTCAAGGCATCCATAATTTTAACAAAGTTACCAGATATTTCTGAGAATGTGATTTGTATCCAAGATACAGAAGCTTCAAATTCAACAAACAATTTGAAAAATTTACCTAATGAAAATTAAAGGGTCTGATTTTTAAGGGTTATAATAGTTTTCATTAAATAACAATCAATATCATTTTGATGTAGCTGTTTTAATATATTTTTAAGATTAATTTTCTTTAAATATATACTATCTACATTTCTTTTCCCATGAATACTACCTTTCAGATTTTCAATTTCAATCTCCATGTTTATTTTCTCATTTACTGTCTTTCTTACATTTAGATTTTGGGGAATGCATTTTTATTCTGTCAACTCTGCTTTTCATAATATGTTTACAACTCATTCCTTTTTTATATGTTACATGACTTTTTATACAGAAGCTATTCCATACAGTATTGTAAACCTTATTTCTATTATATATAATTTAAATAATTCACTGTATATGTTACATTTACTACTAAATATGAAAGTAGATTGATTAACCAAAAAGGCAATATATTACTACCTAAAAATAAGTGTTTAACATAAATACACCAACTTAAAGCAAGTTTTCTAGAATTACAAAATATTAGTGATTCTATGAAATATATTGGTTTTTATTAGCTTGCCTTCCATGAAAAAAGTTTAGATAAGATTAAGTTCCACAAAAAGAAAAATAATTGTGCTGTGGCACTAAACATACTCAAAAAAGCCCATCTTTTTAATAGAAAAATAAAATTTTACATTACTTTTACATCAGCAATCACAAAAATTAAAGAAGATTGTAAAAGCAAGACTACTAATAATAAATAATGCTAATAGTTTAACTAAATGAATTTGGTTAATAAACTAATATTATTAATTATAATAGCTTATTTCTATCAACGAATGATCATATCACATTCATCAGATCATCTACAGATCCTAAACGAATTCCAGCAGCAGTTTGAAGTTTTCCAAGAATCCTTAATCTTTCAATGAATTGCCAATATAAATAGTAGATAATAAGAATCAGTATTTTTCCAGTAGTCAATAACTGATACTTTTGTTAGGCATCAACAAAAGAATTAAATGGGTCTTCTCTAATTACAGATTATATTGCTGAAACCTATTTTGTACATTATATCAATGACATGCTTACCATGATAGATTAGTTTTTTTTTTTAAATTTTTCTATCATCAAATTGTTATTTGCAGAAAATTTGAGTTTAACAGAAGCCTGACCATGAATAGTAAAAACAAATTAAGTTGTTTCTATAAAATGGGAATAATTTTGTCTCTTTAACAGCAATTTGTTTGTTTGTCGCTCAATGGTCATTTTTTGCACATGAGGGCTAATTAGACTGGGACTTAATGTTTAAATTGGATTCCAAACCACTACAAACATCCATGCTGAAGGTGGGATTCGAACCCAAGAACTGTTGAACCGAAGGCCAGAGCTCTTTAACAGCAAATTAAATCAAAAGAATAAACTATTTTCAATAAAATCAAAATAACATTTTAAAACAATATGGAAGCAAATAGTTCTAATAATTTAAACTCTAGGAAACAAAACCATGTTGATTAAATATGTATTGAAGTACAATCACAAAATAAGCTCCAGCATTTATATCAAATTACTTGATTAGTTACTTATCACAATTGAAAGATCAAAAAATGAATTTTTTGTACCACAGAATAAAACAATGCACTCTTCTGTTAATGTTTCAATATGTTTAATGTTAAAAATGTTTCCAACATTAAAAATGATTTACATAAAAAAAATTCGATCTTTTTTTTTTTGGACTCAACTTACTCATAATATAGTCAATATTATATCTAGGGGAAACACAAAAACTAATTAAAATTTCTTTTGAAGCATTTCATTAGAAATTTCGAGAGAGAAAATGAGAAATTTATGTCAACAATTTTATAAAACGAAAAAGCTAAAAAATATAAAGAAACATTTCTAGGAGTTATTGACTAATCTCCAAGAGTTTTCAGGATTATGAAAAAATAATCTAATTCCAGTATTAATACCAACAAAGAATTCCAGAATTTTCTAGAAATTGAACAAACTTCAAGTTATGATTTTTGCAGAAAGAACACAATTTCGTTAATCTTAATTTGAGGATGGACTCATCCAACTCAAAAGTCCAGATTAAGAGGAATAAACTTTATGTAAGTAAAACAAGTTTTAGTTGAATGAAACATTAAAAACATTTTTATGACTCATATATATATATATATATATATATATATATATATATATATATATATATATATATATATATATATATATATATATAACCATAAGATAAAAAAATACATCTTATTTGAAATTGTAATTTTATTGATTGTTAGGTCAACATTTTTTATTAGTCTAATTTTTGGAAATCAATTCTAGTCAGCAATTTATATTCACAAGAATGTAAGGTTAATATAACTGAGAATCCATAAGAAGTTTTAATAGCTACATTTTACTATTTCAAATCTACTTTAATCATGATATAAAAGAATTAAGTTTTATACAGGTACAACAATTTAAAGATATTTATATTTATAACACAGGCATAAATCTAAAGAAAATAAATGATATTGTTTTTATAATATTAAATAATAATCTATTATTATAAATAACATTTATCTTTTTGGAGGGAAAAACAATTACTCATTTAAATATTTTTACCCAATGCAATATGATCATACTACAAATATGTAAGTATTGTATAATTCAGACAAAAAGTCAGCATTGATTCATAGGAAAATAGTCAAAAGAAAATTTTCAAAATATTCATCAGAATAAAAGTTTACACATGAAAAATAAATAAAACTGTAGGAGATACAAGAAATTGTAGATTTGAAAAGAGCACACCGAAGAAGCCTTTTTTCCCCTGCAAAATAAGATATCATATATAGTGGAATATATATAGTGGAATCTAGTGATAGTAAACAGGATTGATAAACAGGACCATATTCTAACAACATACAGAGTGTTTGGAGATATTAGTTTGAAGTTGGAATGAAAATAGGCTGTTAATGTAAGACTTTCTCTTGTCAGAAATTATTTATCATACCTGTATTTGTTGGTCAGAAGAAAATATTCATTAGTAAACACAGAATAGAACTAAGTGATTTTTGCAAAAAAGAATCCAATTGATAGACCATTAACTAAATATCAGAGTATAATCCAAGATGAGAAGATGAACAAAAGGTTTTTGCTGGAAATATTTAATTTTTCATGATCTGGGGAAGATTCATAGCAGGAAAATAGACACAGTAAACTTTTTCTCAGGAAAGAGAAGAATTCATATCCCTGTTCTAAACTAGCTCTTCCAAACAACTAATGAACAATTTAAGAACTACAAAATTGTATATTAAAGAACTATTTAGTACTTAATAGCTAAATTAAAAGATAAGATCTTTGGTAATTCTTAAAATCTGAGGTTAATTTATAGTATATTCGTTTTAAAATTTTGCACATAACTTGTTTAAATTGTGAAAAATCAAGCTACAGAAAATCAAACTTTTATAGCGCATTTTCTAGTTTGGAAAATAATTTCTTGTTCTTTGAGTAATGTATCAGAGCAATGACTAAAAAACAATATTTGAAGTCTTAAATCATAAAATACCAATTAATGTAATTTAATTATATATTTTTAATATATCTTAAAGGTATGCAATTTTAATTACAGCAAATTGTGTAACAAAATAATGCAAATTTAAATGTATTCAGTAAATTATATATTTGAAATTCTTGTTTTGTCCAGCACTATAGGAAGATAAAAATTTATAATACATTAGTTTATTTTACATACTTATTCATCTCTTTATTGATTTCTTACTATATGCATATTAATTCTTATGTAGAATTAATAATCATTATGTAAAAAATAAATCATAATTTTATTATAATAATTTTTGATAAGCTTAAAAAATTTGAAAAATATTAAGATGTTGAATTTTCATTGTTTACTACATTATTCAGAAACGCTTGTTATTGTTACAAGAAAGCTTGACATAAACAAAGAACATCATAAAAATTTAAAGAGAAAAAATTTAATATATAAGTTAAGAATCTCAATCAATTCATCAAATGAAATTCCCAAGACTGAAGGAAAAAAAATAAATAAAAACATTCCTTTCAAAGCTGTTGTTTTATCATAAGAAAAATAAATAAATTAAAACTGTAAAATTCTCAATGAACTGATTCTCAATTAAAAATTTAAAATTGTACAATCAATCCGAAAATTTTGAATTTTGATTTGAAACTCACTGAAAGTTCCTTGGGATTGATATACTGAAGGGCATGCCTCCTTATTGCTAAGAAAGCAGCATCAGGAGCATAACCAGGATGTGGGGGTGGCATTTGAGGTGCTGAAATGGTTGTTTTGCCTTGCTGGGATAACTGCTTCCTCCGCAAAGCTTGGATATGCAGAACTTTTTCATTACAATGCCAGTCCTGCAGATAACAAACATAAAATAAAGTCAATCTTAAATCTTTCTTTTTCAAAAGTGAAACTTAGATGGGGAAAAAGAAATCAATAACAAAATAAAAATAAATTATTAATTTTTCATTCAAAAATTATTTTGCAGCAAATCTTTAGGAAATAAAGTGAAAAATAATTTCATGCTAGGAAATAAAAAATTAAAATACATGCAAATTTGCATGCAAATAATATTAAAAAAATAAACAAAAAAATTAATAAACAATATGCTTTTAATATTTCAAGCTTCCAAGCAGTTATCCCTTACAAAAAGTGCATTGTTTAGTTCCATTGATGCCATATAAAAATCAGATTTTGTAGTTACAGAAATGAATATTTGCTTGATTATTAAGGATTTCAATTATGTGCACTATAACTAAATGAATAGGAATACTAATTATTACTAAACAAGATAAAAAAAACCAGTGTCCTTTTATATCATAAAATATTAAAATGACAGAAAATCTTCTTTTGGAATCAAAACAACTGCAGAAATATTACTTACAGAACCAAAGTTATATTAATGACTTAGAAGATTTGTAAGTTTCTTAAAATGATTTTTTCCATTTTGTACTATATATAATCTGAATGAAAAATATCTTTTTATAAGCTATACTCTTAACAGAAGAGCAAAAACACAAAACATCAAAACCAAATCATTAATGATGTAAAAAACACTGAAAATTTAAATAATAAATTTACACAGGTGTACATTTTAATTTCGAATCGGATAAAGCAGAAAATTGGGAATCGCGTGATAAAATAGCAATCCTAAGGACCATTTCATGTCAATCACAATACAAACTAATTACGAATAATTCATTATAAAAATAACAATGAAAGTTTCAAAGAATATACCAATGTTTACATTATAAAAATACTGATTTTTCATTATAAATTTAAAGTTGAGAATGAGAAATCTAAAATTAAAATATCTACAAAAAATATTTCTTCAATATTTGCAGAAAAATTTATTATTTTTTGATAACTTTTTCTTCATTAATTCAATGCTTCTAGGAGAAAAACCAATATAACCTTAAATTATTATGTAAAAGTATATAAAAAGTGCAACTAATCACCTCCTAAATGTAAAATATTCCATCAATTCAAAAAGATATACCCCAAGCAATTTTTGTCTATTCTTAAATTTTCACAGCTATAAAAGTAGTACTCTAGATACTAATAAACACTTACCTTTTATTATGAATTTAAATAATTCTTTCAATAAAGTGAAAAACACTAGAAAACTATTGTTACATTAATCTTTTTAATTCTTCCGGATAATATTAATAAAACTTTTATAATATTTTCAGGACAGAATTAAACATTACTAAAATAATAATTCATTCTACACAAAGCTTAACAAAAAACAAGCAAATAAGTAGGTATATTTTAAAAACTATCCTACTTATACACTTAGAAGTTTAACAATTTTCCTGAATTGCAAATACTTAAAAATTATTAAGATTATAGAAATGAAATAAAATATACATTATATGTTAATACATATCCTATTAAATTGAAAAAAATCTGACATTAGTATAACCAAAGATTTTACCTGCAAATGTGTAAGTAATGAGAAACGCTTTCTTTTCATAGAATCACAACCATCCCAAAGACAAATCATATCATCATTGCACATTGGAACATGAGTTTTACTTGCATGAAGAAATACTGACCCGGGATTAGGAAATTTGCTATAAATTTGAAAATATTCTTTAAAATTGTGAAATATGGTATTTATTAAATTCTACTGAATTTACTTTGTATAACTGCTACGTTCTATAATAACAAAATATATTTGTCAATAGAAGAATATCAAAATTCTTTCAATTGAAAGAAAAGGAGACTGAAACTTTAAATTTAATTGAAGGAAAGAATATACAAACTTAGAAAGGTATTGTAAGTGAAGTAAAAAAGCACCAATTTTCAATAAATGACTATTTTTTCAAAATAATCTTTAAAGCTGAAATAATGAAAATACTGAGTTTTTAAAAATTTTATGCAATTAAAGAAAAGTATACTCATGTTTACACTCTTTAAATCTGTGTATTTTGTTTTAAATTAGTTTTAAGTGTGTTTGAGACTTTTGCAGTCTGAATTAGTTAAAATAATCAAAATATACATCAGTGCTGCAGAGATTTGTAACTAAAAGTAATTAATTTTTTTAAGTATAAATTTAATTAAAATCTAGTAAAGAGAAATAAAATTATTAATATAATTTGAAGATCCCTTTTGTGGGTATTGTTGAACATAAAATATCAGACAAAATAAATTATGCAACAACTTATTGAAAATTTTCTGAAATATAACAGGAAAAGGTCACTAGTGATTGAATTGCAGGTTTTTGTTGCTGTAACTACTTTTGATTTAGTTCAAAACAGTATTCTCAAATGTAAGTGCATTAAACATGAAATACAATAGAGATAGTTTAATATGTCACAGGAGAAGACTCCAAAAGCTACTTCTCAGCAATAACTCAAACATTCAATAAAAGTAGCTTTATTAAGTATTAGAATTATGTGAAAATTAATTTTTATGAGAATTTTCCTTTTTTGAGCTTTAAGAACATATTGATAACTTTTAATAATATTAAAATAAGAAACATCACTGTTGAAAAAACTAGAAAAAGACAAGACTAATGTGTTAATAAGTGAAGAATGCATTATGAATCTTTACTCAAATCGAAAGAAATGTGTCTAAGGCAGGCAATGAAAGATATCATTGGAAATTGAAGTTGCCAATTTTAATGAGTTGAGTAAAAATATACTCATAAAAAATGAGGACATTAAGTAAGAAATGATAAATTTTGTTTTTACAAAAAACATTGATTATGTCATGCTTTAATTACTTTAATTGAAATAAATAAGAAAACTAACAATAATAAATTAGGATTTTCACATATGTATACAATAAATAAAACTGAAAAAAAGCAAGTACAATCTTAACAAATCTAAAATGCTCACAAGGGAATGAAATAATCAACATGTAAAATTAAAAAAAAGACATACCCAGCCACACACGGAAAAAAAAAACATTAATATAAATATTTTAAACTTCGAAAAATATGTACAACAAAAATTTTTCATGTTTGCATTAATTACCTTGAAAATTTATAGCATAAACAAAAATTTTTAACTTGAAATGTAACACACCACTTATAAGAAATTATTAAAAACCGAAAGGTCACCAATAATTCAAAAATTAGAGTTGGTTATCAAATAAGTCACTGAAACATTTCCAAAAACAAATTGATAGCCAAAACTTGTATCCCTCTAAACACATTTATTATGGTACAATTTTAAGAAAATTGAAAATATTTTACTTCAAGACAGCGCTTTCATTAAAATATTATATCAAAACCTTTTTCATACATTTGTGAAAAATTTTGCTATTATTATAATCTGATTGACAGTCTCTAGCAATTTTTCAGTCATTATTCAGGATGTAAATTTGACACATCTCATTATTATAATAGTGATTGTAACCTTTCCAATATTAAAACAATCATATATAATAAAAAAAAGATTCTACAATACTATTTCAATATCACTGTTTTCTCCTATTTTATATTCTAATAATATTTTAGTGACAAAATAGACAGCTGCGTAATTAAATATTTTGGTCAATCTTGGATCAAACAATATTGACATTAACTGAAATAAGCAAATTTAACACAGTATTGTTTTTGCATGTCACATAGAAGACACTCTGTAGATCTTAGTTATTACTATACATAGTTTACATACTGTTACCAACATGAGTATATTATAAAAATATTTGAACTATTTTGAGATTAACAGATATTTTACCATATATAACTAATGTTAAATCTGTATATAACAAGATTTGGTTTTGAATTGTAATTTACGTAAAAAACATTCTGAAGGTTAAGTTCTCGAATGTAGCTAATGTAGCATTTCAAAAGAATTTAACAGTGAAATTCACAGTGTGTGTGTGATTTGGATTTTTGATAAAACAGTTTAAATCACAACTTAATCTGTAAAATCTATTAATTTATCAAAAATTGTTAACCTCCACCTGTTATCATCATAGGTAAACCACAACAAAAGACACTGATTATTTGGGTACAATACATGTGTTAACTATAGAAGATCAAGAAATGTAATACAAAGCTAATCACTTTCCCTTGAAAAGATACTGAAACTCTCAGTACACAAGTACTACTGTCCAAAAGTAGGAATAATAAAAGAAAGCAGAAAGCAAAATTCATGTGATTCCAATTTTCTCCAATGTGAATGTTGAAAAGTAATAAAAGATCATTGGTTATATCTGTTGCAGATGTAAAAGAATGTCAGCATTATGCATTTGAATTAAGAGAACAACACATTATCAACCTTGTGTTTATTATGCATGGATAGTCACAGAATTTCAACAAATTATCTCACTTCACACACACATGCATATCATTAATTATATCATTATACTTAATTTTAATATTCTTTCACTTTTTGAAAAACTACACTAATTAAAACTGCACAATTACATAAGTTAGATAATAATTCACATGTTAATTTTATAAATCAATTTTTAAAATACTTAAACTTTCTTTATAATTTAACTTCATTACAGTGGATAATTTTTCTCTTAGGAAAATATACTTTAAGATATTGATGCAGACATCCTTTGATTGCTCATTTACAATGCTACCCTTTCTTTAGCTTTCCAATGTGTTTGGGACTCCCAGAAATCAGATAATTTAGTAATAGTTTCTTTTGTTATTTAAAGTATTTTGTAATTTTTTTTCTTTTTTATTGTTTCTGTTCTTCTGTTCACACATTACGTAATATCTGTAATTTTAACCCTTTTTTCTGCTTTTACATTTTATTTATGCAATTCTTTTTATTTCAGGAAATTATTTAATTTCTTATAATTAATTTAATATTTTATTTGCATGTTGATCAATATTTTGAAATTTTGGTTTTTAAAGATTTTATGTTTTTAATTTCTACAGTACTGTAAACCATATTACTTATTGGACTCATATTTTTTTAAAACTTCTGTTACTTAATTTTCTTACTGCCTTTTTACTACAGTTTCTTTTTGGAAGAAAATATTTGGAACAATTATTTAAACATTTTTTTCCTTTCTAATCTTAATATAAATAATTTTGGAAAATCCTTTTTAAGGGAATTTCTTCAATTTTTTAAATTTCTAGCTTAGTTCTTCATTTTATACTTAAATATTTTACTTGTTTACTAATAATTTGAATTATTCTTTAATTATTTTTAGTGGTATGACTGAATTTGTCAGATTAAAAAGATCTTGGTTAACCAAAATCACTGCTGAATAAATAGGAGATGGGTGGTGCAGATCTGAGTTTTGAATGTTAGTCAGGGTGGATGCTTGTGAACTTCCGAAAAATTTCTCCCATGCAGCAGACGAGTTCTGGCCACTATCTATGAAGTAAATTTTAGAAATCAATATAATGAGGATGTACACACCTTCAAACTGTCTCTCACTATTAAGCTATCTGCTATGTGACATCAGCATCAAAAATATGGAACTCCTTTCCTATTTATTATATAATATTCAAAAGTTTTGAGCAATTCAGAAATCAATGTTTAGTAACCAACTAGTTAGAGGAGACAAGATAGTTTGAGATATGTTTATACTTTTAATGATCTGAAACAACAAATTTTTAGGAAGGTGATTGAAATTGTTGTACATCATTGTCAAGCATATACAAGGCAAGCAACAGTTTGCCATTACCTGCCCAAGACTAGAAATCAAGATAATAATCCCTTATAAAAGTAATAACCCCTTGATCCAGACCTACCATTTTGAATCCTCACAAGTAATGTGTCCTTAAGGTGACAACAGTTTGCAGACTAAAATTGATTGGTTCAAAACAATCAAATGCAATGCTATGTTGGATCACAGTGGCTCCACATCACTAATACCAAAGATATATATTACCCACATGGCCTTATTGGATTGTACAGCCCTAACACCAGATTCTAGTAAAGAAATGGGGTCACTTGTAAAACAATAAATGTACACACAAAAAGTTCAAGAATGTTCATAAACTGTAGCTCAGAAAATAGGCTTTGGCTACCCTAGATACTCGATCACAGACAGGAATGACACAGGATATTATAATCCAACAATGAAGCTGGATGCAGAAATGGAGTGTTATCATGCTTCCAGATGAAACAACAAATGTGTATTCTAAACACTTTAATCTTGATCTAGTCTGGGGTTCACCAACACCTTCATGTATGCATATGAATCCAGGGTCTTTATATCATGATGATTATATTTGAATTTGGTAACATTAAGGAGAATGTATACCGCCAATGTACAATGTAGACTGTCACACTGGCCCAGCATCTGGATTGATGGTATTGTGTGTCAATGGATGCATATCTCAATCTTCACTTGTTAGCACAGACAGAACCTTGAACAGTGGTGTTACGTTTTAGTCTTTACTTGAGTACTGTGAAAAGTTGCATTTCAACGAGATATTGCACCACTGCAGGTTCATGTATTATGCAGACATTTCTTAATAAAAACATATTATTTTCTCTTTAACAGCACACATTTAGATTCCTCGCCAATAGAAAAAATATCACTGATGATTGCTTTATAATCACATTACCACTATGATTGATGAATTGCGGCATGTTAAAGCTGCACAGACAGCTATACCAGTACATGCTATTTGATCTTTGTTAACTGAATGGTAAGGTTTAAGTGCTATAATTGCTACAAGAAAAGGTTCAGAGTATTGATTTTTCATTATTTGTGCTGAAAAATTTCTAGAAAATTTAATTACTTGTTAAGTTCAGTGTAATACATTTTTCCAATAAATACCATTTTGTTATTTGAACTCTAGGTGTAATAACTCTAAGTATGAGAGGAACCTGTTATTTTCTATCGGGACATTAGACTTTCTTAACTCTCCTATTCTCCTTATTTGTTGTAAAGTGATGACATGGAAAGAAAAATAATGCATTCTATTAAATAAATTGTGTCTTCCATTATGATATTCCATAAGGAGGATATTGTTAAATATTGATCAATTGCTAAGAATTTTAATATAAATATGTCAGAACCAATAACTGGGAAAAAAGCAGAATATGCAAATTTTTTTACCCCAAACTCTCATTCTAAATACTTACAATGTTTTATAAAGAAGTTAACTAATAATTTATAATAACATTACTACAGATAAATTAACATGTATATAAAAAAATCAGCTAGTTTATATATATATATATAGTATGTTTTTTGGCGATTAAAAATAAAATTGTAAAATATAGCAGTAAGTTACACAAAAAATCTAAAATTAAGAAGATAATTTTAAATCTTGTATATTGTTTCTTGTATTTAACAAAAATGATAAAAATAAATTCCTTTCCTAAAGTATTTGAATGATTATAATTATCTAAAGAAACAATAAAATGGAAAAAATAAAAATTTTTTTTAGATAATTTAAATTTTTCTATAAAATGTATTTAATATTGTTGTAATTGAACAATACACAATAAAGCAATAAGGGCACATTTTTTTCTAAATATATTATGTAAAAAAGAGATTATCAAAAAGTACTTACAGACCACAATCCTTCCATTCACACAAAAACTCTAACTTTGAAGACAGAGATCTTGGAGGTACATTTGTAGTTGAATTAATTGTAGGATTATCACAAGCAGAAGTTAGCCCTGAAAAAGTTTTAGTTTCTTTTTCACTTGGAAAATCACCATTTTGAACAGGAACTGCATCAGCAGTGGTTAACTTTGGTGAAGAAGTAATATTTTCCACTTGTGAAGATTTCATTAGCAATGACTGATTCTCTTGTAATGGTTTAGAATTAACATTAGTAGAATTAACTGAACATGGCACTGGGGTAGGGAGACGAAGAGTGGCCTCTAATAATGGAGTTTTTGTGTCTATACGAGGTTTTTTAGTATCAGAGGAAATAGATGAATTATCACTGGACGGCCTTTTCAAAGTGGCAGTAGAAATGGAGGGAGTTTCTGGAGCAGGCTGCCGAAATTGGTTGAGTTGATTTAGATTAATGCGTGGAAAGCCTATTAAATCAGTTGTTTCTTCCGCTTTGGGCACACTATGGAGTATTCGAAACTTAATGTTTGGAGACTGAATATGCAACTGAGGTTGATTTAATGCTGGAGTTACAACAATTATTTGTTGACCAGTTCTTGCTAAAGTTGAAGTATTTGTAGTAATTACAGTAACAGTAGCTGTTGTTTCACAAGTGCCACAATTAGGCACTTGTGTGTTACATTCAGCATTTGTTCTAGAAATAGCTTTTGAAGCACATTCTAATGTCCGTGCTATATCAGTTATTGATGACAAATCAGAACCTTGATTGGAATTTTCAGGACTTTCAATATGAAGTCTCACAACACCTTTTTGGTCAGGTTGAACTTCAATGGTACCAGATAAAGTAGCTTGTCCAGCACAAATCTGCATGAGACTGTCACCACTTGAATGAAATGCTGTTGAGGGTAATATTGTGGAATTGATAACTGGAGAAGTTACAGATGCTTTTGTAGTAGTTAAATAGGTAACTGGATTATTTAAATTTGATGCAATAGAAATTTGTGAAAGTGAAGATTCTAAATTAGTGTTTGATGATGTCACTGAAGTGGATAAGGATGAAGGTACAATGACAGAATTTGAGGAAGGCATTATGACTGAATTTGATGAAGAGTCAATGACAGAATTTAACAAAGGCATTATGACTGAATTCGATGAAGATACAATGACAGAATTTGTTGATGATATGGTGACAGAATTTGATGCAGACACTTGTTTTGAATTTGATGTTGGTATTACATGAGTATTTGATAATGTAGATGAATTTGGAGTATTTAACGTAGGAGCAGGAGAGAAATTTAAAGATGCTACATTAAGAGAAGGTGTGAACACAGAATTTGTAGTTGTTGCAGAAACATAATTTGAGTGACATGTTTCAGTGACAGAGTTTGATGTTGATGAAGGAACAATACTAGAATTGGACAATGAAGTATGCATAATAGAATTTTGAGAAGTTTCAACACATGATAATGAGGAGTTCAGTAATGAAACATGTGTAGCAGCTGAATTTTGTAATGAAGGAATGGTTGAATTTACAGAAAAAACACCTGAATTGGGACTGGATTGCACAGAATTAAGGGAAGATTTTGTGTCATCATCTGTTTCTATTGGTGAGATCATTTTAGTACCATTTTGTAAAACAGATAAATTGTTCACATGAGCCTCATCTGGCAACAATACTTTTTCCTTATCTAATAAACCATTTAGAAGTGGGGCTTTTTTACATATTTTGTCTTTTTGTATTTGTTGATTAGTTATATCATCTACAATTTGATTATCTACATCATTTAGAACAGTTTTCAATATACCATGAGAAGAAACTTTCTTTGGTAGAGGAGGCTGAGTTACTATGGCTACACCTGTGACTGCATCATTACTATTTACAAAATTAACACTAGAACCATTTTGTTCTTTAGGAGAAAGCAATCCATCAGAAGACTTTGGTTTCATAAATAAGAGATTCCCAGAAGTAGTAGTGAGTTCATTAGTACCACTAAATCTGTATGATGCTGACTTTTCTTGTGAAATAAAGTTTTTGTTGCAGTCACTATTTACATCTATATCTTTAAAAGATTGTAAGCTATCACCGTCACAAGAAAAAGAGCTTCTTGAATCAAATGAATCATTACTAACATGATTTTGTAAACAATTCATTTGGGACACTTGAGTATAAACCATATCACTACTGCTCTTTGAATCTTCATCTTGGTTGATTACCTTAAAAAATTTAATCAAATTTATAAAACTGAAATTTAAGTCACATACAAAATTTAAAAAAAAGCTGTATAAAATATCATACACATTTAAACTACTTCCAACAAAACTGCAATCAGAATGATATAAATTCCATAATATAAACTGCAATTATAATTTAAATTTATTACAGACAAAAAACTGCAATTCTGAAATATAAGATTTAGTTAAGGAAAATATTTTTTTAAATTATTTATGCAGCAAAAATTAAATACACATATTTTTTCAAAGACAACTAATACAACTACAAAATCACTACCTAAAATAATTCCGAGTGATGTCAGAAAAATTTCACATAGAATTTCTTATATATTTATAAATTATGATTTCATTATCATTTTTTCATTGTTTATAGATGTAAAGCTCGCTTAAATTAAAACAATTGCTCTGTCTATTATATTAAATTTTCTAATTAAAACTCCCAATTAAACCAAGAAAACAGTAAAGAACGATTAAAAGTCTCAAAGTCTGACTATAGAATTAATAATTTAGCAACAAAAATATATTGCAGCATTAAAAGTTACAAACAAAGTCTTAAACTCAGTATAATAATGCAAATTTATTATTGCATGAACTTCTTTTAGGAAACAAAAATGTTTCAGCATATATTCAAAGTTTACTTTAATGTGTAATTAGTTTTTTTAATCAATTTAAAATATAATTATGCACCAGTATTTGAAAAGTATAATATTGATATAGTTCATCATTTATAAAATTAAATATAACAGGAAATGGATAAAACAAAAATTAAAAAGTAAATTACAAAATATAAGAATTTTGTCCTTTTTCAACCAGAACATAAGCACTAGCTGGCCAACTATTTATCATAATAATTATAATATGATTTACATTTCATTAGAGCAGTCAAAATATATATTTTTAACCACTATGATTAATAAAATATTTGATGTTCATAAAATATTAAACCCTGTTTTGCTTTTAGAGAATTATCTTTCTACCTTAAACATTTACTAAAGAAAGAACTCTAGTCCTATGCATGTTGGTTCATAGTGACATCTGATAGCTTGGAAGGTAATTGCTAGTATTATCTGAAAAAACTCATCCAATTAACATTTTAGTTATAGCAGGATTTGTACAGATTTTTAAAAAAAATTAATTCTTGGATATTTTCAATTGGTTTTGTTTTGATTTCGTCTATTTACCACTTAGTGACCATTTTTAGCACAAAAAGAGTTATTTAGACAAGGACTTACAGTTAAAAGTAGATTGTGAAATACCATAAAAAACCATGCCAAAAGTGCAATTCAAATCTATGAACTGTTGAACCAAAGGCCAGTGCATTAACATTTCGACTGTCCACCTGTTATACTAATGAATTAAAATACTATTGGTTTTGGCCTTTTCGTTGTTGAATAATATTATACCGATATTTTTCAGTCAAATAAATATAACTAAACAACTTTTTTAATGTGTTTTTTAATTACATTTTTCAATGATATTAGATAAATGTCTTTAAAAGCTAATCTGAAAATTTCCAATTTAAATTCAATGATTATTCCTAAAAGATTAAATGAGTTTGTAGTTATAATATATAAACCATTCAATTTAAAATACAAAATTCCTCAATTAATTACCTTTTTATAAACAATAATGGATATTTTTGCATTTTTGAAATTTTTTACACATGGCATTTAAATGAATTGCACAAACCATTTCTTTTTAAATTAAAATAATCTAAACTGAAATGACAAAAATTGAAAAATATTGCTTATATGAAGTTTTATAATTCTTTATTTTATAAAATATTCAATATGATTACATCTTTAGATAATCCCTCCATATAAATGAAATCTTTATTCTGCTTGTTTGCTAAATTTTGGTTTATTAATGATGTTGTTCTCTGGCTAACTTAAAACACTAACAAGGTTTCATTTCCAAACTTTGAGTACAACATTTACGTTTAATTTAAGCCATAATTAATACTGATTTGAACTTGTTGAGGAGTTATTTATGCCACAATGTACACAGTTCTGGAAACAGCTCGCTTCAAAGAATGAATGTGCATGGTTCTTTCCTCACATACAAAATTATCATCCATGTAACTAATAGATAAGAAAAAGAGAGCATAAGGATTTAAATACCCATTTCATTATACATTAAAAGAATGTATTTTTATTAAAAAATATTTACATTTCTTTTCAATTTTTAATGTGTGTGTGTATAGCTCTTTCACACAGAACAGAAAATTCCTTTTCAAATTACCAATAACCAACTGGTTTCCTTAATGCTCAACAGCTGTTTTATGGACACAAGAGCTAATTAGACTGGTACCAGCAGTTTAAAGTGGATTCCGAATCACTACAAACATCTGAGGCTAAAGTGAGATTCTAATCCATGTGCTGTTGAACCAAAAATCAGAGTGCAAATCACTCAGTTGCTAGTTTTGCAATATATAGCTGGAGTAGAAACTTTAAAATGGTGGGTAAAGGTAAATAATTTAAGTGCTAGTGATAAAATATATTAATCATGAAAATAATATAGCTGTTTCTGGAACACACCACAACAGCAAAATTTATTGAGGATATACAAGATTATAGCCATTCCTCTGCTTTTTCCTATTTACAGTGTATCAAATAAAGTTTATGTATGTAAGAATGATAAAGAGGTGTATATATTATAAACCTAAAGAAAATATTTTCAATGTGTTGTACACAAAATTCTATTTTTTATGCACTGCTTTGTAATCGATATCACAAAATTTGCTAATCAAGACCAACTTCCAAATTTTTTATTTTCTTCTCAAAAAAATGCATAAGATATTACATTAAGTATGAATTTCAGGCAAAGAATAAATTCCTAGTTCAGAATACTGAATTAACCTTCTGATACATTTCACGTGCAGTTAGTGTACAGAAAATTTATTAAAATGCAATAATTTAATATACATTTAATGATAATGTTGATTAAAGGGGGTGCATCTTAACAGTAAAATGGTCATCAGAAAAATGAATTTGCACTTACAAGGGATCAACATACCTAATCAAATTATAATTGTATTATTTTTACATATAGTATATTTTTACAAAAATGCAGCTTGTTTGAATACAAACATCGATGCGAAGAACTGTTACAGTGCATTGTGATTGCAAACATTTGTTGACAGAGAACAATATTTTAAATAGTTAGTAGTGAAAAATAAAAACAGGCTTCCATTTTTTTAAAAAATATTGTTATAAAAATATTCATAACAATATTTAAGACATCTTTCATAAATATTAAATGTAAGTTAATTGAAAACAATATATATAAACATTAAAAATTAATGACTAAACATTCTTTATTCATTTAATTTTAAAAAATCTAAGAGAAAGTGACATTAATAAAAGGAATAAAAATCTATACCAATTAAAAACATTCTAAATACTTAAAAATTCATGAGGTTACAACCACAGCAAACATGAATGAATTATTATTATTAGGTAAATGCAAAGCAGAAGTGAAACATAACCCATGCTTTTTTTAAGATACAGAAATTTTTAAGTAATTATTTTATATGTGACATCTCATTTTATTATTAAAAAGGATACAATTTTATAAAAATTATTCTAACAATTTATTTTGAAAAATGTAATTAAAATTATTGTATGAAGTAAATCATAAACTAACTAAAATAAAAAAAATTAAAGATTACTTTTTTTTAACGGATTACAAATTAAATTTCCTTAGAACTCATGAATTTTATCAAAAGCATAGGAATTTACAGTTTTAAAGATTATCATTTTTATATTAATTACCATCTAGTCAAAAATTAATTTAATTAAAAGCAAATATTTACATAAAAGTATAATTTTTTTATTTCACTCCAATACTAAGTAGTTTATATGATAGTTATATTAATGGCCAAAATCAAAATTGAATATAGCGAATTATAACCTAACACAAATCTAAGATTTTTCAGCCTGTCCTTGCTAGAATAATTTTCAGTAAGTACTCATTCATTTGGCTCTCCATTTCTTATTAAACACTTTTCTTTGATTAAGTGTATGCTTATTGACTAAACAAATAAATTAAGATAAAGATTATACCAGATAGTTTTAAATGAGGCCCAATTATTTATTCATGGCTACTGATTAAGTTCATTTAAACTAGTGTGTTTTGTACAAATTTGAATAAAGAAGAAATGCAACAAAACAGAGTAGAAATTTATTGAAAGTGTTTTGTGTAAGTAGTTACAGATAAAACTTGCAAAAGATGATTTGAAATATTTCAAAATAGTGATTTTGAACTCTGATGAATTGTGCTTTAGGTAACAATCTTTCTTCAACATCAATACCATCAAGGTCATGATAGAAAAATATCTTTTAAACACCAAGTAGTGCAGAAAGGTTTGATTTCGTTAAACTAACCATTTCAGATCAAATCCAGAAACTAGGATTGGCATGGAAATATTTGAAATGAGTGAAACATGGGTTTACTAATAAGAGTTTTAAGGAATGTATAATAATAAGCACATCTACTGGCATGGTGCAAAATCCAACCCATCTTAGTAAAAAAGTCTTGTAAGAAATGCTGTTAATGTTTCATAAAATAAGTAACAGGCGGCACCAAAAGCTTTCTTGACTTGGCTAATAAACTTCAATTATAACCAGTTTTGTCCAATTATGTTCAAAAACAAATTTGTTTCCCCAGAAAAATATCATACTTACGATTTATGGAAATATTAAAATTAATATTTCATTATGTGGAAGCAAAAGCATCAAAGATGGAAGGCAGATTTTATAATAAAGTTATAGAAAAGACAAATAAAAAAATAGCCCCAAGCATGCTCATGTAAGGCAAAAAGCAAAGCACTGTACAGTACAAAAGTATAAATGAAACCAATGCTCAGTTCTCAAAAAAAATAATCCATTATTTTCATTTAATTATTGACAAAACAAATATATTTTTAAAATATGCATAACCTTGTTATAGAAGTTGTTAAAAATCTGTAAATTTTGCTTGAATTTTCTTTGAATTATCGTTTTTGTTGATTGATCATGTATTTTCCTCTATTTCTCAAACTTGGTAATGATGTTGATTCAATCAGATGCCTTTTTATAATAAATAATAATTTATACAATTTATTATTTTTTTAATCCTATTGTGTATTTTTTATTTTATGTGAGACCATATTATCACCAATAAATACTTTCGATTATTCAATAGAAAAATTCTCGCAGATTATGCAAGGCTTTTCCTTTTATTCAAAAAAGGCCTTGCAGATAATATGCAGCTGTGGATTACACACTGGAAAATATGGTACTTTTATTCTTATTTTTGACTATATAAAAGAGATGAAATTTGTAAATAATGAATTTATTCAGTATTTTCACTTAAAAAATTGATTAATATTACTCATTTTGATTAATATAATAAGCATTTATAATATATATAGACAAAAGAACATAGAGATAAAATTATTTACTAACCTCCATATGCACATCTCTTTGAACACCATTCAATCTTGGAGGACACTGTTTAACAATTTTTGGAGGTGACTTTGGTGACATCAGAGGACTTTTTAATAACCTAGAAGGTGTTGATGCAATTATACGTCCTTTATTAGAAATAAAACGAGCTTGTATAGGTGTTCTAATGGATGAACTAAATGTTCCTGGCCTTGCATATCTAACTAGAGTTGTAGGTGATCGAACAACTTGATTAAGAGTTTTGTCTGAAGAATAGATTACCATTTTAGATAACCCTTGAGGAATTACTTGCCTTTGGAGATTTCTTTGTTGCACTTTATTGGCCAGTAGACTTTTAATCAACGTACTAGAACCAGAAATTGGAGTTGAACAAGAATTTGCTGCAGCAAATTGTGATGAGGAATTAGGCACAGAATGGGATGATGAACTCTTTTGTGAATTAGCTGCATGCTCAGCGAGTCTTTTTAAAGGAGGTGATGTAACTCCACTTCGAGGAGGAGCAGAAAGTTGTGCTTTCAAAATGGGACTATGAGTTAATTTTTGTCCAGGTTTACATGACATTGCATTGGTAGAAACAGGAGCTGAAACAATAAAATATATATATATATATATATATATATATATATATATATATATATATATATATATATATATATATATATATATATATACACAAATACACTCATACCTTTATGTGTTTGAGAATTTTTTTCTCTCAGAATGCATCTATATAAACAGAATCTTATTGTATTGTCACGAATTATGAAAGGTCTATGGTTAACTTAAAATATAGGCTATGTTTTATTTTGAGTACAGGGGGATTTATAATTAAACTCACTCTAAAATTTTGCTTTTGCTACGATGCAATTAATGCAATTAATTTAACAATATTCTAGAACTCACAAGAAAGGAGGTATTTCATTTTATTTCCCCCTCTTTTAAAGTTATCTATGCATACCCACTGTAAGTATAGAAAAAATATGTACAACATCAGATTCCTCCTCCTTTTAATATTCCAACAGTATAATTTAAAAAATATATAACAATGTATACTATTTTTTCGATTTTTTAAAATGCACTGTTTTTGACCACTACAACGAACCTATTAATATTTCCCTAATTGATGAAAAATACATAAAAAATGGATGAAGAACTATAAATTCAATATTTAATAATTTCACAGCTAAAAAGAATATTCAAGCATTCCAAAAGCTTATTCAATTTGTTCATAGGTGACCTGTAAATGACATTTCATTCAAGGATACAAAAATGAATTTTTAACAAAGCTAAATGCTTATGAATATTAGTTCCCCAAAACGGAAATTTTTCATCTTAAAGCTAAGTACATTTTCCACTGAAGGTTACAACTCACTATTATATATACATACATTCAAATACATACTGAGAAAAAGAACGCAAGGATTATACACAGTCACATTCATGGTTTCATAAGATATTAACATGCAGATTAAATAAGTGATAGAATAAAATTTAAAAAATGTTATTAATATTAAGAATTGTCTAAAATTTGTAACATCTGATAGCAGTACTTAACAATGCTACTTTTAGTTACAATAACATCAAAATTAATGCTAATAATAAATAATAATATTTCAATTGTTTATAAAAATACTAAAAGAATTGAAAATATTAAATTTCAAAAAATAAAATTCAGATAAGAAATTAATTTCCAATATGTATATTATTTAAAACTTCAATTTGAAATTAAATATTAATTCTACAATACTTTAATTTCAATTTCACAAAAACCAGTCTTTAAAAATTTTGATTTTTTAAATCAGTTGGAAAAATAATAGTACATATTTACATTAACGTTGCTGCCTAGATTAAGCAAGTTTCATTAGAATTCAAAATCTTTGCATATATTTTTTATAAAATAGTAAAAAAAAATTAGTGGAATATATTCTGTAAATGAGATAACTTCTTTGTAATATTCTTTCTGTGATCTTGTCATTAAAAGATTCCAAAAGATTAGAGATGCAATACAAGACTTAAGAAGAAACATTTACTTGTACATTGTAAGCTCCTTATTTAATACATGCATGTCACATATATAAACAGTAAATGAGTATGGTATGAATAATGGCTTAGCAGGCTAAAATACACTCACTTTCTGACAGTGAAATTTTCTAAAGGTGGCAGATAACAAATAGATTATATGCAGAGACAATTTTTAACAGATTTTGCACACTTGTCTGAAAAAAAATCTATTAAGACAAAAAGTTTTAATAGAAAAAAACAATCTCTTTTATTTATAAATAAGAAAACATTTGTTTCATTGACTGCTTCAATTGTAGTTTAAACAAATTTATTATTCTATTTTATTAAATATTGTAATATAGCTCCCCATTAGAAAATTTTCCTGGATAGTAAAAAATATGTAAAAAAACAAGGAGCAAACATAGACCCGACAAATTAAGCTTCAACCACCAATATTTTTCAAAATAAGATGAATCAGAATAAACAGAAATAAATCATAAAAACCTTTTCTAGGAGTACTAGTTAAGACAGTAGTTTTAGAAAGTGGAGGTCCAGTCTGAGAAGTAATAATTTTCTTTCTTTTAAGTCCTTCATGATAAAAAGTTACAACTCCACTACTGGATTCAATTCTCTTCATACTACATTGAGGAAAGGTGTTCCTATAAAAATGATTTGAGCACAGTGTTTAAAAATACAAAGTGAAATTTTAAATTGCAATAAAATTACATAGTAATTCCTTAAGAATGATAGATTTATCTCATTCAAACTGTTTTAAATAGAAATATGAAAATATACAGTTAATGAACATGAAAATTTCAAGTACTTAACAATTCTAATATAATCTCAATGGTTATGTTATATGTAACACATATGAACACACTGTCTATAAATGATATTGTCAAAGAACAAACAAAATACTTTTTTTACATTATGAACTACAATAGGAATTTCAGTATTAAAATTCAACTAAAATTACATAAGTAACAATTCATCTACGAAAATATACAAAATTAAAATTTGCTATGTAAATGTAATCAATGTAATGTAATAAAATGTAAAAATAAAGAATAGAGCAAAGAATGAAAAAAATTTTTTCTTAATATTCAGATATATATAGATGCTGAAAGAAAAAAGAGCTTTTCATAATTAATATAACAGTATAAGTCTAGAGCAATAATCATATACTTCCTAATTCAACAAATTCCATCTTTGCAGCAAAATGAGAAAATACTTACAGAAAAATTGTTTCTATTTCTCATCTTTTTAAGTTTCTGACCAATTTTTTTGTAAGATTTTGTCCGTTTTTATTTCTCTAGTAAAAACTATCATAACAGTGTATTTATTTTTAAATAGTTTAGAGAATAATTTCATAAGAAATATCTATATACATTCAGATTTGAATAAATCGAAATATTGTGTATCATTTTTGTCAATAATTTGTTTTAAAAATTATTTTCAAACTACATATAGTTAAAAATGTCAAATTTTTAAGTAAGAGCAATTATTTATAAGATTTTTAGAAGTTCAATTCTTTCAAATATGGGTAGTTTTTGATTGTTACACATTTGTGGATATTAAAATAAAGCAAGGAAATTCATTAATTTCAATACTTTTTCAACAAAAATAATTTAAAAAATGGTGACAATCAGACGAAGCCTGCAAAACCAGTCAAGCAGTGAATAAAGTAAAATCGGGAAAATTTATTCAATTTTATTGTAAGCATTTCATGAATATATACATTGATGAAAGATTATATAGGTTAACATATATAAAGATTATTATTACTTTATCTCCAAACACCAAAGAAAGTTATCATGCCTTTTAACTATATTACTTTTACTTTTTTTTTTTCATAAATGAAATTGTTAACGAAGGAAAGACAGGAACAAAACTATGCAAAATTAAAAATGCAATTATAACATTAACAATCTTGTAATTTATATAAATTGCTTCTAAGTGTGAAATAATTTTGGAAAAATGCATTTTTTCATATATCAGGCAGAATAAAAATTTTAAATTATCAAAAATAATTTTCGAAAATGTAAGATAATAAAAAATTTGTTTGGGAACTTAAGATTATAAAATTATTTTATAAAAGCAATTGAAAAATTTAAAAATATTTTCAGGAAAATATGAAAAAATATTTAAGATATATTAAAGAATGCTGTGGAAATTGTGACTTAAGCCTCTGAATATTAAAAAATTTAATAGGTAAAGAAACTAGCAGTATTTTACATTGAAACAGACCAATTTACAAGTAAAATATATCCATTGCTTTTTCTTTTAAACTAAATTGCAAGAAACTTTTATTTCTATGAGACTATCTTAGATTATGTCATTAATTTCTTAGGAGAAACTGAAAATAAATATTACACATTCAACTGACAAAGATATTACACTTTAAATATCCCATTATAAAAACACTTAGTTTTAAATTATAATCCATTACATTCAGAGAGGGCAGAAAAGAAACTTTTTTTCAAAAAATATAGTAAGGAGAAAATAGGAGATAAAATTTACATTCTTAAAAGTTAATACAATAAAGACAAGAAAAAATAGTTATAGCACCATTTAATAATTAAAGTTATATCAACAATACAAGAATTTTTAACAACATATAACTTTAAGGTAATTAAACAATAATTAGATAGATTTTAAAAATTAAATTAATTAATGATAGATAATAAGGTTTTTAAAATAATTTAAATGTCAAGGAACAAAAACTATAAAAATATAAGTGTGTGTGTGTTGTAAATATAATTTAATTAATTTAAGGATTTATAATTTTTAATTATATTTTTATTATGCTTGTCAAGTTTTTATTAAGTTTTTCAAGCTTAATAAAAAATAGTTTTATTAAGCTTGAAACACGGAAAATGCATAATGAAAAGAAAAAAAAACTTCCCAAACTTACTTTACATAACCTGCAAAAACATTTGCATTTGCAACACCTTTACGTCCAGCCTTACCACAATAACTGACATATTCTGCATACATCTCATTCCTAGGTACAGAATTTCCGAAGGAAACATCATAGGAAGATTTTAACCTACAACAGAGGTGGAGAAAAAACTATAAAGAGGAAGATCACGTCTTTTTGAAATAAAGAAGACCCTTATACTTTTAACGCATTTCGTGAAATATTCAAAAGTAAAATGATTTTAAACATAAGGACCAAAGATTGATTAGTATACAATTTAAAACTGTGAATGCATGTTCTAAAAAAATTACCTGAAACTTTTAAATGCATTCATTCAAGCATGATTAGAGTAGTTTTATTCAATTCATTTATTGACAAACATGCAAATGAATGTCTGTCATCACAAGTAAGTTTCCTAATGAGATTAATTAGTTAGTTTTATTATAAAATAATCATTATTAAAACAATAAATTTGAAGTTTTTTTTTACATTAATTTTATAAATAATTTATTTTCTTTTGGATTATCTTTCATTTTTCCAACATATATTTCGAAGATAAATTCTATTTATATTATAGAATTTATCTTCGAAACAATTATTAAAAATTTAATATTGTGGGGAATATCCTTTACTTCTCTAACATTTGAATAAAGTCAAAGTATTTACCTTTATCATGGTGCGCTGAATTTTCAGAAATGGACATTTAAATAGCACTAAACGATATTTTTGGACACATCAATATTTTTGCTTACAATATTACAGTAACATTAGAATTTGGAGACATTAAAAAGAAACTGACTACTGTTAAACATCCTCAAACTGGTCCTGCACCTGATATTATAATGTGTTACTGAATTCCACTTCTGAACTACCTTAATACGCATAACTAGTTATTAAGGGACACCATATATTATTAAATAAAAGAAAGAAAGCTACTCCAGAGATTTTATAGTTTGTTATCTTTCCTCACTTTCACACAGGCCTACATTTTAATGGATAATGTGTGTGGCTACATTTCAATAGGATAATGTGAAACTCACATGGCAAATTTTTTTTGACCTTCTATACAATATTGTTAATCTAGCCTGCCTGTTCTTCAGAACTAACCCCCATCAATGTCTGATCTGTGTTTGGAGTAAACACCAGCCACTGTACATCAAAGGAACTAAGGCAATGCACATAGGTAACATGTGCTATCAATTCCCAACATGCCACCCAAAAATGTTTTCACTCAGTGATGCCTGTAGATGCAATTGCTAATAGTCACACAGGAAAATGCACATAGAAATTAATTTTTCATCTTGCTAAAAAGGCCATATTTTCTTATTTACCAGTGATATTACAAATAACTGAATAAATTTGACTTTGATATCCTTTGTGCTTCTTGAATTTACTTACTGGAAAGCTAGCACAGGGTATAATGGCTCAGATTATATTTTGAATATAGCTGATTATTAAAATCAATTATTTAAGTGAATATCATGGAAGAAGTAAAAGATACAAAGTACATTCAAGAATTTGAAAGATAGTGAAGAGATCTCATTATAAATTGGAACTAACATATAATTTCCAATTTAGTTTAAGATAGTTTCACATTTCTTATTATGAATATAAATGTTTTTCAAACACATTCATCTCACAATCATTCGAATATTTAAACTGCAGTTAACTAAGTTTTAAAAAACCACTTTAAAAGAAGCACTTAAGGTACACTTCAGACACAAATGGAGAGCAAGAAATTTCAAATAAAGAAGCAAGCTTTAGGTAAGAATTAATACTTCTTATCAAATATTTGTAATTTCTATGGGGTGTTATCATCAACATCCTTTTTTATGCAGGCAGAAAATATTTTTTTTATTCAAAATTAGTTTTCAAGATTAATTATAAGACAAGATTAATTATAAGGAATTTCAAGATTAATTATAAGACTCTCTTTAAAAAATTATTTTTTAAATGTTAACTGTTAGTAAACATTAACGAAATATTAATAGTCAGCAAATACACAAATGAAACTTCCTACAAAGTATCATTTGGTAAAATATTATAAAAAATTTAATATTTATTTAGCAATATAATTCAATAAAAAGCTTACCAATTGCTGGCAAATGTTTCAGAATCTAATTCATTATTAGTTAGAGTATTTGTTTCTGATGATACGACTAAAAAAAAAGAAAATGAGGTCAATTGTGAGAAAAGAAAAAATTTTTTTTAATTTTAAAAGAAATAAGAATTTTATTTATACATTATCATATTTACATGTAATCAGAAGTTTCAAAAATTTTACACAAAACAAAAAACTTAGTTTTTATTTCTCAAAAAATTAAGTCATTATTTTTGTTCAAGTAATTTACAATACAATATGAAAAAAGAGAGAAGAGAGAGAGTTAATACAATTCTCTACAAAAATGTATGATTTACAAAGTTTATCATCTGAAATACTTATGACCTACAATTAATATATATATATATATATATATATATATATATATATATATATATATATATATATATATATATAGGAATTTCTATTCTATAGCTGAATGAATTATTTATTTTTAGGTAAATGTAAAAAAAAGTAAATTTCGTCATTGAAAAATAAGATAGCTTTCTTACAGTATAACACACAATATACTATTACAGAAAATACAAGCATGGAATTCTGAGAGGTATAATAAGACATTTTTACCAGTGAATTAATTTCTTATTATTCCACACAAAAATTTTTAAGATCCATAAGATCTACATATAGCTTTGTAAGATTCTCATAAAGAAAATTTAGCATGATGAAAATGAGAAAAATTGACTTTCAATTAGTGATCAATAACTATTTTAAAGCACATTTTAATTTTACACCAATTTCTTTATTTTTTAATAAGCACTTAAATTGTAAATAAACATTTCACTGATAGCACTGTAAATTAGCACCCAGCTTTACAGTTGGGTATACCGACACATTTATTATTTTTTCCTGGGCTATTTTTTACAAAGCATGTTTTCAAGTAGAATTCATCACTAAACCAAATATGATATCAGTTAATTTACATTTGAAAGCATGATTAAATAAAATAGCACCATTGAATATTATAGATATTTAGGTATATTTTCAAATATATTTGGCAACTATAAAAATTTAAAATAATTTGGCACCCGAGTTCTTAAAATAGCTAATGGTTTTTGTATTTCACTCAAAACGGCATACATTAAAAGTAAATTTCAAAGTGCTACTTTATCATGGTTAGATACAACACTACAAATAACGGCAATGGGAAAAAAACTAAACAAATTATTAAGGTCAAAATTTACCGGATTTTTCTTCATGTTCAATATCATATTCAGCTGGTACTAATGTTTCAACAATTTTCATTTTGATTTGTCCAGAAGGACCATATTGACTAGGATCTAATGTCAACAAACTCACAAGAACACCTAGAAACATTTGAAAAATAATTCAAATGTGAACTTGCAGAAAAGAAAAAGATAGATTTTAAAAAAGGAAGTTTTTATTACCTATAGATCTGTGAACACAGACAATTTTCTCACAAGCATATCGTCCTAAATCTGATAATGCGTACAAAGCTTCTAATGTAAAGAACAACAACATTATGTCATGAACAGACAAAAATGAAACCATATGTTCATACACCTACAAAAACAAAAGTAGTGGTTAATACAGGAACAACTTGTACAAAAAAATAACTTAAAAAATATATTTAAGGATGCTTACGACTTTGTAAGAAGATAATTATTTTGAATACAGAGCTGAAAATAATTTACCTCAACATCAAGCCTTGAAGGAATAATATCTTCATTGGGTTCACAACTGCATAACTGGGATAATATGTCCATAGACCTTATGTTCATAAATCTATCAGATGACTGTATTCCATTCATCACAGTTTGGAATATCAATCGTGAGCAAATATCTTTTTCAATTGATAATTTTATCTAGAACAATAAAAAAAAATAATTTTATTCATATTTAAAGAAACATGGCAATGAAAAATAAAAATAATTAAAACAGACAAGAAAAATCAATGTAATTTATAAAAATGAACTTACTTCTGAAGCTATATTAGACAAAGTATCATAAGCAGTTTGTTTTAGATTAGTCCAAGAAGAATGAATACACAATAAAAGGAATCTATAAATAAATACATAAAATAGCCATATTTATAAGAAGTTAAATAGGATATATAGTAAAAAACAGTTCAGAAAATAATTTTTTTATTAAATTAAAGCTATAATGTTTATAAAAGCATAACTTCTAAGCATTGCAATTAAAAGAAACCACTTCAAGTATATAGCAAGGATTAAAAATACCAAAATATGCCTCAAGTGTAGATAAGAAATATGTTACACTTAATATACTATGAATAATTTTAATTTAATTTCAAAATCCTGCATTTCTTGACAAAAAGAAAATAGCAAAAATTGGAGAACATTAATAAACATGGATGTCATAGAAAAATTCATAACTAATAGAGGCACATAGTTATAAGGATGTAATCATCACGTTAATTGTTGTGCATTATGTCTAAAACGTACGGTTTCTAAGTACATAACTGTAGAAAATGGACAGCAAAAAATTTGCACTTAACAAATTAAGTTTTATGATCAGTTCATTCTAAAGTTGAAAATGTTGCTATGAGGCACATTTACAGCAAAAGTAGATTTTTTCAAAGTAAAATTTATCTTAGAACACAAACATGGATAAAAGTTAACATACAACTGTTCAGTTTGATTTATTGGTCACTTTACGAGTAATTAATTCAACTAAGACCTACAATTCAAAGTGAATTCCAAACTACCGCAAACACTTATATTTGAGATGTGTTTCAAACCCTTTGAGCTGTTAAACTGAAAGCTGAAGTGCTAATCATTCAGCTGTCAGATTTAAGTAAATAAAACTTTTAAACATGTATTATCACATTACAAATCCCATAAGAGTACATAAAAAAATCAGAGCAAATATTTTGATTTTAAAATATATTATGAAAGCATACCGTATAAAATTAGAGTTAGACACCAAAACAGGAACATTATTCTTTTCAAATGATAAGTTGTGTAGAATAAGAGCAACCTATTTAGAAAAAATAAATTAATTCAGCATTGCAAATAATGATGTATGTTTGATGTATTATGTTATAATTTTAACTATTTAAGAACTTATTCTATTAAAAACAAATAAAATGAAAGATTTTGATATATTTACCCTCAATACTCTTTGGCCTTCAACATTCAGAGCACCCAAATCTGAATCTAGATTCAGTATTGACTCATCAGCATCAAATTCTCCTATAAATATATTTCAGAAGGTTAAGCAAACAATGTTACATTTAAAGTCAAAACATTTCATATTATTGTGACGAAACTGAAGAACTAAAACTTTTAAGATTAAACAAACAAAATACAAGTAATGAATCACAACAAAATGAAAAATACCTAAATCTAATCCCAAGATATTGACAACTGCCTTATTTTGCACTTCAAGAGTACTTCTCCAAAATCTATACATATTTCTACCTTTAAGGCCCTTCCAGCTTTGCAAATAGAGCATTTTCAAAGAAGCATCATCTAGAAATGAAACATAAAATAATTTATTATTTTGTATTCCCTCATATAATATTAAATGATTTAGCTTGAATACATTGAAGAAAAAAATTATTACTATTGTAGTATAAGGCAATAATACAAAACTAAGTGATTTTTAGTTAAATATAGGTGGTAATATATAATATGGATAAATGTGCACGTGGGTGATCATGCTTCAAGGAAAATGTTTAATAACAATATAACTTTCTACAAAGATGTTCAATGTTATTATCATAACTCTTAAGACCATCTTAACCTTGTCCTATTTGTTCAAATTTAAAACAAGAATATCAACTCCCATTTTCTATCCAAGGAGGGGCAATAAGTTGATTATAATTAACCAGTGAATCCAACAAGAAATTTGAGTGATTGCCTTCACAAAAACCTAAGACACATGACGAAACAAAAATTTTTATGGAACATTGATGATAGCAGAATCTGCACCAACTAGAACAAAGTGAACCATGTCAGAAGAAATAAATATAATAGATAAAATATAGAGGAAAACTAAGTTTTTTCCTTCATTATAATGTCATTTTAAAAACATAGTTTAATACCAAAGAATAATTTTTGCAATCTAATGGACCAATAAAATATCCAAATTTAAAAAAAAGTTGTATTTTATTCAATATTGTTCTTTAAACCAACCAACAAGAGTTAATCTACATTCTCAAAGATGATTATAATTAAGACAACATATTGTTCCAGTCTCACAAGCAACCACTTAAAATCCAGTACAAGATAAGAGGTTAGTAATTATATACCAAAATATTCAAGATTGCTGATAGTATGCAGGCATGCGTTTTACTAATTATATTTATGAGAACTTTAGATGAATATGATATATTTTCCAATGTATTTTTAACTATTTTATAATAAATACATCATTTCGTATTATATCTGTGGTTGTGTCTAAATTTTGCGTTTTGCTTTAAATGTGGTTTTAAAAAAGCGCATGTTTTTTTTATATTGTAGTTATGTATATATATATTCTGTATTTAATTCCTTAATTTATGATATTGTAGAAATTTATTTTCAGCTCACAACACTTATGCCAAAAGGAGTGACAGCAATGCCAGAAAAAATTAGAACTCTTGCCTTGAAAAAGTCTGCTCACCCCTGCTTTATCCACTATGTGAACATATTTGTATGAGGAAAATTATGACTTTTGACTGTTTACTCATTGAAAAAAGCTTATAATACAAAATATATGTCACTAAATATTTACACTTAATAATATATATATTATACTCACAAAAAACAATGGTTAATTTTTTGCAATATAAATTTTATTGTTTAATTTTCATTCTTTGCATGAAAATTCTTGTATAGGCTGCTTAAAATTATTTAGTAGGCCTATGAATCAACAGTATGCAATATACAATATTTAAAATAAAAGTAATGAATTTTAGAAATGTTGTACTTTTATAAAATATATTCAAACTTTTTTTAATAAAAAAGCATAATATAAATACTTTAATATGAATTACATTTGAAAAACTATTTAACATATTTATAATATAAAATCACTTACCGAGAGGCCAAACACCAGTTTGGGCAATGAGAAGTGTTACTAATCTTGGACATTGTTCCAAATGTAACATATAATTTCCTTCATTAGATAAAATAGTGCAAACATTTAAAGCCATTTCTTGTTCATTTGGAAGACCACATAAAAGAGACATACATAACTTATCATAATCTGTAGGACTAACAAAATTTTGATTTAATCCGGAAGTGGAACGGGCAATATCTAAAAAATAACACGAAACTCATAAATCAGAAAAATTAGAAACAAAGAAAGAGTATCAAATAATTATTAGAATTGCAAAGGATTAAACAATTTTTAACTAGGAAAAAAATATGGCATAATTTAAAATAAAATAATTTACTAGCTTTTCAAAAAGTACTCCCCAAAAACAAAGAAAATGATAATATTTGGAGTCTATTTTTTAAGGATACCATAAATATTTTATTTGCAAAATTTCCAAATTATGATTTTTTGTTTCATTGTATACCTTGACAAATTTCACTGTTTCTTTAATTTAAAATTTATCAAATACTGCAAAGTTTACAGGAAGTTAATACTAATTATAGGAAGATGGATTAAAATGATTTATAATCAGCAGGAATTGACACAGAGCAATTTTAAATGTAGACCACTATACTTAAATTTAGGATCCAGTACTAACTATAAATTATGAAGATACTTTTAAGTGTCCAGATCCCCAGAGAGTCCTAGTAAAATACATAAGTTTTCAATTTAGCAAATAATAATTGTTATTTGCAAATTAAAACAAAACATAATAGAAATAGATTCTCAACTCTATAATCATTTTTTACTTGGCTTCAGAAATAACAGACTTAGGAAGTAATAACAGTACTTAGAGAAAGCGTTGAATGTAACGGAATTTCAAATTACAGCTGCCCCTGCAATGTCAACATGATGCGCTGTTCATTGATCATAATGAAAGGTGCATAGTAACAAACTAGTAGCTGACTAATTATTAACCAAATGTTTTCTATCAGAAAGAAATCTGGAGAATATGAAGGCCAGAACAACAGGTGATCATTTTCTATGGTAAGAAATTTCAGCACTATACTAGCAACATAGTGCTGAAATTAATAATTCTAGTGAAATCTGATTCACATGGATTAAATGAAGAATGTGAAATAACAGTTTTTAATATAATAAAAATGTATGGCTTACAGTTGGAACACTATCAATAAAAATAAGAGGTGAATAATATACCAAGGTCCTTGGTTTGATACTAGCATAGTTGCCAACTTTTCTTATTTTATCAGGAAACTCTTGATTTTTCATCATTTCTTCCCATTTGACGATAAGTATGAAAATCTACTGATTTTTGGCAATTTCAGTGAAAAACTGAAAAAAAAGCCAAAATTTTGCCAGAAAAGTCTATTGAATTATTTTAGGAGCTTAAACATGCAACATAGGATGCATTAATACATTGATAATATTATATATATATATATATATATATATATATATATATATATATATATATATATATATATATATATATATTAATATTTTCCTCCAAATTTCAAATCTGCCATGGATAGATGGCGCTGTAACCCCCAGGTCGTCTAGACTCCTATAAGTGGGCAATCATATAATTAACATACAGACCAGGTGCCTGTTTATATAAGCAGTTCAATAGAGAGGAAAAATACTAGTTATTAGTAAGTTAATTTGGAAATTATTTCCATCAAACAAAATATTTGTCACTGAATTAAATTAATTTTTGTTTTTAAATTTTTTATTTTTTTTTATGATTCAATGTAATTTTATAAGTTTAATGCTTATAAATTGCACTAGCATTTTAAAAGTTGCTCTATAAGAAAGATATCTTGTAACTCTTGATATCTAAAAAAGTAATCTTGGTGAAAGATTACTTTGCAGGGAGGGTTTTTGGCCTGGCTATCGCCCAAGTACTCTGAGACTCAAATCTCAGCGAACTTTCTTATCTGAATTTCAGGCAATTTCCAGCTCTATTGGTACTCCAAGTAACAGGGCCCCTTTAACCAAACCCCCCGTCTTCCCAGATCTATTCAAATATGCCACTCCTGTTTTTGATCTTGTCCTTCTGGTACAGAAGGGAGTCTCCCCTGAGACAGAGCTCAGGACTGCTGCTCTTGCCACTATTTATGAAAGATACCCTCCAGACAAATGGCTGCACATTTATACCGATGGTTCAGCTGAGAGTAGCTCTGGGAGAGCGGGAGCTGGAGTTTTCTCCAATTTTTTCCAACTCAAAGAGCCTTTGGGAAAACCCACTGAAAATTTTGTTGGAGAAATGAACGCAATTCTAATTGCTCTTAAAAAAAATCTGGATTTCTCAGAAATGAAATTTGCCTTTCTCGTCGATTGCCAGGCTGCAATTCATACAGTGACAAATTATAATCCCCTGCCTTCATCAATAGAATTAAGATGTAAAACCATCATTAACACTCTACTAACTGCAGGGAAAGAAATTGCCTTTCAATGGATCCCTAGCCATTATGGTTTACCTGGTAATGAAAATGCAGATTTACTCGCCAAAGAGGTGTCTTTTTTAAACCCCCCAAACACTCCAATTGGTTTAAGAAATGTCAAACACTTATTAAAACAAGCGATTCGAAACCAATGACAGACTTATTACAAAGAAAAAGCAGTTAATGCTTGTTGGGGGAGCCTCTTGACCTCTTGCATCCCCAGGGATCTACCTAGAGCTATGGGGGTGTCCTGCTTCAGGCTTCTCACTGGGCATGATTATCTTCAGGGACACCTGCACCACATTAAACTTGTGGACTCACCTGACTGCATTTTGTGCAATGAACATATGGACATGAATCGCGAGCACCTTTGGATGTGTTCTGCCCTCCAAGAGGCCCGCGATTCTTCACACTTCAAGACTCTCTCCTCTCCTGGAGAAGCTTCATTTCTTTATTGGACTGCAAGGCTTATGATGCTCGAAAGAGCTTATATAAGGACGTAATTTAAAAAAAATAAATGAAAATAAAAAATAAATAAAAAAGACATTGGGACATAAAAGTCTATATTTACTTTTTTATATATGTAGCATATTCTTTTATATTTCATAGTATCTTTATAAGGTTGATGAATATTTTATTAAAAAAATTAAGATAAACACAAAATATTTTTAACATAAATCATTCTCCGAATGTATAATCTAAAGAGCAAAATTGTGTCTTTTTGCTGTATGCTACAGTTTTAAGCATTCTGTTCCAAGGAAAAATGTTGCTAGCAGTGTCTTGATTTTTCCCTCGAAATCGGTAGAATCTACTGACTTTTTTCCCCTCCAAGGTTGATTCAGGTTGTATTTAGATAAGATCAGCTGACATTTGCAAAAAATTTTACACACATTTTAAAAAATATTTAATTAAAAAAAACTCAGTAAAAAAACTTTTTGAATCAACTTATCAATTGCAAGTAAATTAACAAAATAATAAAACAAAAATAAAAGAAACTTCTACACACACATATGAAATTCAGCTATCTAAAGTTAATAATTCAGAAAATATTTTGATGTTGTGGTACTTTTGAAGTTTATGAAACAATACTTTCCAATCAAACATTTTTTAGAGCTTTAATGTTTCTCAAAAGTTATATTTGATTTGAAACATAATTGATTAAACTATTAATCTTTAAGCCTTTAATTTTAAAGAATAAAATAATACCTGTGACATCATGTTGCAGGAAATTATAAACCATTGGTACTTGATGAAAGAGAGTGAGTTGTTGCTTTCGATTATGCGAATCTGAAGACTGATTTTTTTCATGATCTAGTTCTTCTCCCATGAAATGAATTTTTTCATAATGTCCAAGGTATCTAGGTAAAAAACATAATATAGATGTTACAGAAAAGACACTTTTAAATACATAAATTTCAAGGATAATATACATAATTTATTATATCAAAAATAAAGAATAGCTATTTAAGTTACTTTAAACAAACTGATTTTTTATGTATTTTCTTTTATAAAATTATCGAGGTAAAAACAATGTAAAATTTTAATGTATGTAGTTTCTATTTTTATCAGGATGATAAATTTTGATATCAAATGAATATCAGGAATGATACATCCAAGCTACATACAATATTTTTAACACATATAAAAAATAAGCATTTTAAAGCTAAGAAACAAGAAAAACATAGTTTTTCTTCCCATGAAAAAGCAAGTCTTCAATTTTCTAAATGCAGAAACCAATTGTGGAAGTTTCAACTGCGGGGGGAGGGGGGAGTTAAATTACAAAGGATTTTTCCTGAGTCACATTGAAAATTATTTATTGTTGCCCAATGGGATCTTTACATTTTTACAATTCATTAGAGCTCATATTCCATTCAACTTAATATAACTAAATATTCTCCTGCCACTGATTAGAACCAGTCAAGGATACAGTTGAAGATAGTTAACAATCGAACTATGAGCCGTTTTCTCAATTCACCTACTTAAGAACATTAAACTAAGACTTAATATAATGCCATGTTTTATTAAAAGAACGTTTCAATCCTAATCCAGTCAAATACCATAATGTTTAAGTCATAAAAGTAATTTTTTCACAGGTGACAGTAGGGAGATTATAACATGATTATTAATAATCAATTTTATAAAAAAAATTTTAATAAAAAATTAGACAAAACAATGGAGTAGTAAAAGCAAGTTAACTACTTTTCGTAAGTTACTCTCAAATAAACAAAATTATTCTAAGTTAAAATAAAAAGTATCTATTCTATCTTTAATGCGATCAAATTTCTCATCAATACAATATTCAAATCTTTCAGTCAGTTGTATTAATTTAAACTCTAGAAAATTGTGAAATTCTTTCCTTTTTTCTGAGCCAAGCAAAAACCAATCTTAGTAAGGCTTTTTAATAGTCCAATGGTCATTGAAAAGACACTTTCTACCAGGCATATTATATAATTTATTTCAGCCTTTATTTTATTGATAAACAAATTCATCCCTTTTCAATGAAATTATACATTATTTTCATAATAAATCATAATAATTATAAAAAAGACATGGAAACTATATTTAAACTCAAAAATTGTATACTTAAATATTAGTTTATATTTAATATTTAAAATTCAGTGAATTTTTTATACAATATAAAAGACAGAAGCAAACAGAAAAAGAATTGATTTAAACTGTCCTCCTCATTGCACTACATGTTGATCTTATTGGTGATTACTCTTCACTTCTCTTTACACACATAAATCCAAACACTACATGCGGTACTGATTGAACTGGATCATCATGAAACTATTGTTGCTGAACTGGATCTATGTTTTTGTCAACAGTTATTAATTCAATCTAATACTGATCATGCTTCCATCTAGTGGAAACATTAAGAGCTAATACTCAATTTGATTTTTAAGCAATTTTATAGAAAATTTTAAAATATTAAGACAAAAACTCAAAAAATTATAATATTTTGTAGCAAAAAATTAATACAAGGTAATAAAAAATACCAGGAGTATAATTCACAAATTTCAATAGATCAAAACAAAATTCTAGATGTTGTACAAACTCGGTTCTGTTTCAATGAACAAAATATTCTCAATCCTCATATTTTTTGTTATTAATTTTCTCAACACAATGAGCTAGATAAGTATGTTAACCTTCTGCAATAAGATTGAATAATTTTCAAAATAGCCAATACTTATTTAAATAAAGGATAAAAGTTTATCACTCTATAACACTGATTTTTTTGTTTGTTTATATATATATATATATATATATATATATATATATATATATATATATATATATAATAATAATCACAATAAAATGACTTCTGCATTCTAAAAATTTACCTTTCCAGAAAAAAGTAATAGGGGGCAAACAAACAATTGTCAAATAATTCAGTATTAGTAAAGAATCAAACAATATTACATCAAGATTGATTTTTTGATGTATATATAATTGACTCCATATAATAATAAATACTTATTCCCTTTTTATTATTATTATAATGAAAAGACATTGAAATTTATATTAACTGCTATTCTTACTGCTGCCAATGCACAAATTACTTGAATTTCTTTAAGAACTTGTTAAAGAATTTCTAATTAAATAATAAAATTTAAAGGATTCTTTGCTAATGACTTAACAGAATCACAAAATATGCTTAAAAAAATCTTTATTTTAATTATTGTTCCCTCATTAATATCTTCTAAACAATTTTGTGCCAATTTTAACATTATTTCAGATAATTATAAAAAAAACCTTTAATAGTTAACACCTGTAATATATCATGAGTCACAAATATATAGTTTCCTTTATCATTTTCAACAAAAATATTTCATATCTGTTTTAGGAATATTTAGATGAGCATTAATAATTGATATAGATAAAGCTGATTGACTATAGGAATGGCTCAATTTTATCCAACCCAAAATAATCAGGTAGGCTGAAATAACCAAGTAACTATTAAATGCCCATTTGAAAAAAAAAAAGATGATAAATTCTGGATTAGCTAAGTTTAAAAGTTATCCTAAAATGTATTTGTTTTAACTTAAGAATGTTTAAATAATAGGTTGATATTTAATTTATTAATATATTTACGCATATTTTACTGCATCTCTGTTGCCTTGTTCAGCATCGACCCCAACTGCTGCCATGTGTGATATCCTTTACACCGAAAAAGCTGAAGATGTGGTCAGAGCAGTGCTCTATGCCTTTGGTCTAATATGACTTGTTTATTTTGTTATTTTTTTCTCTCTTTGCACTTGTCACACGACAACATAACTACATTTACACAGTTTATTCTGTTTACACAGTTTATTCACACATAATAGCTGTTTTAAACAGATTTTTGAATGCCTCATATTTTTGTCAAAAGATAATGAAATCCAAATTATATATTTTTCTATCAACTAAATCATAAATATAAAAATGTTTATTAATTAATTCATTCAAATCTATAATATACTCTCTGTATAGCTAGTACGCTATGTATAACTGAAGACTTTCATTTTTATGATAGCCAACATTATGACATATAAATGATTGAAATATTCCTGCATTCAATATAATTTTTTTTTACTTAAACTTTGCTTGAAATTTGATATTTGCACAAAGACATGAATATGAAAAAGTTTAAGTTATTTGTTTTTTTAATTCTAATTACCAATGTTAAAATTTGATATTTAGTAGTTATTTCAGAAACACCATGAATTATTTAAGTGCAAATAAGCTAAATAAAATCATGCAGAATCATTTCAGTTTAGATGTACATATTGAAAGTGCATTTTGCAATCAAAAATGTGCTATATGTAATTGATTTTTGACTATTTCTATGTAAATAAAATATATTAAATACACTGAATAATTTTAGCTTTATATTTTAGGTAATAAAATAATGAATATGGGATATTGTCCACAGTATTTCTAAAACTGAACAGATGTTCTTCATTAAATAAACATAGCAAGAGAATGTGGTAGCACTAAATTTAAATAGAGTATGAAGCTACATATTCTTTTAAACATATGTAAGAAGATACAAAAAAAATCAAGATTAAAACATTGGAATTTGCATTACAATCGGTGAAATATTGAAAAATAATTAGTTTGCTAACAAAGAAACGAAAAATCCTTAACACATCACAATCATAATTTTAAAGAAATAAATTCATATCCACATTAGCGAATGTAGCGCGAAATATATTCCTTTTCTCTCTAAGACAGTTAACATTAATCCACAGTTCAACGCAAACTTCCGCTCAACAAGGAAAAGTTTCACAAACCATGATTTTTCTTATGTGTGCCGGTAAGCTCAGCAATAGAAAATGACGTCACAGGTTATTGAGAAAGCAGCTGATTTTCGTGACGTCACATGGCGAGCCTCGGGGACAGTGGAAAGGGGTGAAAGCTTATTCTCTTATCTACAACACTATACAGTTGAAAAATTCTTCAAATATTTACTTTTAAATAACAAATATAAAGGTCTGAAAACCGGTCACGATAAAAAGCACAAGTTTTCATGACACATACATATAATGCGTTTAGAAATGTATACACCGTAACATTAACTTTTTACTCA
Source organism: Latrodectus hesperus (assembly GCA_037975125.1). Taxonomy (NCBI): domain Eukaryota; kingdom Metazoa; phylum Arthropoda; class Arachnida; order Araneae; family Theridiidae; genus Latrodectus; species Latrodectus hesperus. The sequence goes on along the minus strand of CM075859.1, from coordinate 76,408,484 downwards.
AAAATTTGAGTGGGATCTATTCAATAGTTGGATCACCAGTTGAAAACGCAAAACGGTACTAGATTTTTTTTAAACAGAATTTTGTTGAAATTTTAACACAATTTCCCCATAAAAGCATACGTCAAACTCATGCTACTACAAACCACATGATCCATTTATACATTAAATTGAGAGGCCAGACATTTTCAGAGTTCGGAAAATTATTAATAAAATGTTTTTTTTTTAAGTAATTATATCATGCAGTTATTAGACTCAATATCAAGCTCATAATGTATATTCATCTTTTATACTTCAAATCATTTATGTAATTATTTTACATTTAATTGTATCTTACACAAACATACGCATTTTATATTTCGGTGTTATTTTATAAACTTAAACTATAGATATTTATATTTTTATAATAACAGCTATAAAAAACCAATTTAATGTTACATTTTAGACTCGAGCTTCTAAAATTCAGAGGATTTTTGAAATGATTTTTAACGAAGCAAGTCATTAAACTTCGAATAAATTTATTAAACTGATACGAATTTTAAAATTAATGATACGCGTGTAGATCGGTTAAAATAGAGGACTTAGTAAAAAAATGCTTCTGAATGTGGCTATCGAACTTTCGCTTAATGATATATTCATATGCTAATTCTTCTAGAAATGAAGCAAATTGACGATATCCACTTGGTCGATTATAATCTCCAATTTTAGTGTTTGCTGTTGAATAAAATTGAAATTTACTGCTGAGATAAAACTGTAATTAACTGCTGTTGAAAACTGAATAAAAAAATTTTCTTCGTGTTTGCTGCTGATAATACTCAAACTCTTAACATGCTGTTTGCACTGTTTAAAAAAATTTTCAAGAAACTTTTTTAGAAATATTGCTTACGGTAGATTCATCGTCAGCTGAAGACGAACCAACTTTTTCAATAGATAGACTATCATATATCAAATTAGATTGCTCTGCATTCTACCATGATTTTGATTGTTTATCAGAAGAGATAACATCTGCTTCTGTGCCGTGGTTTATTATTGGACTTTTCGTGTCAAGCAAAATGTTTAAATTTTCCAATTTCAAGCGTCACATTTTGACATTTGAAAATTTTTAAGTCTCAGCAAAACTATGGTGATCCACATGCAGTCTTCAGTCGCGTTTAATATGATGGTTGGCATATATTCAACCTTAGAAAAAAATTATAGGGACACATGCGGTATATATAGGATTAGTTTTCAAACAACCAATATTTTCGATAAATGCATTAAAAACTTTAAAGCAAACAAGAAAATTAGAATATTAATGTAACTAAAATTGTTGCTCTTGAATGTTACTTGAACGATTCAATTTCATTCATTATTTAGATATAAATAATTGCTTCAATCAGTATAACATTTTTTATGCATTTCTCTCTAATTAACGTGTGTAGTTTTTTTGTTTTTTTTTTGACATTTAATAGCTAGGAAAAATTTTATATTTCAACTTTTGTGGAGGATTTTTATCTGAACAAATAATAGTAATTTCAAACATTTTATTCATAAAATGAAGGCAAATTTAACTTTAATCCGTGTGATAAGATATAAGATCAATAAATATGTATGTACTAAATTAGTTATGACTGACAACTAATTTAATGTGTACATTTTTATTGCAAATGCTTTAAGTTCACAATTTTTTTTTCAACACTATAATTCTTAAGTGCCGACCGATTGGCTGAGTGGTTAGCGTTCCTGACTCTTGAGCTGTTGGTCCCGGGTTAGAATCCCGATTCAGGCATGGATGTTTCTTTCCTTCTCTGTTCTCTCTTCTGTGATGTTGTATGAATGTGGCCCGCCCTATAAACGGGTTTGTGGTGGTATGGCGCGGGTAACGCAACTCGCCTCCGTGACTTGGTTCACAGGTGTTCGCTGGGTAACGATAAATGAGTAGCAATTTCTAGCCTTGTTGGGGCATAGGGTTCAGTCACCCTTGTGTGCCCGCCATTGGATTAAAAAAAAATTCTTAAGTTTGTTTGTCGCTCAACGGTCATTTTTTGCCCACGAGGGCTAATTAAACCGGGACCTACGGCTTAAAGTGGATTCCGAACCACTACAAACATCCATGTCCAAGGTAGGATTCGAACCCACAAACGGTTGAACCGAAGGCAAGACTCTAATTCTTAAGATTATTTCTTATTGTAGTGTGATTTCTCACTTTCCACATTAAAAGAGAATTTAAATAAGCTTTCTAGTAAATCGTATAGGTCACAAAATAAAAATGCACGTATTTTCTCAATTGCGGTAGCACCAAAATTTGATCATTCAATTCTAATAAAGTGAATGCATGAATTACATACTGGATTTTTAAAATAAAATATATTCTATAAAAATGCAATTACTCTTGCATTTTTAGAAAAAGTCTTGATATTTTAACAAACTCGGTAATACTTTAAAATGTACATAAAAATTAATGGTTGGTTGGTTTTGTTTTCAAGAAAATTCCAAAAAAGGACAAGCTACGCCTAAAAATTCATGGAAATAAAAAAGAATCAAATAACTGTAGTTTAAAGATTTTCTACTTATTAAATATTCAAAAACTGTACAGAGAGTATGAATAGATTTCAATTTTAGTAGAAGACAGATTAAAAAAAACAAAAAACGCAATGAATATAGTATTCAGTTTAAGTAAAATAAGAAAAATCGGACATTTTCTTTCAGTATTTTTATTATAACCATTTTTTCTTTAAAAGATTTATTGATTGAAAAGTACATTTCGTCGAAAATGATGATTGGAATTTATAAAATCAAGATAATACTAAAAAAGAATACAAAAAGTTTATATTAATCGAAATTTAATTGAATGACGCAATATTTAATAAATCTCATTTCATATTTATTAAAATACGAAAACTTTTAAGTTGGATAAATAACTATTATTCTAACGTAAATGACTTCACAACTGAATTCCTGCAGTAGAATTTATCATTCTCATTACACATATTGCCAAATATAAGAAAAATACATAAAATTCCATAAAAGAATAGATTATTAGTAGATAGCTATAGCTAAGTTTTGAAAAAAATACTATAAAAAGTTCCATTATCCATATTGCATTCAAACTATACGTGTAACAAATAATTTTTTCGATAAAAAAATATTTTATTTTCTTTTGAATTACTTTGTAGATATAGCTCTAGCGTAAACAAACAATATTTCACAGACGATTAATTGATATCAATGAATTGTGAAAACGCTTTAACAAATTGTAAGCTGACAATTTTGTTCAAAACAGTAGCAGTTATTATAATTGCATTAAATTTGAATTGATATATAATATATATAAGTGTCCAGAGGGGGATGGACTGAAAAACATAGTAAGATTGCGAGGGAGACGGTGGGACAAAACGCTTAAATTTTAACAGTTAAAATTAATATGACAGCATTACCACAATCTATAACACAGCTATTTTTTATTCTTTCGTTTAATAAGAATCTTACAGCTGTATTCTTTATTGTTGATTCCCTTAAAAGCAATGATAGTTGAAACTTTTTGCAATTTCTTTAATTTACTTGTCACTTTTAATAAAAAAAAAGCAATAATAATTCTATCGTTAAAAATTATTGCTAGATAAACAATAAAATTTCATATTATTAATACAACACTGAATACGGTACTCAACATCAAGGAAAGATGGCTTAAATGGGAAATTCTAATAGAAATGATGTTCCCTGCAACTGATCAAAAAGAGAAAAATAGTCAAATCATTTCATATGCAATGACCTCCATGATCAAAAATATATCCGCGTCAAGCTTCTGCATGTTATTCATAAAACACTAATTACAGCTATGGAAAGTTATCTCACACATTTAGCATTCAGTCATACAAAATATAGATTTGTTAACGGCATTAGTGAATAGTGATCTTTGAAACTATTCACCAACAACCCAAATATATGTTTAATGGAAGAGAAGTAAGGAGACAAGACAAGCCTACATAGAATGATAATTCTACACAGAGAACTCATAATATGACGAGCAACATGCTACCAACGTTTTCCTGTTGAAAAAGAATATCTTGGAGACCTTGAAGGAATGGATAGTTTGGTTTATTTGTCGTTCAATGGCCATTTTTTGCACATCCAGCCTAATTAGACCGAGTGCCAGTTTAAAAAGGATTCCGAATCACTATAACCATCTAAGCACGAAGTGGATTCGAATCCAAGAACTATTGAACTGTAGGAACGCATTCAATTCGACTGCCAGTTCGGCGAAAGAATGGTTGGAGAACTGATTACACTACTATAGTAAAAATGATAAGATATCAGAGTATCAGGAATGAATACTGAACGGTCCGCAATACATACATAATGTCGCTCGACTCAGTTGAAACGTTTTCTCGCGAAAACTTATTGATGTTATTTAATTAGTGTCAGAACTCCAAACCAATTTGTAATTAACTATTGCTGCATTTAAGACGATGCTCATTACTGATGAGAATATTTCTTCACAACCAACTGCCAGTTTACCACGCTAGCCTTTCCTGAATAAGTCTGGAGAACTGGCTCGTGGTCTGCTATCGTGAGAACTTTTCTTACGGTTTGTATGGACAATGCTAAAAGATTCAGAGAACTGACGTTAACGCAAATTTTTATTTTAATACGATGATCAGAATTGATAGATGTTCGCCTCTAATTATCTCATATCTTGGTTCTATGTCATTTTAATAACACGAGGAACTAAGTTAAAAAGTGCTAACAACTCGGTCTTAATGTACAATGATCAGCTGCATCAATTTATAAACGTCTGTTTATTCAAAGATTCTGTCCCCCTACATTAACGATAATACAAATACAGCCGTAGTGTAAAACACAAGGCGCGCACATATCACACAAAATATACAATTAATAAGTTTTTTTTGTGACAAAATGAACAGCCTTCACACCATTCAATACTTAGAATTCTTTACATGAAGCCAGGTGCTTGCAAAAGGATCATTTATGCATATTTACAATTTCATTGCATAACTTTGACTTCCTACGATCTACTTCATACGTAGCAGTGATTAAGAGCCAATTTTGTACTTAAACAACCTGTTCGAATTAGATATTATGTGCAAGACTGTAGTCATTCAGCGACAAAATAATAAACTTACATAATAATAAATATTCAGAGTCAAACTAATAATAAACAGAGCGGTCTGCAGATTTCACTCAACTATAAAGCAGTATGTCCTGGCTTACCCATTATATACTTCGAAAATAATAGTTAACTAACAACAAAGCTAAATATATCAATTAGTTTCTTATTTACATTAAAAAGTGTAACGTTTAAAACGTATAATTAATAGCAATTTATCAAAAATACAAAATATTAAAGTTTTCACTTAATTTTAGACCAAGTTTTCTCAGTAATAATCTGAGAGCAACGATAGAAAAAATTTATAAATACTTCTCAAAAATAAACACTTTTTTTTCTGATGCCCGACTGCTCTTAGGATATTCCTATTCAGCGCTATAATGGGCGAAGGCGATGGCATCTGATACAGTGGGGCACCCTGGGTGTGCCATCTTCGCCCCGAAAATAAAGGGATAAAGAAACACACACACAGAGAAAGGAACAGTCATGCTCGAATCAGGATTCGTGCACGGGACCTAATGCTTCGAAGATAAAGATGCTAATCTCTCCGCCATTGGTCAGAAAAAATAAATAAAAATAAAAAATGAAAAAAAAATTTCGATAAGATGTTTGAAATTTGAACATGCTAAATACAAAAATTAAATAGCAAAACATCACTTACAAAAATATTTTTGAGCGGTACTTCTATACAAATTTGACAAAAAAGGAATGTGCAGCAAACAAAAAAGTTTTGTTCCAAAAAAAAAAAAACTGTTCATTTTTAAAGTTTTTCTTTCGTTGAGAAGGTTCGCTGCCGCAAAATTTAACATATGAAGATAATATATTAAGTATCAAAATACACAAAAAACATTACATTCGTATACATCAAAATTATTTAAATGTATTACGCCTGATATTTTAATTATGATAACATGCTTTCTACCTAAGTATGCATATGTTCGTGCATTTATAAATTTGTAGGAAAATAACTTTTACTTTTTTTAACATACGAACGCTAATATTTAAATATGAAATTTTTGGAAGGTTATCAAAGGAAATTCATTTTTGGAAGGTTACCTAAAAAAAACCAGCATCTTCAACATCATGTAAAGGAAAATAAACATTAATTTTGCTTAAAAAATGAAACTAAGATTTGTTAAAGTAGCTAATAAGACATATTTTACAAAATCTTATTTATTGTGGTAAAAATAAATGTGAAAGTACTTAGCATATTTGAACTGGAGTTCTGAAATATTTTTTGAATAAGATAAATAGGCAGCTTTCCTTTTAACATTGATTTCATACAAATAACACGCAGAAGTAAACAGAGAACGTTCTTTTTTCCCCAGGAAAACAACCATCTCGCCGCAATTCTTAAGGAAAGCAGTAAGGTCAGACACGTGAAATGTTATTATATTGCTCCAAAAAAGATCTTTTTATTATTATTTTCATTTTTTTTGTTACAAAAAATTAACATTTATTAAAAGCGGTTCAGTTTCCTTCACAAATTCAATCACAAAAATAAAAACTATAAATAACAGCATCATTTTTTTAAAGTTTAATATTAAACAAAATCTAACTAAAAATTTCACATACAAGTATAGATCCGCATTGTCCAATAATCAATTTTATCAACACACAAGAATTGCTTGAATCAGAATCAACTGTTTAAATTGATTTCGAATAGCTACAAAATTCAGGATTGAGATGGCAGTCGTATCCAGCCAAGAATTGTCGACTACAGAGCAGTTTGTTGCTCCACGACTTTTTATACACAAAAGTCCATTGATTGTAACCTACAACTTTTGGGTTCTGAACCATGGGAACCGTGGGTTTTGAACAATATCAAAATATCCAAGCCCAAGGTGGTTTGATTGGTTTGGTTTGTTTTTGCTCAATGGTCTTTTTTTGCACACGAGGACTAATTAGGTCCTACGGTTTAAAGTGGATTCCGAACCACTACAAACATCCATACCCAAGGTGGGATTCGAACCCACGAACTGTTGAACCGAAAGCAAGAGCGCTAACCATTCGGTTCCCACACACAGCTCGGCAAATTAATACTCTAATCTATCTTACTATGCACATACATATATATATGGTTGGTAAAAGTTGGAGCAATGACATTTTTCATTCACTAATACTTTACGAGTATCATACTCGTACAGTATGAGGACGGCAACAAAATTATCCTGAAAAGTATAGTTATATACATGAAATTTGTTTTCAGAATACAATGGAGCAGAAAAAATATCACTGCCCAATTAATATATGAAACGTTAACTACTACTAAGGAAACAACTGTCTGCCTGTATTTAGTAGGAAAAGACACATTCTGCAAACTATATTTACACATTTAAAAGTGACTGACTAAATAGAGAAAATATGACAATTTTTCCTACACAGTTCCACGTTAACCCGAACCCGAAACAATTACTATTCTTTTACATAAAACAGATAAGGGATACAACTACGAAGCAATACATTATTTACTGTAAAATGACGAATGCATTATTTATACAAGTTATCGCAATACTCACAAAAATACGTTTCAAAGTAAACATTGCGAGAAACACGATATCGTAAGTAATAACTCATGACATTTGATAAAATTTGCAGGAACTCTTTTACACACGTTTACTAATTACATATAAAGTAATTGTTAATAAATAGAAAATTAATTTTAGTCAAATATTTAAGTTATAGAAATTTATTATACACTACTGGTCATTAAAATTGCTACACCAGGAAAGCGGCACACCACACAAGTGAAATTTGCATGACAGGTAGAACTTGCTGTGATATGCAAATGATTAAGATTTTCAGCGCATTCATACAAAGCAGGCGACATTAGCGACATCTACAATGTGTATAAAACCAGAGATTTGACAGCAGTTTTCTCATACTCAATTTCCGTTTCAACATTGTTTTCGGCAAAGAAAGTTGTTGTAATGCCTCGTGTAAGAAGAAGAAATGCCTATCAGCACGTGTCTGACTTTCATCGAGGAAGGATTATAGCCTACCGGGATTGCGGTTTATCGTACCGCAATATTTCTGCTCGCGTCGGAGACCCCATGACTGTTAGCAGAATATGGAATCGATGGGTTCAGGACAATCATACGGAACGTCATGCAGGATCTCAGCGACCCCCCATCACTAACAGTAGAGAAGACAGACATCTTATCCGCATGGTCACAAGGGATCGTACAGCCACGTCACGAACCCTGAGTCGAGAAATGCAGTCATTTGCGAGGCAACAAGTTTTTGCTCGAACAGTTCGACGACGTTTGCAGCAGCATGGATTGTCTGCACGGCGACCATGGCTTCGGCTACCATTGACGCTGCGTCACAGACAGGAGCGCCTTCAATAGTGTGATCAGCGACGAACCTGGACGTGGGAATGGCATCACGTCATCTTTATGGATGAATCTCGGTTCTGTATACAGGACCATGATGGCCGCATCCGTGTTTGGAGGCATCGTGGAGAACGCGCATTGGCAGCTTGCATTGGACATCGCCATACTGACCCATCTGCTGGAGTGATGGTATGGGGTGCCATTGGATACACGTCTCGATCACCTCTTGTTCGCATTACCGGCACTTTGAACAGCAACCGCTACATTTCCGATGTGTTAAGACCCGTGGCTCTGCCCTATCTTCGAGGCCTCCCTAATGCTTTGTTTCAAACGGATAATGCACCACCGCATGTTGCGCGTACTGTTTTCTGAACTTCCTTGATGCAGAACAGGTTCGACTGTTACCCTGGCCAGCACGTTCTCCTGATCTGTCACCAATTGAGAACGTGTGGTCAATGGTTGCCGAGCGATTGGCACGCCATCACTCACCATCCACTACTGTCGATGAACTGTGGCATAGTGTTGAAGCTGCATGGACTGAGATCCCTGTACATGCCATATAATCTCTGTTTGAATCCATGCCTAGGCGGATAAATGCTGTTATTGCAGCCAGAGGTGGCTGCTCTGGGTACTGATTTCTCAAGATCTATACATCCTAATTTCCTGTAAATCTAATCACTTGTTCTTTCCACTATAATGTATGTGTCCAATAAATATCGTTCTGTTATTTGCCTTCCTTCTTGGTGTAGCAATTTTAATGGCCAGTAGTGTAGAACAAAGATAAGGTTTTTTAACGTGCAATGGGTCATTTTTGCCTATACGGGCCAATTATACCAGGACCAACAGTTTAAAACGGATGCCGCAGAAGCACTAAAAATATTCAAGCCCGTGGCGAGATTCGAACCTACGAACTGTTGAACAGTGGATCAGAGTGCTAACCATTTGGCTTCAATTTTCCAGGTAAGGTAGAATAAGAATACTTGAGAAAAAAATATCTACGTTTAGTACATTTAATTTCAATTAGTTTTTTCACATTTCAAGATTTTTGTTAACTTTTATTTCAGTTTATTTGATGGTAATATAAATCTAACGCAAAAGTACATTTTTGAAAATTAATTCAGTATTAGCTATTTTGAATGAATTTCATTACAAATAACTTCAGCTATTAAATTTTTTTAAAAATATTTCAATTAAACATTTATTTCATTTTTTCATTAAACTATACGTCAAAAATCTCAATAGGTATATTTTTAATAAAAATAATTAAACGTACCCGATCATAAGTTATATTATTTATTAAAATTTTAACCTTTAATAGGTACGTCATATACTGCTACAGCAAAAAGTGCTACTAATTATTTTTTTTAATCAAACAAGAACTTATAGTTAAAACCTTATAGTTAAGTGGATTAAAAAGACTCAATAATCAGCAGTACCCGTTAAATCATACTGGTAGTCACAAACAATTATTAAGTGCTAGTTGTAAGTATGGATGGTAAATAAAAAGTAAAAGGGGAAAAAAGATATAGAACGCACTGCTAAATATGCTGCAAAACACTTGAACAGATCACATGGAATTTTTTAGATGTGTGGCACACAAATTAGATTATAAAACTTAATATTATGATCCGAAGAGCTGAATGATATTGAGATTTGAAAGCAGCTCAATGTCCACTCTATCAGAGAAAATGTGCAATCCGTAACTTTGTTGATAAATATTAACACATATTTTCTAGAAAAGTATGCTTAGAAAACAATTTTATAAGCATTTCCACAAAAAAATTTGAAAAATCTTTTAATACTACACAGATGAATTATTTCAAAATTTAAGTTGTATAAGTAAAATTTAACCCTACAGTTAATTTATGATACTCTCATTTCTAAAACTTATCTGAAATAGTTAATCAATAACATTTCATTAAATTTAGAATAATGAGAATTTTTTTTCACCTGTCTATTTCAGTACAAAATAGAAACAAATGAATCAATCGTGTTAAACTAAATAATATAGTTTTTTTAAAAATAATTTTGAAAAATCAGAACTCTCTGCAATAAAATTTTAATTTTCAGAAATGTTTATTTAGTACCTAAGAACTACAAAATGTGCGACACTAGAAGACAGACATTATATATCTGGAGAAATATAGAAAAAAAGGAAAAAAAAAGTTCAATAAGGACTTTATATTTTCACATTTTTTAATACTATGGATCCCAGCTTTTAACAATAGATCTCAACTTCTATTTATATATTCTTTTAATAATAAATTTCCCTCCCTCATAAACAAGTGAAAAGAAAATCATTTTAAAAAATATAACACTATTTACATTATTCATACATATTTTTAGTTACTGCTTCCTGAGCTTCAAAGGACACGGAAATGTTTGTAGTAATTGCTCTCCAATTTTAAATGTTTGTATTGCACGCAACAAAAGAAAACTCATAAATTATCTAACTCATATTACAAATAAGAATTAAAAAAGTATTTTTAACATAACAAAGTAGTACTATTCAGTGTAATATTATAGTAATTTATCCATTGAGATTATCATAACTACTTTCTGAAATACGCGAAATTTATTAATTCCCAATATTTTATTAAAAGTTATTATCATTAAATAAAATTATTAATTTTAACTAAAACAAATCACTAGAAAATACCAATTATTCTCCAGTAGTTTTATTTGAAATTAGGGTAAGTTTTAAACAACATTAATATTTGTCATTCTAAACTTGGATAATATATCCAGTTTCCTTGAAAGATAAGTAAATTTATTAAATACACGACATTTATGTACTAATAATTTTTGACTAAGTTGCGCTTATTAAACAAAATGTTTTTCCGACTGACTTGGTCCTCCAAGTTCAAATAATTTGGTATCTAGAATAATCCATCAGAATTTAGTATAAAGGTCAAAAAACCGGTTTTAAATTTAAACTGTTATAAATTTAATTGGAATTTTTTGACGAATCAAATTTAACTTTTTTTTTTTTTTTTTTGCATACGCACATCTCTCTTTACGCTAACGCACAACTCGTACCTGCTATAAAAGGTGAAATAAAAGTTTTATGTACGTAAAAACAAAAAATACAATCACACCTTAATGAACAAATAAACTTAGGTGAGAGTGATATTTTTTTATTTAATAAAATATTATAGTTTTCAAAAGCGTATTTAATGTTTTTAATTCAAGTAATGCAATCAAAATCTAATGCGACAGAACAGAAAATTAAAATTAATTTTCTTTATTAAATTAAAAAGAAAATCAATTTTTTATACAAAACATTGTTTTAGAAAATCACTGACACTATTTTTTATAACAAAAATATTTATGAATAAACTTAAGAAATATATATTATTGAATTTTCATAAAAAATTTTTCTTAAAGTTGTATTGTATTCGTCATTGCATGTTAAATATTTTTTGTAACAATCGCAATATAGTACCAGAACAATAATAAAAAAAACTGTCACAAAATTAAGAAAAAACAATATAACAGCTGAAAAAACAAGCTAGTACCATTTTACATTTCCAAACGGTAATACTACGTATTTAATTTCACTGAATAAACGTAAAGTTTTACTGACAAATGAAACTTATCAGTATTACAGAAAAAGAATTTAAGGATAAAAAATATCAATGAGAAAATTAGATAACTTCATATAATCTAATTTAAATACGTCACATATCAAACTCCGTTAAACACACTCACAGCTTCTAGCCTGTTTCTTTTATTCTTTAATTCAATTAAGATACCGAATAAAGATACTGAAAGAAGCGGAACTGAAAATTCACAAAGAGAACTTGTGAAACTTGGCGTCAAAAGAAGAAATAACTTTCTCGGCCTCACACGTGCAGTTACTCAGATAGTCACACAATGTTCGACTGAACTAAATATGTGCACAACCCCTCTACGGACGACCTACAAGCGCACAGAAATATCCTCTCACCCCTCATTTATACAGTGGGAGCAGTCGTCATTGATCTGGCTTGCCTCATACAAGCGGCGGGACAGTTGGCGGCGGGCCTCACCTATTAGAACAGCTGCCACTGCTTCTGCCAGACATTATGTGGCAGCGAGCGCTATTTGGCGAATTTTTCTGCGTAAGAGAAAAATATTTCGTGTAGGTCTCTTCATTTTTGATGGAGTAAACCAGCAACTTCTTACAATGGACTAGGGGGAATAGCCACCTAGTGACTTTCTCCTCGCACGTGACTATTTCTCATGCAGGTAGTGTAGACAATAAACACCCGTATGGATGTCGAATTCACAGAAGGAAAACATAAAACAAGCTAATATTTAATGCTGGTATTTTTCCATGTACATCTACATTTAAACTAACTCGACAAACCTGAATAATTTAAAAATTCTTAACATATTTCATTCGAGTGAGTTAAGCAGATTAAAAATGTTAAAAACAATTACATGCATTATTATTAAATCTCTTAATTCTAGATTAGAAACGAAATTACTCATATAATGTTCAGTTGTTTTTTTAATTATTGATTTTATTAAAGTTCTTAATTTATGGTCATGAAAGACAACTTTCTTAGTTTAAACAAAATTATAATCATAATTCAAATTATGACTTTTAGTCCTGAAGCAAATGATTACCTTTGCTTCAGGACTCGATGAATGATATGAAAATATCATTCATTGATATTTTCATATCAGTCATCGAGTCCTGAACATTCATTGATCATCATTCATTGACTTTAATGATATGAAAATATTCTAAAAAAGCGTAGGATTTTAATGGATGCAAAATATGTTCATTTTTAAGAAATACGTGTCTTAATGACTTTTTTCATTTTTTAGAGAAATTAAAATAATGATGTAACTTATTTATTTTTGGTCATTTTTATTAATATTTTTTGTTGTACTTCATTTCCGCAAAATATTCTTTCCGATACATTTTAATAAAATAAACTTAATTCCAAAATAGAACATCTTTTAAAAGTTTCAGAAAAAATATCTTGCTATTCTCTTGATGTACTTATAATATTTAGTAGCTGTAAATATAAAATATGCGACTTGAGAGAGTATAGATTTCACAGGAGCGCTATATCATCATTCCTTGAGAGTATGATTAATCCAACATCATTTTCATACTTTTTAGGGAAATTAACCAGCGTAAAAGCAATTTACCAGAGGAATAATTAGAAAGTCACAGTTAATACATTATTTAATTAAATGACCTAATAAAAATTTAAGAATTTTTAACATAGTTTAGTAAACAGAGTACATTATTTAAACGTATATTTTATATACAGTGGGTAAAAAAAGTTTCCGTATGGTGACTAAATTTAAAAATAAATGAGCATAATTTGTAAAGTATTGCATTTTTTATTTAAATACTGTCTATATGTGTTTAGTATAAGTCTATAGAAAAAGATTTTTATAAATTTTCATTTTGACAAGATGAGAAAAGCCTTGTAATATCTAAGGTAAATTAAAAATTGCAGTGCAAAAAAAGTTTCCGTACGCGTTATGCAAATTCTTTCTGACGTGTTTAAAACAGGCCCGCAGTAAATCTTTGACGTTAGAAAGTTAATCATTGTTAAGAAAACAACATATCGACAGTTGAGTTCAAGTTTGTTATTGATCGTCTCAAAATGGAAGTAGTTCCCAGAGCTATTCGGGTTGGTTGGTTTGTTTGTCGCTCAACGTTCATTTTTTGCACACGAGGGCTAATTAGACCGGGACTTACGGCTTAAAGTGGATTCCGAACCACTACAAACATCCATGCCCAAGGTGGGATTCGAACCCACGAACTGTTGAACCGAAGGCAAGAGCGCTAACCATTCGGCTGCCAGCTCGGCAGAGCTATTCGAGAATTAGTGATTAAATTGCGAAAAGATGGATTATCCATGAGAAGAGTTATTAGTGAAATGACTAAAAAATTAAAGTCTACTATGCAATATATCATTGAAAGATATTGTAGACTTCATTCACTTGAAGATAGAGCTTGATCTGGGAGGCCGCCAAAATTAAATCGCGTGCATAAAAGAAGCATCATACGCCAAATTTAAGAAAATCCACGAGTTAATGCGCCGCAGTTGACAGCTGATTTAATGGTTAGTAACAACATTAAAGTCTCAACTCAAACCGTGAGAAATATTAAAAAGCGGTTATCATGGACGTGCAGCCCGGAAGAAACCCTATATAAGTTTGTGCAACAGGAAAAAGCACTTCGAGTTTGCAAAGAAGCATGTAAACAAGCCATTATCTTTTTGGGAATCCATTCTTTTTAGTGATGAATCAAAGTTTAACATTTATGGGTCAGATGGCCGAGTTAAGGTGTGGAGAAAACCAAACGAACAAATGCTAACTAAGAATTTATGCGGAACTGTTAAGCACCGTGGTGGCGGTGTTATGGTGTGAGGGTGTATGAGTGCTTCTGGAGTAGGAAATTTACAATTCATCGAGGAACGATATGGATATTCTTAAGCAAAATGTGTTATCCAGTGCAGAGAAATTATCTCTTGGAACTGGATTTGCTTTTCAGCAGGACAACGATCCTAAACACACCTCTAAGATTTGCCAGCTCTCCCCAGTCAACCGATTTAAACCCCATCAAACATTTGTGGGAAGAAATTGGCCGACAACTTAAAAAATATGACAAAGTTGAACTCAAAAGTGCTATTAGTAGCATTTGGTGTAATATTTTTCCAGAAACAATAAAAATCTTGTAGAGGTGAGGCCACAACGTCTAAGAGAGGTAATAAAGGTCAAAGGAGGGCCCACAGAACATTAAATGCATTTTTGTTAAATGTATCTTGCATTTTTGTAAACTTTTTTCGTGTGCTACGGCACCGTACGGAGACTTTTTGTTCCATGTTTACGGCATTTTTTGAGTTTTTAAGATTTATTATTTAATTTTATCAGTATTATCATCCTTTTAATATGAATAAATATTAAATAATATTAGTTTTAACTCATTTTTAAGTTTTCTTTTTTATCATTATGAATTTTGTGTGAAAATTAAACTTTGATTTGCATTCGTATGTGCGTGCGTACGGAGACTTTTTTTACCCACTGTATATTTTTAATACATAACTTCATAAATGAAACATTGTAAATCAGTTTTTGCGTAAATGATTTATTTTTCAGTAACTTTTAAAAACAAGGAAAAATGAATTGCACCCTCCCCCTTATGTACTTTAGCTTTACAAAAGAACATAAGTTTCCCTGAAATCAACACTTCTTAGATGATATTCCAAATAACTGATGTTTTTTATGTCTAGAAAGAACAAAGCTCGTCAGTTCTAAACCTCAGAGAAATTATTAATAGTTGGCCAAAAATAAAATTGTTCTAGACAAAATGAAAAAAATACATGTCCCAACTGCTACTTACAAATTTTGTTTTGATATTGCGCAGACATTGAAAAGAATAATCTTACGAGAATTGTTTTATCGTACATCAATCCTCATTTTCGATATCCTTTGACATTTAATAATGGGTAAAATAAAATTTTAAGATTTCATTTTCGGTTCACGTTATTCATGCCTCATCGTTGATTATATTAGATGAATACTCATTTTAAATTTTAAGAGATAATGATAACAAAATTATTTTTTAATGAATAATTGAGATAAAATGATCAATTTAAAATGTAGTTTTAATTACCCGATATTTTTGAATTTCGATGATTAACACATTTAGAAATTGGGATTTTTTTCATTCAAAATAAGGTTAAAGGATTTAATAGTTATCATATTTTCAATACTTAAACATATTGTCATAAACATAAATTGTTAAAATTCAATACTTATGAGTAACAGGTAAAACACAATTGTATAGAAATTAATGCGGAATAAAATATCATTTTACTTTATAAAAAATAATTCTGATTGTTATTTGGAAATAAAATCATGACAATTATTTAGAAGACTTTAAATCAATGAAACTGCATTAAAAATATTTATGAACAAAATAAAAACATTTAAAAGGTGCACTATAACACACACATATTATATATAACTAAACACTCTAAAAACTACAATGAACAAATGAAAATACACAGCAACATTCGTTGCTATAACCTAAAGCAAACTTCACACACAAACCACTACAAATATCCACACCCAAGATGGAAACCGAACCCACGAACCGAAGGTCAGAACACTAACTATTCAGATGCTTACTCGGTAACGAATATTTGTTAAAACAATACTACTTCACAAAGTAGCAAAGAAACTAGGTTAATTTTCATGCAAAATGTTTTGACTGCTTAAGTTTACCGACATGTGAATTTAAACGAATAGTTGTTGCCTAAAACTAGACACTAATATGAATTTTTGTTTCATTTAAAAAAGAAATTTATGTGTGGTACCAGTAAAAAAATTTGAGTTTACAATTTAAAAGAGAAATTATGCAGTAATCGGTGTAGTACAGTTAATGACTTTATTCAAAAAGAAAATTAAACGAAAGTAAAGTTTAATTAAATAAATATCACTGAAATAAACAAAAATAAAATAAATTCTATTTTGGTTAATTTTAGACTTTTAGTGATGTTTTTAGTTTCAATGGTTAATTTCACATTAAAAACAGAACCTCGGTGCCACATATAAGCTTCTTCAAAATATAAAGAATAATTTGTAAATTATTTAAACATTCAATACTCTATTTTTTCCTTTGGTTAAGTAATTATATCTCGCAACACAGTCTTTTTTCCTTTCTAATGCTTTTTCAAATTAGAAACAATCTAAAAATTTTAAGTTTTTAATGCAAAATACTTGTTAAATTTTCAAGGAAATCTTCAAATTTTCAGCGGAAAAATTATCTACAATAGTACTAAAAAATAGCTTGCACTTTAAAACAAAGTTAGCAGCTCTAAATTACAAACAACTGTAGTATTAATTTTCCTCCAAATTGCTATGTACTATTGTAAACATTTATTTTAAAATCAAGCAACGATAAAGAATACGATAAAATTTTTAAAAAAATGGAAAATAAATCATGATATCAGCATTTTCTTTAATTACTGTGAAGCACATTACAAAATTCTTGTCAAACCATTTTCAAGAATTGCTTATATATAAATATAAGGATTTATTCCTAAATTGTGAAAATTACGATTTACGCCTACAGAATTTCTCGATTACATGTTTCATAACATTCGCACGGTCAGCCTTAATGTAAATAAATAACTACGAATAATTCATAATAATTAACAGACTATAGAAACTGAAAATAAGATTATATATATTTACTTCTGTGATATATAAGGTTATTCATAATTCTATTTGGAAACAATAGGGCTGGTAAATTTAATCGTTGAATAGAAAAAATATAACATCTGTTTTTATTTAAATAAATATACTATTTATTCCACGCGAAATGTTGAATTTTAAAATAAACTCACTTTCACACATATACAATAAAAATAGTTCTTTTCAGATTTTTCCCCCTTTTATAAATAAGTATTTCCATTTGGGGAGTAAACAGGAATACATGCGTTTCCCACCAACATATAGCAAACACACACACATCTTCCTCTCTTCCCACAAACTTTACAATTAACACAAAACTAAGAGAAAGTTCCTTCTACGTCAAACGTGGCCTCTCACTTTCATCTCGATAGACCAGCAGGCCTTTATAAAGTGAAAACGAAACCTAAGTTGCTCCTTTTTGGCGGGCACCTTCGCCCAGAGAAAGTGAAATCGCCAGCCATACTACACAGGCTTTTGTTAGACAAGAGTATTGCGTCATCCAGGTGCTTTTCTGAGTAGAACTCAATACACAGAGTACCACGTGCAACTTAACGGTAGTTGTAGGGGGAACACGGGTGAAGATTCTTTTAATATGCTAAGGGCGCTTATTTCTATGTACACCATAATAAAATATAACTTAATTTTTTATAGCAACAGAGCACTTATAATTAATAATTATATAAGACATTCACATCTAATTTTATGGATTCTATAACAGAGTTGAATTACAAATGTATTCAAGGCTATGAGGATCAGAATGCAATTTATATGTTATTTTCAAATTTTAAAATGCGTGTATACCTGCATTTAAATGGAAATAAAACAATAAGAGTCAAAATTAAATCTTTTTATTATTTTCTCAAAGGATCCGTATATATATATATATATATATATATATATATATATATATATATTATATAACCGTATAAAAATTCTTAATATTACAAGAAAATGAGAAAAAGTTACAGAATTTGAAACTGCAGCACATTATTTTTAAACATAAATTTTAAAGTAAAAGTGATTAGTTTCGAAGTTCGTAGTAAAAATTAAAGTGCTGAGAAAAGTATTTTGTATGCCAACAAACCTCAAATTTTATTATTAGCAGAGTGTAATATAGTATGCGTAGGATAAATCTGTAATTCTTTCTCACTGTATTCGTTGTGATAAGTTTTAGTTCCATCAAAAATATGCATTCAATTACTATTAATGCTGTACTCCTGAACATGAAACAGTATTGAAGTACAACATCAAAGATCCAGGTTTTGGACCAGAAAAAAATATAGTTAAGCTATTAAGTGCCTTTTTTACACGGAATAATGTATAACATACATATTTTATGCTTTTCTTTTTAATAAATTATTTTTTTTTACATAGTAAGCCTATTAAATAAAAGTTACTTTTGCGTTTTTGTTCCAAGAAATTATACTTTCATCATATCAAGAATCTTTCCCAAACAAATATTTGACATAACTATTAAATGCAATTTTTGTTCCAGAAAATTAAATTCTATTCGGAATGTCTTCAAAAAAACGTTATCTTTGATTAGATTTTCATTTCAGATATACGTTCAGAAACGTTAATTTAGTTTTGATTTAAATATCGAAGCGAATGTTTGATATTCTCTTATCCACATAAGAATATAAAATGACATTTAGATTTGTTTTTACTTTCGCGCAAAGCATATAAATAAAATACATCATTTCTTTGCACGGGATTTATCATTTTAATGATTATAAACGAACGGATTTTGCTATAAAATATTAAGATTAATGAAATATTAAAAAACATTAATTTTCTTTCGACAATACAAATTTACATACAACTTGGCGAAATCGTGGAGAAATACATAAATCAGTTATAGCAAGGACACCTGAATCTCCTAAAACAATATATCTTTGTTTTGATAAGGTCGCCAAGAGAGTAAGGAGGAAAATACAGTAACCCTATCGACTGCCAAAGCCCAATGTGCGCTTTGAATAGTTCTCCTACCCCTACCGCTTTCCCAGTTTCAACAATTCAGCGGATCGTAACACTTGAAATGCTTTCCAACTGACTCACACTAGCATTAATTCGTTGCTTGTCTCCAAAAATCAAGTTTGTCGAAATAAAGAGATATTTTATAACTTGTTAAGAAAAAAAGTTCACTGTTGGTTTTTCAAAATAATCTATATCAATTTTTTTTTGCTTAAATCAAACATGTGATCGGTAAATATTTTTAAAAGAACCGAAATAATATGCCATTTTTATCTCTTAAGAAACGTGAAAAAAAGAACAGCGCTTTGATGCAAAGCGAACGAATGTGTTAACGGGCAAACTATCTGAAAAGGAAAATCATATTTCGTGCCTTAACATCAGGAAATAATTCCCCCACAAAGGAAATTTTAATTACATTCTTAATCTTATCAGATTTGCTTAAGTGTGTGTTTAAAAATAATTAACATTAAAAAAAAACTTGCATTATTATAAGATATCCAATATTTTTTTCACAATAAATTACGGAATCTTCAGTTATAATTGCTGTAAAAAAACAGCTTTATACGATACTTTTAATCATTAAATAAAAAAACTAATCTGCTGAAGTAAGTGTTATTTTACACTTTAAAAATAAATAATGAATTGCAAGTACTAATCAATTTTAAATCCAAAAATATGAAACTTTCATTACATTTTATATTAGTTTTGGGGAAAATACCTCGAGTTTAGGATTCATCAGGTTTTCGCTTGCTAAGATGGGCTGCAAGTATATATATATATATATATATATATATATATATATATATATATATATATATATGGCACAAATATATCTTCTCAGAAACCATTAATAAAATAACAACAATTATTCTACGTTAAATTAAATACAAAAATTTTCAATTTAATTCTGTAGTTAATTTTCGTTGTTGGAATTATATTTGATAATATGAATGAGCCTTATATATTCACACATTAGTTTATAACAAAATATCTATATTATATTAGAAAATTTTATCCTTACTGAAACTCTATTCTTAAATTCTAAGCATACAGAAATATTTCACTTTCTAATGGGAAACAGGCACGGTTAGGCGAGAGAAAAGCCCGAGTCGCCCCGAGCCGGGTGCCGCCAGTTGTCGGGATTATGGAAGCGGTTACCTACTTATTTCTAAAACCAGAGAGAGCAGGTATATATATTCGCATAGGATAGAGAAGTAGAATGTGGTAGAGTTCGATCGCAACTACTGACGAAAGATAGTAGCCTTCGAGGATACCCCCATCAATTCAGAGTGCGATGCCACCTGGTGTCGAAGTAAAACAACAGCTCGAGTCACATGTGTTTGTCTATCGCAATCCGCTTAGAAGCAAGCAAGTCGCTTGCCGGTAACGACGGGGCAAGACGCGAGGTATCGTATCCGAGAATTGCCGACACACATGCCCAAAAATTCCAGCACACCTAGCCGATCTTTTCCATCGCCGGTTTCGCGCCAAATATTTAGCCTCAGGGTCAGGAAGAATTGTAATCGCTTATGGGCAACTTTCACTTCACGTGTTAAACAATTATATGCGCACTAGCGTTTCGCAACAAAAAATATAAGGTATTTCATACAACATTAGTTAATTTAAGTTTCAAAAATGTTATAAATATTGACAGGAAAACAGAAAGCCTCAAATTGCATGGTAAGAAGCTTACAAATAAGCATTAAAAATTGCATAGTGTTATAGAACTTTTATATCCATAAATTATTGGGAAAAATTCAGAATTTCCACAGAAGGAAAAACTACACTTATAATGAATAATGTAATAAAAACACTTTTAACCAGCAGTGGTTTTAAGTTTGATTATTGGTGAAACAGTTTAAAAGATTTTTAAGCAATAAATAAAAGGGATAGATTTTGTCTTTTCTTTGTGAGTGATATCATTTATTAAATTACCTCACATGCATGAAAAAAAATCAAAGCAAGCGTTTTTAAAAGTGAACTAACAGAGTTTCAGATTTTTTTTTTTTTTTGATTAATGAAATAAAAGAAGTATGAGACGAGACATTTAGTTGTAACGATCTTTTTTATGAAATACATAAAATTTTAAAAAAAGTATAAGGCCACCCATATTCCAAAACACAGAAGTAGCCAAACTAAACAAATAATAAAAAGGTAAAACAGGAAGAGAGCTTTCGTTAGCTTTTAAAAGTTTGGGCACATTTCGTGACACATAAAGCTGGGGACAACGAACATGAAAATGAACACGATCTTAGCAGTCAAGTAATGAGAGAATAAATAAGTAAATTATTTTCAATTACAATACAAAATAAAAAATTAGAGTAATTTAAGGTTGTATATTTCAGTTTTAATGTAAATTACACAATATGCATGTAACATCATCGCCTAAAAATGTTGAATACAACAATGCCACGAGACACGTGCAAGGAAATGGGATTTTCACCTCCACCTTCCCAGTAGATTCCAGGTATTTCACACTAACCCGTCCTTCATGACTGAATTCTATTATTTCCAAATGGAAAGAAAAACTCCATTTTCTATCTCTGTAACGACTTGGAGAGAGAAGAATAATGCCTTTTTTATTTTTTGCAATGTAACCATGACGATAATTTTCCCTTACAAACGAATCGAAGTTAAGTGAAACCATCTCAAGATAGAAAATAAACATGCAAGTTTCATTGTATTCGCGAAGAATTTCATAAATTTTCTTATTGTTATTCAATGTGGAAGACGATTTAATTCTTTGCCATGAATTGTAAACTTTTTCTTCATCTTACAGAAATAAATTTAATTCAAATCATTTCTTCAGAATTTGTTTTTCTTTCGCTTCATTTTCATAGAATATTTACAATCAATTTCATCATATTTCAATGTATATTACAGCATATTTCATTGCTTCACTTTCAAATATATATTTTACATCACACAATTATTTTTCACAAAGTTTGAATATTTACAGCTGTAATAAAGTCTGCTACAAATTTGAATTACTTGGATCTAATATTTGTAGCCAATCATAATAGCATGAATTAAATCAGATAAATTTTGATTGTGTTACAGCATAATAAATAATGAAAGAATAACATTGTACAAAATAAAATATATTTGTATACGAAAAAATAAAAACATCAATTTCCAAATTTAACAAAGGAATGAATAAATGATTTTGAAAAATACCAACGAAATCAATTTATTTCACTCCATGAAAAAAAAATGTGTACAAATCGGGTGAAGATTTTTCGGCCATAAAATACCTTCTGGATGGAAAAATCAATGAAAAAACTTAATTAAATTACAAAACAAATTGTTCTCATGACAATACCATCTTTCCTTCACATAACTTACCTATGAATATGTCATCGATTAAATACACGTGTGCCTAAATGTAATCTCTTTCAACTCCTATCCATTACACTCATTGAAAAACCCATAAATGTTTCACCCTAGTATTAAAGTAAAAGAAGAATATAAAACAAAATAAGTATTTTATAAATGTTAATTTTAAGATACCTGATTCATGAATTCTTTATATTTCCTAGAGAGTTTAGATTTTTTTTTTTCAAGGGACTAATCAGTTGTATGTTCTTGGTATACGTTATACACCCTTTTAACAAAATCTTTTTTTTTAGTTGTCACAGAAAACTCAAAGTATTTCAATATAAAGCCTAATTATGAAATGAATAATTCTTTGGCAGATAATTCCCATATATAATTTTATTGTTATTTTGTATTACATATTTAACAATATTTATTACACGTTACGATATACTGATACAGAGCTTCAATAACTTAAGCTCATAGAGTTTTTCACGTTTGGAATAGTTATTAACCACAACAAAAATATTTCCAAAATTCAATGCAAACTTTTTTAAATTGAGGAAACTAAGATTCATAAGCATGAAATGAACAGGAAATAGTGATAGGTCACATTATGCAAGAGTTACTTTAACGTATCACATCACTGCAACTCGTTTCGAAATGAGAACAGCAAATTTAAAATGTGAGTCATTCATATTATATTATTACTGCCTAGACCAATGGAATTTTCATCTACAATTAACCACTGTTCTCAGTAATTTCACAATAAAAATCAAAAATAATAATTTTTTAAGAAATTCAATCCACAAAGAAGTTAGTTTTTCTCAGCAATTCGATTTTTCTTTCTGTTGGGAGCAAGCAATGGTGTTAATCATTAATGGTGCCACAGAAATATTTCAATTTAATATTTAAAAAAAATTGCATGGAAAAGCCTTAATTTTATTTCAGCAAGATGCTTTTTAATAGATGCTAATAGATCAAAATGTTTCGAGATAACCTAGAAAACGAAATGAAAATTATGAAATAGAAATTTATTTAGACAGCATGTTTGACTTGGAATACACTGATCACGGGGAAACAACCATTTAAAGGTCGAGCGATAAGTTTCTATACAACGTAACGTGGAAACTGTATGTGTACTTGAACATTTGGAAGAATAATCCACGATAAAGCAGCTGAATTGTCCCTAAGAACGTTATCTTCCAACAAGATAAAACGATATAAGGCATATGCCAATGTTTATTTTACTAAATGCTTGAAGAAAAGCACATTTCTCCTATATTTGAATCTAATAAGTCTTGGAAAGTATCACTGAGACTGGAAAACTGACGGAAAACACTTTTTTTAAAAATTACTTTCGAAAATGCCAAGAATTGGTGAAGTGTCAAGGATCAGAGAACAAGTATACATTATTTTTCCTGCTTATACAGAAATATTATTCCAATAGTGTAATGGAAACAAAAATAAGATATCAATAAACCTAAAAATTAGGAAAAATGTAAAGAAACAAAAATATTTTTAATTCGGCTTTTATTTATGACAAAAAATCCCAACAATCCTGTACTAAGGCAAAATAATTTGAACTAATTTTCAGCTTTAAAAATCAGTAAGAAATATTAAAACTTGATTTATTTATTTTAAAATATATAATAACATTTTACATCAATGAAAATGTTTCATTGAGATTTTAGTAGTTAAATTTACCAAAAGAGAATTATATAATGCTTATTATTTATATATATTTCCCCTTCTTCAATATTTTACTAATTAACTCTTGCGTTAATTTACAGTTGTAGCCAAACAAAAGAATTTTTGAATTTTAATCTCACTCAGAATACCAAAAAATATTATATAATTAAAAAAAAAACATTTTCAAAAATCAATTCGGGTAATCTTTTAAATATTTTAAAATAAATTCCAAAAATAATGCATCTAATTGTATGAAGAACATGTAAGTATATTGAAAAATTAAAATGTTTATATCATTTTTTAGAATAATAAATGCTGTTAATATAGAAATAATGAACTCAAAAACTATTTCAAAAATTTAAACTCTGAATAATGATAAATGAAGCAATGATAAATTTACCGAAGAAAGATACAATATTAGTAACGGTGCTAAATTAAAATACGCGTCTCGATTCATCCTATAAATTAAGTTAGGAAAGAACATCAAATATTACGAATCCAGTGATAATAAAATGATACAAAGTTTTGCTATACGCTGTTAGATCGTAGACTAATTTCATAAAATGAACCCCAGAGATAAGCACTTTTCAACACTTAATGAAATCTCGAGATCAAATCGTAAGGTTGACAAAAATAATATTTGATTTTTAAAAAATGTTCTACCAAAAATTCGCGCTTTTCTAACCGTTAGGGTACAGTGAGCATAACTGACATACTTTGATTTTGGCCTCCTTTTTTTACTTTTTTAAGAGACAAAGAAAAACATGTCGATAAAAAAATCATGTAAAAATGAATTAGAAACACAAAATAAAGTCTGACATTTAAAAAAAAAAATTACGACTTAGCAAATTTCAGGGGTTTGTGTTCCCATGGTTTATTTTGACTTGTTTGTTGCCATACAGTGACTTTTTTTTTCACATAACAGTTGATTCGACAGGAACCGACAGTATTAAGTGGATTTCGAATCTCTACAAACATCCACACTCGAAGTGGTTATCAGACAGCAACATTTCAAGAAATAAAAGTAACCGTGAAAAAGTTATAAACTCAAATATTACGAAAATTCTAAAAAAATACGTGTATTAGACACATTATGTTTCAAATATAATTCATGACTTTTGAAATACGTGCACACGACATACGCGTATTTTTCAATCAATTTTCATATTTGACGCGATAATTTGGAAGGAAAAAAAGTCTTTCTCCAGTAAAAAAATGTAAGTTCGACTCTGTTTGTCCTCAAGACATCTCTGAACATCTCTGAATACCTATGAATGTTAGCATTTGTAGGATTTACTGCCATTTCAGGAAGATATGAAAATTTAGACAATGTGCTGCGTGTGTGCAAGCTCAGGTACCAATCCTGTTAACTTGTCTCGTAATTTTGAATTTTCCACAACTAATTAATTATATTCAACGACTTTAATAGAAATGAGCGGCTGGAAACGAAAGAAATCAAACATTTTATCATAAACATTTACTGAACTTTATTTGAAAAAAAATTTGGGAATTTTCTACTAGGAATTAATACAAATTCCTAATAGAAATTTGTATTAATTCTCAATGATTTTCGTTTTCTGTTAGAAAAAAATTTAGTTATTTAAATACAAATTATTCACAAGTATAAGAGAAGTATGCAAAATATATATTGTACACTATGTAATTTATAGCTGGCATTAATAACAAATATTGTAAAGTTTAAATAAACTACAATAGATACTTTTGCACGCTTGGACTTATACAAAAAGTTTCTTTTTTTATATGGCGCACATTAAAGAACATCTGAATAAATGGCCTTTAACTTTATGAAGTCGAAGCACAAGAACGGAAAATCAAGGTAGACAAGTTACAAAAGAATAATGCAAAGAATGTGAAAGTTTAAATAGCTTCGGTTTGTACAAATGCTGTTTAAAAAAAACTCGTTCTTTATCTTATATTGCTTTTTAATATTATTTAGATAAAAGAAAAGAAAATGTATGGAAAAAATGTGTTTCAGTGTAAGAAGAAATTTTCAATAAGAACTTAGTACAAATAAATTTTCAATGTTGCTTTATATGAAATTTGAAAAAATGTTCATGTTTACTTCAGAGTACAGAATTTTCTATTTTGAATCGGGGTGCTAACTATAATGAAAACTAAATTATACAAAGAAAAACAACTGTTCAAAGGAGAAGTTTAAGTACCCAAATTTTTACATAATGAAAATCAAACAGAAGTTACATTTATATTTTAGGAAAAGCATAATATTCCAGGAATAATATTCCAAAGTCTGACTTATGCGTGCAAATAACACGACAAATGAAAACACTAAGGGAAAATGCATGTACTACAGCACGCAAAAGGTGACAAAATATTGAGCGAGCGACTATTCCCAGAAATGAGCAATTTGTGAGGTCGCGGGAAGATGTGAAGGAGGCGCTGTACATCACCAGGTGCAAGCTGAAGCAAACACACAACAAGAGGCTTTATAGTAGGCAGGGGTGAAGAAAGGGAGTCCTGTCATAAAAGCCTTCGAGGAATCTTGGCGCGATCAAATAACGACCCGAATAAGAGATAAAAACCATTTTCTTGCGGCGCTGATTGGGCGACTGGGTCGATGGATCGCGATATATATGCTCGTCACAATCAATATCACAAGCGAGCGCTTGCACTCCTGGCAACTCCTTTTAGGCGGGCAGATATGCCGCATATTTTCCCTCGCCCGCTTTTCTGCACCGTTTGACTTCGCGAGATAATGCTTCACTTTTCCTTTGCACGCCGGTAGAGATCGCTTCTTGTAACCTGAGCTCCGAATAAATTGCATCCTTTCCCCAACAAACACAACTGGTCGATTTCAAACTTACGCTCCGAGTAACTCAGAGTTAACATTTTTCCGTTCCAATTAATATTTTTTTACAAACATGTTTCATATATATATATATATATATATATATATATATATATATATATATATATATATATATATATATATATATATATATATATATATATATATATATATAAACCCACAATATTAATTTACAAATCAAAGACAGTTACAAGAAAGGCAAAAAATAAATAAATAATTAAATAAATAATAAATAAAATAAAAAAATAATTTGAAAGTATTAAAAACATAAATATCTGCCTTAGAAATAATAGACCATACATTGCATATTAATTCATAAGTATTAATGCATTACAAAAAATGATAATGTATCCTTCATGTATAGTGAATTCATAGAAGCTTACATAGAAATTAAAAGTACACGACACACGACATTTGGTTATTCAATATTTAGATAAGAGGTTTACTTTAATGCTAGATATTTTTTACTCCCCGAAAAATGATAGAATAACGAAAGTTTTGTATGATTATCACAATTCAGCGAAATAAAACATTTGAATACATAAGTAAAAATTAATTCAATAAAATTTTAACAACTAAATTTATTTATTGTTAAAATTTATTAATTCCAAATGAAACAATAATTAGTAGTCATTGTATGAAACAAGAACTCATTCTGAATATTTTCAACCAAAAATATTATTTGTTTTTTGTAAATGCACAGTACCATCAATTATTCAATGCATTTTGTTATACCTCTTCAGTTTGTCAATTTTTGTTCAGTCAGCACTATTTTGAAAAGGAGCAACGTTTCAAAGAAGCAAGGTTTGGTTTGTCACTCAACGGTCATTTTTTGCACACGAGGGCTAATTAGACCGGGACTTACTGTTTAAAGTGGATTCCGAACCACTACAAACATCCATGCCCAAGGTGGGATTCGACCCCACGAACTGTTGAACCGAAGGCAAGAGTTTCAAAGAAGCAAAATGGTGGGAATCGAACCCATATAATCTTAAATTGAAACCCAGAGCTTAAGTCCTTTAGTCACAATAATTTGATTTTTCGGAAACAAATATAAATCTCAAAAAGTTTAAAAAATGCCGTTGTGATTGGGAGGAAAAAACTATCAGAGTTCTAGTAAGTGTGTTACCCAATTAAACGACTCAATGCAACCAAAAATCACATCCGTTTTCAGCGATTTAGTTACGGAACGCAGCAGACAGTCGATTGTTGATGAATGACAAATAGAACGTACACGAAGGATAACTTTGTTTTCGTAATCGAGACCATACCCTTCTGTTTCTCAAGAAACCGAAATTCATTGCTTATAGGAATGCCAGAAGCAATTGAACAGGGTAAATAAGAATGCTGAGATAACGCTATTAAAATAAGCTCTTCATTGTGTTGACTGAATCAAAGATTATTATACAAAAATAACAAACTCATTGTTTTTCAGATAGTTCATTTATATTCGTTCCCAAAACATTTAATGTTATAAAAGAAAATAAATCTAAAAATTTTCCAGATAAATTTTAAATGACTATAGGATTACTTTGAAAAGTTTTATTTTAATGCGATCTATTATTTCAACCATTTTCTATGTATTCAAATTAATACAATAAGGTACGATTAAAATTGTTCAATGAAAATTGTGATGTGCTTATTTTTTCGCATTCTCTCTGAAAACGCAATTATTATTGGATATCAAGAGACCAAGAATTTATATGGCAATATTCACAAAATGTTATTCAATCGAATGAAATTTTCTGGTAAATATAACAACTCAATGCCTGAACAGTAAATTGTTCTATATTTCTATTCTTTTCTTATATATTAAATCTTGAAATTAATAGAAAATCTAGAACTACTTATTAACTTACGTATTACTGTTTAAAATTATGTCGCACGTGCTTAAATGTTTCCTTTTTATTTGTTTCTAGCCTTACAACTTGTAGACCCATTTCCTTTATTCGAAGGAGTTGGAAACAGTTTTTATTTGTATAAGATCACTGAATTTTTGGCAATATAGTAATCAAAATGACTTGCACTTTCTTCCGATAGAAGAATTAATTTATCATTTCTGACATTCATTTTATTTTCAATCATGTCACATTACTATTAATTTTACTATCATCATTATTTTCAAAAAAATTTTACATCGTTCCTCCATTCAATATTTGAATACATTTATGTAAATAAATTTATATTTTAATATTATATCAGAGGAATGCACATCAATGCCAAATTGTAACAACATAACCGAAAATGTAACAAAGGCTTCAGCGATTTATTAATCGCATTGTTTTCCAGACTATATTTTCACAACTTACTTAACATAATTTAATGTACTTTAACTACCTTCCATAAAATATATTTTTATTACTTCTAAAAATATAAATAATTTGCTATATTTTTCTTTTACTGCATTAAAAGATCTCTCTTTTTAGATATTTTGAATTTGTGAAATCTTAATTTTTTAAAACTTAATTTTTTAGATCTAAAAAATTTATATATAATTTTTATATACATAATGAACCTACATACTTATACATATACACATATAATTTTGTAATATTTACTTGGCACAAGTAAACCTCATAAGCAAAACTTATTTACAAATTCGGAAGATCATCCCATTTAACTCTAATATACAATAAAACACAATAGTAACTCAACGTCCAAAATGTTGCGCACTGCCCACCCCCTCGTGTGCATGACAACCCCCCCAAGTGCTCTCTGGCAGCTCCACGGGCCACTTGAGAAGGCAGAGGTCTCACCTGTTGAGAAGTAGAGGCAAGAAGACCCCGAGTAAGAAGCGGGCGAAGATAGAGCACCTGTGAGCTGAGCATGCTCAGGCGACAGAAGCGCGATCCTACTCCCAACACATCTAACAACCGATATTAAGGTCAACGCTCTAACCTTGGCCGTGAACTTCGTAGCAGAGGGATCGAGCTCAATTGTCGGATGAGCCGCGCGCAACTTACGACTGTGTGTGTGTGTTCGACAGTCTGTGCGTGCGACGCGAGGGAGGTGCGCGCAGGCCGCCGGACCGTTCGCGTAGGGTCGATGTGCCCGATAGTTAACTTCCGTCAACCGACGACGATGCTACACGACAGTTAGCCTCCGCCGAAATCAAACTTTTCCCGCTTCAGCCAAGAAAAGATTTCGAGCGACAATCGCATTGGTCGAACTCTTTGTCTCGAGAAGCTTTTGGAGTCGGTCGCAAAGTTCTAGGATGTTGCTGAATTTTATTCACTGTTTACAGATCCACTTTCATTCCAGAATATACACAGAGAAAATTCATTTCTAGTCTGTTATGTCATGTTGAAAGAATCTTAAAACTGAGACGACTCAATATAGGACAACAAATTAATCAGATGTTGTTCGATCCTTTTCTGAAATGCAGTAACTCTGTTCATTCAATGTTAAAATATACATACTTTCAAATTTTTCAATTTAAACACACATGATTTTAAAATGAATTTAATTTTATCAATTCAAATAAATTGATAAAATTTATATTTCTAATTTTTAAAAAAACTACCAATTTTTTTATCAATTATCCCAGAGGTAATTTTTAGACTATGTACAGTCTGTGTTAGTAGCTTCAAGAAAAAGTATCTAAGTTTAAACTGCTATCCAAAATACAGTTCAACTCGATTGAATAGATTACACAAAAGATTTTTTCTGATTTAACTACTGTAGAAGAAGATTTAACTACTGTAGAACAACTTAACTACTTTAGAACAATTGTAAAATATTTTTACAGCTAAAAAGGATAGAAATCAACCTTTCGATTGTGTATAAGACGTTCTAATATAATTTTGAAACATATATCATGCAATAGATAAAGATTTTTTAAAATGAGACAATATGAAGTTTTCCTATACTTTTCTAAATAATGGTAAGTATTAGTCCAATAGGTCATGAGCTCGATTCCAATTTTAGGTACAAATATGTTTATATGAATTCGGCATCTGTTTTAAATCTTAAGTCCTGGTCGAATCGGTCCTCGTGTGCAAAATGCGATCACAGAACAATGATTCAAATCTGAAGACATTCCATACAATGTGAAAGGGAAATTTAAAGACTGAAATAAAATTTAAAATAGAGACCGCTATTTGTATATAAATTTGAGGCTTTCTTTGATTTAGAAGATTTCTGAATGGAAATTGGCTTTTAACAACTCAAAATTCATAACTTTAAATAATGACAATTTCATAAAATCATTATTTATCGGTATTTTTTTTTTTACACACTTCATTAAAATAAATTTGTTCTGTAGTCTTTTATTGAATCAAGAAAAAAATAACTTCATTAATTGATATAAATGCTACTTTTCAATGTGTGGCCCTCTTCTCGGTGGTTTTGATTTATAAAGGATAAAAGGTTCACAACTTAATTTTTCATCAAACAATTCTTACATATGAATAATAAAATTTAGTAACGCAAAAGTGTGGGAAAGAAGGTTGGTTAATCTGTTGATCAACAGGTGATTTTTTTGCACATAAGGTCAATTTCGTTGGTATGGTTTAAAGTGGATTTAGAAACATTACAAACAGCAATGATGGATGAGAAACTCACGAACTTGAGGAAATAAAAGAATGAGAAGTGAAATATGAAGGAATGCCGCATTAAAGGTGTGGACCATGCTCAGCTTTTAGAACACGAATGTAATTAATTACACACCGAGTAATTCCAAGATAGCTATTACAATTCAAATTATTACTTTAGAGTTCTTCGATAATCAACAATTAAAATTTGTTATCGATTTATCTTATAGTATAATCACAATAAATTTTAATATAATTTACGATTTTGAAAATAAATTTTACAAATCGTAATCGAAATAACTAACGAACCGATAATTCGTGCAACCATTTATCAGTCTTACTTGTGCTTGTTAGTTGCTATTAATCTAGAAATGAAAGCTGCTAAACTAGAATAAAAAAAATAATAATAAATTAAAAATTATTCGATGTGAAAGGGGATGACGATTTTTATGAAAAAATGTAAAGCACAAAATGAAATACGGTCCGTTTCAAACAAAATTAAATCTAAATACTTAAAATGGAAGTAAATTTTGATTTTACAATTTATGTACGTAACTCTAATGTAATATGTAAAATAAAAATAAAAGCAGAAATTCTATAAATTCTGATGTTTCAGGCAAACAAATTGGTTTTAATTAACAATGATACATTATGCATTTATACATTTGTACTCTGATTGCATTTCCAATTTTTCTTAAAATGTTTAATTTATTTTATGTCTCATGTATATATAAAAAATGTGTTAACTTTTAGAGAAAGAAGCATTTATCATAAGTAAACTGAGTCACAAAATGATTCAAACAAATCAGCAAACATTTATGTGTGGTGAATATTTTGTGAAACTCTTTCCCATCAATATAAATACAAAGGACAGGACATTAGAATTGTCCAAATCACCAAACTAACTTCAATATACATAAGTATAGATTATTAAAAAATATAGAACTTTCTAATATATTAAGTAACTTAAATAGAAAAATGTATATATCTATAACTGTGCATCTTCACCAACATTTGAACGGCTGTTTATTATAACAATGAAATTACAATAAAATTAAAATAAATT
Organism: Latrodectus hesperus; assembly: GCA_037975125.1. Classification (NCBI taxonomy): domain Eukaryota; kingdom Metazoa; phylum Arthropoda; class Arachnida; order Araneae; family Theridiidae; genus Latrodectus; species Latrodectus hesperus. The sequence goes on along the minus strand of CM075859.1, from coordinate 76,375,402 downwards.
TTTCTGTTGTAGTAAAGAAAATGTTTTCATTGAGCTGCGTGTGTGTTTTCTATTTCTTCCTATAAAAACTTATAGAAATGATGAAAAACAAGCTAATGAAATACTTCAGTATATTAGACAAAAAAAATATTAAATTTCATTACTCAAAAGAATAATTTAGTTCCCTCACTTCATTAACTTAAATTGTAAATCAAATAGAATTTCCTTTCTTAATATTTAATGTTCCTTGAATACTTATAATATTGAAGAAAAAATCTATATAAGCGCATGTATTACATTGCTAAGCTCTCCGCATCATGCATTAACTTTACTTTTTAAGGAACAAAAGATTACTAAACCAATTATGTACTTAATTATTTTTTCTTTTTAATTACACACATACAAAGGGAGTATTGCAAACTAAAAAAAATTCTCATTAAAACTGAGTGTCAATTCCAAATAACTTTAAAGGTTTTAAACATGCTGCAAAGTTAGCCAATTTAAATGATTTCTATAAATACCGGTCTGTATTATAAGCCAATAGAAGCCGTACATCTTTAAAATCAAAGCATTTTACAAACTGATTCTCTTTTAATGGAAAACTGAACAGATTCTGTAAGACTTCTCCACTAACTTGAGTGCTTGAAAAAGTGATATATAACAGATGTCAACAGATGTTGCTTTAATTTAACAAGCGAACACGAGTCTGACACAACAAAGCGTAGGCGTACAACAGACGGAGGAAAGATCACGTGACATCAAGCCCTTTCGGGCTTTTTTCCATCAATAAGTGATCGTTCCAGAAGAGCTGATATCAGTCCACATACTGATTATAGTTCTTTCACAGCTGCCCTTCGAAAAAGTATAAATGGAAGACATAATCCTCCGTCACAAGATTCTCTTATTTACAATTTTCCAACAAAAAAATGTATTTTTTATCTAACAGAAAAAAGTTTTTGAACAGAAAAAAATTTCCAGGCATAATAAACTTAATAAAATAAAAAAAACTTCGCCCACGTTTTTCACTCTTTTTTTTTTTGCCGCAGTCAATGCTATAAACTGGAGAGAGGTTCAATCAGAATATCTCACAGCTTTCTTACATTCCCGATTTGAACTCTAATTCCAAAAGCAGTGAAACGGATGGAAGTTATGGAACTCGCCAGCGAGAAATGAATCCAACAACAATTGCGTGAGAAAATAAGAAAACTTCCTGGTAGAGGTACCGTCGTTCAACCGGAAAGAATTATAGACAGAGAGTGGCTCTCCTCAATAGCCAGTTTCTTTTCTTTCGAAAACAATTCTAGAATGCGGCGGATTTTCACCATAGCAAGCTAAGTCTCGCTGTCGGTAGAAACTTATTTGGAATAGTTATTAAATTGTTGCTTCTTTTTGTCCGACAACTTCAAAGAAAAAAAAATTTGGCAGTAGTTCGAGATTAATTCAGGTCTTTAAATGGTGTCATTTCAAATTACCGGCAAATGTAAATCATAATTATATACATGTGGTTTCATCTTACTACTTTAATATCCTTACTTCATAAAAAAATAAAAAATAAATAAAAATAATCTAGTGATCTTATATATTGTAGGAAAGTAACATGAAGTAACAACTCCGATAAATTAATCGCAGCTAGTATTAATATAAAAGTCATTAAATTTCTTTAAAATTTAGGTACGAGATAATAGTAAAAAAATCGAAGCAGCCACAGAAAGCTTTAGTTGATAAATGAATTTCAGCTTCAGTTGCGAGAAAAGTTTTAGAAATTTAAAACAATTTTTCCAAAAAGTTTTCTTTCTTTAGATTCAGGCGATAATGGTAGGTTTTCGAACTATTCTAAACATATTTAAAATCACTCGAACCTGACTCATATTCCTCGTAAAATAAAATATAAATATGGTAGAGCTGTGGGTAGCAAATATAAATATTTATAAAATAAAATCTACTTAATTCGCGCGCTAACCCGCTAATGACTACTGTGCTATTTTATTAAGATAAAGAATATTCATGGAGCCGTAAAATATGCAGCTTATTGACAGGAAATACGACTTTGCTTTCATGAAAAGATGAACAGGAAGACTTCTGTGTCAAAACGGCGTGGAAAAAAAAAAAAAAAAAACGCAATTTTTAAGTACTTGACTCGTGGAGCTAAGATCAATCAGAATCGCACTTGCGTTATTTTTAAAGAAAACGCGAGATAAAAGTAGTTCCGAACTGTTTTGCTTTATATATAATTTTAAGAATGATTACAAATAACCCATATAAATCGATAAGCGTTTTAAGCCTACCATAAATAACATTCCATTATGCTTAAGATATTAATCTAACCAGATTAACATACAATAATACACATGAAAATATTCAAATAGCTTAAGGTACAACGAAAGTTGTTTCTCACAGAAAAATTAATAACAAAAAAATATTCAAGCAAATGAAATTCATATCTAGGCTTCATACGAAGAAATAGGGTAACCAAAACATTGGGGAACTACAAGTTGATACATCACATGCAATTTAATTTATTGAAATTACAGAACTGTAACATCATTTATCAATCTTTATATACATAATACAGTTGGAAGGCAATTCGGTTATATTAGAAATTTTTCATAACATAAGTTGCATGGCGTTAAATTATACATGTAAGTGTTTGAGAGTTAAATATCTATTTCTTTCATTCATTCATTAAGTTTGTTCATCTCAATTATACAATATTTCATAGTTTAATAACGAACACATTATTTTAACCAAGTAATAGAGAAAAATTAACTCGTGAAATTGCTACTCAAAATTAAATTCTGTTAAAATACAATACGCTTATTAATATTACAGCCAAACAGTTAAGCTTCATACTAAGCACTTTTGTCACTAAAGGGAACAAATCAAGAAAACCTTTGATTTCACTGTCATGTTTGAAAACAGTTTGTTGTTTCGACTTCTTTCTGCTGAATTGAATACGACGCCATATGCACACAACATTTCCAAAGTTATCCCCATAGTGATTAGGCACAGTACCCTTTCGAGTGCACTGCCCCACGGCATCATCGATTTATATGCGAAATAATATCATCTCCCATACAAACCGGCGATTGCAAACGTCACTCTATCACCCCCAAGAGCGTGTTAACGATTCCCATTTGCTCTAATTTTAAATCTCTCCCGCCCTATTGTACGGCGATCTGAAAGGATGTTAGTAAAAGGCCGGAAGGGAAGGGGGCATGCTACGTCACAGGACCAGACTACCGCGCGTAAAGTTTACGGGATTGTATTGGTTTTACTCCAGATGAAATACTACCTCGAGGTACAACTCTCCGTCAGACAGCGCGGGAAAGGAAATTGCGCGCCAAGATAAAAGGGCACAACCGAAAACTTATCAATTGCTAGGAAGCGTCGATGCATTTTATTTCAACCACTTTCGGAATTTTCAACTTCTAATCACATAAATTCTTTTTTATATATATATAAAAAAATTGAAAGCGTTTATACTTATAAGTCTCAAATGAAAAAAAGACATTCAATAATATCATTATAACTTTTGTAATGGAATTAATTGAGTTAGTAAAATTGTTTGAAAACAAAGTAACGATGAGAATTGAAAAAAAAATTCAAACACAATTTAAAATTAAATAAAATGATAATTCTGTGATAAAAAAAATAAATAAGCGCTTCAAATATCGCAACTTTTTCCCAAACATTTTTTCTGAAAACAGTTTAATTTATACATAGTTTTCAAACATCAGCTATAATCCCCGTATTCGCTATAACTCAAGCTTATAGAACCTACCTGTAGCCAAATCTCGTAGTCAACCTTGAAGAAACTACTAAAGCCCCATTTCTAGCTTACATCTACAAACTTAGCTCTGTCTAAGGCAACCGCACTTGAGGGAAAACAAAATCCTATTTTTTTGATATTGATGTTTTGTTGCAGAATATCTTCCAATGTATACGGAATTTCAGTGAAAGGGAATGGAAGTGTTTCGACGTGCATGAAATTATAATTACAAAACGATATCAAGAACCAAAAGACCTTGAAATATTTCTCAAAGTGTTTATTTAAATTAATAAAACATTAAAGAAAATCCTTCTATTAAAATATAGTTGAAAAACATTCAACTATGGAAATATTTTAAAGAAATTTCTATTTAGGTTGAAACGATCAGGACAAAGAAATCAGCAAAACAAATATTGGAAAATAATAATAATATAAATAAGGTGATATATATACTTTCACGCACACACACACCAGTATTTAGGAAAATCATTTCAATTTGTTAATTTTGCTGCTCTTTTTTATAAAAACCCAATGAACAAAGCACAGAGAAAAAGGAAAACGCAAAAATGAAAATTGTCTAATAGCTAGGCAAACGGAGCAAAAACCATAAGCAACCATCACTGCTATCAAGCGAGTAAGAGCAATCGCTTGATAGCAATGAGTCTTTTGACATAAAATCACTCGCGGTCGTGTTTTTATATAAAATCCATTTCACTGGAATGGCGTGACAGCGAGCTTGACAGGAACATGGAAAGAATCACGCGAATGATAGGGGATGAGTTCAGGTTCGAAAGTGCACCAAGGTTAAAAACACAATTTGAGTTTCCCTTTCAATAAAAAGTGCAAACCTGAATTACATCGCCACTTACACATAGGAGAAAAGCGACGTTTCTGTTGACAGCTCGACAAGATTACAAACTAGAATCAATGTGACTTCTAAATAACGTACCACAGGAAATTGCAATAAGCATACATACGTATGTTCATATATGCATGCAAGTTTATACACATACATAACTTCGGTAAAGCATATTTAATGCAACATGAAAAAATTGAACACATTACCATTGTTTTGTTCTTACATTTCTTTTATCATTTGTTTTCGATTTCATTCTCACTACACTTGTGTGTGTGTGATTATTTTTTAGTTTCCATTCATTAATAAGATATTAGAAAAATAGTTATATATTTGTGGATATATATATGTTAATTCTTCCAAATTTTAATATCATCAAATTTGTTCCAGTTGGGATTCAAATATAAATCTTGAGTAAAATTATAATAAAATTAAACTTTTTACATATCTGAAACATAGAAATATTTCTGAATTTCATGGAATGTCCCAGTAATCTGAAACTTGATAATTTCACTATTCTGACTGAATAAACCTTTGCTACTCATAGTCCAAAAAATTTATAGCAAAATTTTGATTAAAAGGAACAAATTGGGCTATACACTAATATTTTTCACACATAATTTCCTTTTCTATATATTTTTTGTTTGCTGACATTGTTTCCTGTTATTAATGTTGTAGTAATATTTTATAAATATTGGATACGCAACCTTTCAAAACTTTATGAAGCCTATATGGACCTTCAAATCAGTCGTTAATTACAGAACTGCGTATGGGAAGGAGCAAACAAATGAAGTTCGAACATAAATTTGTTTATTGAAACTCTTGAAAAAACTTACATTGAAAAATTACAGCTCATTTATCAAGAGAAAATTATATATAATGAAAAATTTACAAGAATCAGCATAATGAAATTTAAATTATTTAGGGGGAAATAAAATCTTATTTTTATTATTAGCATAATAAAGCGAATATCACTAATGTTTTCAAATGGAACTTAAACATTTTAAGAACATTTAAAATTATGCCTTTTCAACAAGCAAGTTATTAAATACTGGAAGGAAAAACTTTTAATGTTAAGCACCAAAAAATAGACACCAACATAAAATACCAATAAGTTAATCAAGGTGACAAAGAAAAGCAAGTATTTTCTCATAATATAAAGACTGCCATTAAATCTTAAGAATTTTGGAAACTAGAATTACAAACAAAAATCAACTTTATCAAACAAATATTTTACTTGAATAAAAATTAGTTTTGACTAACTTAAAAAAGATATTTTTGGTGGTCGTAATGATGATTAATAGTGTTTTAACGAGTAAAATAAAAGAAATTTTTTAAAAACATTTAGAAACCTCTGAGCTTTAACACAATACAACCAAAGTTTAAATATTTTATTCTTAAGTATAATAGAAATTTACTTTTCTTTTTTTGTCCTTGTTCAACGATCACGTTTGGCACAAGACAGCTAATTCGCCTAGGACCGCAAAACTTGAAGTGGACTTTGAATTAAGCATTCCAGCTTGAAGTGAGAATTGAATACACAAACCACTGAGCTGAAGGCCAGAGTGACAATCATTCAGCAATAAACTCGGCATAATTAGAAAAAAATATTCATCTTGATTTCGTAATAGCGAATATTACGTTATATTAGAATTACTATAATGCAATTGAATAATAATGGAACCATGCTATATATTAAATTAGATATAAATTTTTGAATTCAATTCATGTACTCTAAATGTTCTGCTTCACATTAATAGAATAGACTATGCAATCAAATAAATATTTAAACCAGCTGCTATTAAAATATATTCGAATCAGTACTGATACTTATCCTACTTTTTATTATATCTTATTCGTAAGTTTCTGAAATTAATTTTTACGCAGCTGTCAGATTTAAAATTTGAAGTTTTAACAAAATCTAGGTTTTACATTAGGAAGAGAAATTTACTTTGCTTTTTACATATCATTAGCATTAAGATCTTAGTGTCTTGTTATAAAGAATTTCAGAATTTAAAAATGTATTAAAATACAATGAGTAGTAAAGAAATCATGAAAACAACTTCCCACATATAGGAACATATTAATCACCGCTATTAAAAATTTATTGTGATACCGATAAAAACTGGAATTGACGCCCACATCAACGGATGTTAAATTTCAGATTGAACGTGACTGTTTATAACTTCCCTCCACGCAATATCTTGGAAAGATATTTAAAAATTACTGCTGTTAAGTTTCAAATGTTTTTTTCTTTTTTTGTTATTATTATTTTTATTAATATTTTTAGTTTCCCTTATTTTAATGAGAAAATAAACAGACTAGATTTTAAATATTCACTCATCAGTGACAGCTGCAAGATAATTCAGCTAATAAGTGAGTGAGGAAAAAACGGAAGTGGTAAATAATTCAGCAAACAAACGTTCCAGGAAATGCAGCCCTAACTCGTCGAAACGAGGATTTGAATTCTGCTGCATTTCAACCATCAGCGGTCCACAGAGAGGCGTGCGGAACAAAAAACCTGTTTTCACCGACAACTACATCGGCCGAAGAGGAGGAACCGAGGTAACAAAAAATAGGGAAAGGAAAACCTGTGCGATCGTAGTAAACTTGAAACGAGACCACCACCAAATTAGATATCTAAAAAGCTGGCCTTGGAAAAGCTTTTTGGTAAGCATATTCTAAAACTCTACACCCAAAAAATTTTAGTAGCAGGGCTCTGATTACTGAAGTACCTGATTATTGAAACTGTTAAAGTATCAATTTGGTGTTTTCTTCAGAAGGAAAAATTGCAAAGAAACTGGTTTTTGTAGGGCTGCCATATTTTTGTAAGGACTCATTCGCAGACGCTCTTTCGACTTTCATAAAATAGATTTTTTTTTACATTTGAATGCCGCGCCATTCGAAGAACTCGAAAAACTACATGGATGAAACAGGAATTGATACAATATTTTAGAAATTTTATAAGCATACATTTTGATAATTAACGAGCGATATTTCTGTAAAGAGAGGGGCACTTTTTAACATTAACATTCATATTATCCTTATATATTATTCAAAATTATCTTTAAAAATGTGTACGAATGCTAAAAATTAGATGGTTATTAATTGAAGTACAAAACTTTATTAGGAAAAGAAACCATTTTAAATATGTATGCATATAACAGCACACACAAGACATAAGATAATAGTTTGATCACAACTAGTATAAATTAACACGATTTTGTAAGAAAGTCAATTTCTCAAATAGTGCATTAATAAAGCAACAAAAAACTTTCAATTGCAGTTATTATATCTGCTATATTTCTCGAACTATTTGATGGAATTACTCTTCGGAATCTACTTATTATTACATTTAAAATATATATACTCCAGTTCCTTACAATAGATTAAAATAATTGAATTTAAAAATTTCTTTACAATGATACATCTAAATTTTTAATTATAAATGACTAATTACTTTAAAAAAGATCGCAATTTTTAGATGCTTATTATGAAAAAAATAAAACACGAATTCCGCAAAAAAATTTTTAAAATGTATCCCGTAAGATTGTTTCAAATATGAAAATTCATACATTTATTTACCTTTGGCAACAGTACACATCATAAAGCGATAACACGTATCTGTTTTCTAGAATGTGTATTCACTTATTGTTTCAAATAATTTAAGTCTTAAACAGAATATATTAGCAACGAATTTTTCATTTAATTAAAACGTGAATTTATAATACAAATCATTAAACAGAACTTCTCAGCTGTTTATGTATTCGTTATACTACTTTGCAGAAGCGTAGAAATGTTCCCATCGAGATTATATATATATATATATATATATATATATATATATATATATATATATATATATATATATATATATATATATAGTATTTAAAAATGCCAGTGATAATTCAAAAACCTTTCATTAACTTAGCTAAATATATTTTAAAACAAACTAATTACTCAATCATTCTTAATAATCAAATTGCGCTTAATTTTTTAGCTACGGTATGCCTTACTCTGCAAGTAAATATGTAATAAAAATATGTAAAATTATGAGACGTTTACGACATCAAAAATTCTCAACCAATAAAAAAATTCGAAAATTTCATTTTCTTTAACTATTTTTACTTTATAGAAGATTTACCATATAAGACAAGGATAAAATTTGGTTCAGTTGTAGCTAGCTCTAAAATCACTTGGACACTAGGACTAATTTGAACAGTCCTACAGATTTTAAAAGTTGATTCCGAACTACCAGTGAGCTTTATGTCGATGGCGGAGTTGAACCCACAAACTGTTGAGGGGACAACGCTACTCGTTCTGCCGCCCGAGGAGCATGAAAACGACTACGTATAATCAAGCAATGTGTAAAAAATATTTACTATAAACACACAAATATTTGATTCGGTTTTTAAATAATTCCCTTTTTCATTGCCCACAATAGAGGAAAACATCCCAACCCCAATGCACTCCCATTTAAACATGATTAGCAGGAATACGATATTCAAGGCATTCTGTGCCACAATTCACGGTAGGAGCAACCACACATTAAGAAAAATGTACTAAAATATGTCTTTTAGTAATTCATTCAACAGTTATTAATTCTAGGAATTCGAAAGGCTACATATATTATTTTCTGAAAGAACGTTACTCACTTTAACCTCAAAATTTTTTAATTTCGTACATTCTTCACTCAGTCCACACAGTTTACATATAAATTAACTCTTAAAAGCGAATCAATCCTTAAACGCACTACTGAGCACATGTCTACACAATGAAAGAAGAAATGTTTACATAATCAAACTAGGAGAAATTATCCGCGGAGCTCAATGAAGGCCACAGAAAATAGAATGAAGCGCCAACCTTTACCCTACCTACGACGATTATGACAGTATCAGCTACAAACAAATGAAAACAGAGGACAAGGAATTTCCCCCTATCAAAAAGGAAGGAGAACACACTCCGAGTAAGAAATCCACGTGGTTTTTTGGAGAGTGTTTTACGGAACCACAACAATCCGAGAGAAAAAATAAGGCAAGAATGATGCATTAAGGTCTTCTTCCCTAGTGGTCGATGCCAGAACTACTGGATTTTTCTTAATCACACAAGCTCTGTTTTTCCGGCTTTCTTTCGGTAGAGGTAGCAAGCTACTGATTTGTTGCTTAGTTGGAAGAAACGTTAATTCATGAATAAGCAGAAAAGATTTCAGTTTCACTTCTGGAAAAATTTTATTCTCCTTAACATATAACAAAGTAAGGACAAAAGACAACTTTTAATAATTTAGAAATGAAAACGCATTCAAAACATAGAATAATTTTAATTAAACAAAAATTAAATATAAATGTTTTCCAATGTAGAACAGCTAGCATTTAGTTTAACATTTTAATAAAATAATTACTAAAATGAAATTTCATTCCATATTTACGGATATTTTTCACGTGCTATTTCACCATTTTATTGGAAGTTCCTATTTATCTGTGAAAAGCGGGTTATCGGCGCGAGAAAAGTACGATGTCAAGCATTCAGTATTAAGAGGAAATACAAAATCATGCGTAAATTCCAAATAGTAAAATAGCAGCACCAACTTATTAATAGGAATTAAAATAATACAATGAAATTTCATAATAAAAAAAGCTAGAAATAAGTCTTCAATTATAGTGAATTTTACAAGCATCAAGACTGGTGAAAAATTTAACTAATAATTCTATGTATAATTAAATTAAACTGGTAAAACAATTGGAAGTACGTTTGTGGGAACTAAAATCACAATTTTTTGGAATTTATTTTTCCCTTTCCCTAGCATTTTTTACTTTCCTGGAAACATTCTCGGTGCTTTTTCCCTCTTCGTGAAATTAAAAAGGTACTTCACAATAAGAGACAGTAGCCTTTTATTTATATGTCAAATTAAACATATTATGCAAAATGATTGCAACGCTTTTTGCATTAGAGAAAACGTGTAATAAATAATAAATCAAAAAATAAAATATGCGAAAGGTTTATAATGATTATTACAAAAGGTATTTTAAATCAGTACATGGGGGGAATAAGCTTACGCATTTTATAGGCTAATATATGTTTATATAATGTACCTTAGGGATTTTAATTCTAATCGTTCTAAAGAACAAATATTTTATAGCATTCAATTTCGTTTACTAATATTATCGAAGTTTTTTTACACTAAAACGATTCAGATTTAATCGAAAAATGTACAATTAAATATCAATTAAAGTTAAATCCAGTTGTTAAGAAATCACTTCAATTTTATAACATAATTTCACATTGAATCATCAACTTGCATTATACTTTTTCCAACAATTTTTGAACTAAAAAAATTTTTTTCCCTTAAGTTTCAAATAAAAATTCAAAAATTGATTTTCTCAAAATTTCGCCTTCTTACAAAGATCATTTATTTCATTCGATTATCAGCTCAATGAAGTATAGAATAGCTAACAACGAGGAAAACAATTTAATGAATTTTCAATCTTACCTGATGTAAATTTGACGAAGACCTAATGAAAAATTTGCACATGCTTTTGGCAATTTAAGGACTTCCACCACACTATCCCATTTATCATGATCAATAACCTATAGAAGACAAAATTAAATAACATAAGCATTATACCATAGAATAAAAAAGCAAATATAGATAACAAACATGCAATTAAGCCATGTATTTCAATACTAAACAGGCATACGCGTATATTAGGTTTGGTTTTTGCGATAAGGTTGAAATATCTTACTAATTTCATCTAAATGCGATATATGTATGAATAAAAATACCTATTTTGGAATAATTGAAAGACGAAAACTTCCTTTTGAATACTCAATTTATACAAAAAAAATATTTTTAGCTTTTTAAAATGTTTCCGAAATGAACGTATGTCACTATATATGTATATTAGAGTTATAATTATAACAATGAAAATATTTAAGGAGGTTTTCTGTCTTACTTGATGTAAATTTGACAAAGATCAATGGAAAAATAAAGTTTATGGTATTTTCGAAAATACTAGAGCATATGTCCTTATTTTGTTTGAAAATTATTATAAAATTCAAATATGAATGATATTGTTATGAACTGCATGAGTTCAGTGATTTTAAAGTCCTAAACCGATATATCAAAATTATCCTTGTGTAACTCAACACACTATCTCTGAGGAAAGGTTCTGAATGTTGGTTTGAATTATTAATTCAAAATTTAACAAGTATTATGCGTTTGCTAAAATGTTTTACATTTAGTAGTAACATATGAAAAAAATGGAACACTTAAATAGGAATGGTTTTTAGAAAGTGATTTCAAAGAAAAATATTAATTTTTTTCTGGGTCGTGTGTGGATAATTTTTAAAAACAACAACAGATTTTAAAGATTTTCAATTTTAAAAATTTCTAAAAAAAGTTCCAATTTAGTTTCATTTTAATTTTTTTAAATCTATAAATAAAATGTTTTGAAATTTAGTTTAAATATTTAAATTTCAGTTTGAAAGTAAATTTGTCCAGTTATTATTAGAATTTTGACATTATTTTACAAGAATACATTACTATATATATATATATATATATATATATATATATATATATATATATATATATATATATATATATATATATATATATATAATAGATTTCTTTATAAAAGATTAAACATTCACGTAATTTATTAACGCTTAAGCCTCCGAAATAAACTAAATTAAAATATTGAGGATTAAAAATATAGTCAATTATGTGCTAGCCTGACCTAAATGGAAACATAAAACCTAAAAAGGAGTGATGAAATGAAGCATTTTTTATAAGTAATATAATTGATGATTCTTCGATTTCAAAGTTCCACCTTCATCAGCGGGAAAAAAATTAAAACACTTTGATTTTACTTTAGGAAACATTACAGGAAAAATCATTGCTTCAAAAAATATTAGATTTTCTCTTTTAACTCAAGCGGAGTCGATAGATGTTAGGTACACGTGTTTTTCTAATTAACACAAAACATTTAACAGCGTTTCTATTGGTTAGGAGCCAAGGCGGTAAACGAATGGTTAGCGCTCTTGTCTTCGGTTCAACAGTTCGTGAATTCGAATCCAAACTTCAACTTGGATGTTTGTAGTGGTTCAGAATCCACTTTAAACAGTAGGTCCCGGTCTAATTTAGCCCTCATGCGCAAAAAATGACCACTGAGCGATAAACAAAGTAAAACAGTACATTAGGATGTGTAACTAACACTATTTAAGAAAATGTTATTTTTTGTGATAATTAGGAGGATAAAAAAATTTTGTACAAGGGTTTTCTGTTGAAAAATTTAATACTAAGTAACTTCGTTCATCATACATGTTTAAGCGAAAAGTTTTGAAAAAAATAACATTTTTATATAAGGAAAGAATATCCTTTCTAGATAATTTTAACAATCGCTGCATAAAGAAAACTCTAAACTTATAACTATCGTGATAGTAAATCACTAAATCTATAATATAAACAGCCCTTAGCTTATAACAAATGACGTTTTTAACGAGAAAACTATTTTTGCAGAACAATAAATTATACAATTAAAAAAAAACTACCTCGTTCATAAAAAGATAATTACTAAAATTAATAACATATTTCCTGCTTTTCCATATATTAATTTAAGCTAGGTCATTTTTGACATTAATAATTTTTTATACAATCGAAGAATTTTATTTTAAAAAATTTTGACAGAAAACGCGAGGAAATGATTATAGAAATTCAATAAAAAAAATGTTTCTTGTTTTACTCTAACCCAAAATTGATTTTTTTTAATCTGATTATATGTTTAACTGCATTCATTATACAATGCGGTAATATTTTTTTTAATTCTTTTCCCAACTGATTTCACGTTTTATTTATCTATTTACTTATTTATTTACAACAATCATACTAAAAGAAGTAATACGAAGATTCTGGAATTAAAACATCAAAAGAACGATTTACAAACAAACATCTAGATAAAATATATTCATATTTACTTTCATAATAGCAGATGTATTGTTATATTGCGTAAAATATTCAAAAGAATAATTGGCAATTTTTTACTTGAATGTATAAAAAATATTTTAATTAATGCCCAGACAATTGACACTATGAATAAATATTGAGCGTAAATACGATTAATGTTTCTGCAATACAATGTTTGTAGCACTTTTTCCTCAAAAGAAATAGATTTTAAGAATTTACCTTTACTATAGCACACATACTTGAAATATATTTAAAAAATTATTTTCTTGTATATTATTGTTAGTGATAGCAAGGTGCTTTTTAATTCAACTACTTACAAAGGAGTGATGCAGATTATAACCGGACTAATTTTTAGAACATTACGTCGTGTAAAAAATCTAATAAAAAAATATTGAACAAACTTTCTTAAAAATTTTATAACTTAAACCATTTTTAGTATTTCTAGATAAAATAGTAATACATTTTGGCACAAAAAATTACAAAACTTAAAAGAATATTTTTTTTGAAGTCATTTGAAAAATAGCAACTATATTTTTTAATAAATTGAAATGAAAGCAGCATACTTAAAATAGTTTCGACAACATGAGAAAATTAAAAAATAATAATCTAAGCATTATGTGTAAAACCTACTTTAAATAGTATGAAAAACTGAATTTCACATAAACTCTTTTAGATCGAATGGATTTAATGTTTAATTATCGAATCGAGTGGTAATTATCGAATGGATATTCAGCATATTTTCATAAATATGAAAAAAATATTTGATTTTACTTTACTGTAACTTGTAGCTATTTTATAGTTGCTTGCTACAAGTTGTTAAGAACATTGCATTAATCATCGTAAAAAAACCGGTTATGTTTTTTTTAAAACACATATATGTAATTATACCAATTACTTGCAATGTTTACGAAAAAAATAATTGACTTCGCTTCCCAACCGCGGGTCATTCCCTTGCCTTACACGTTCGTTATATATATATATATAAAAAAATTCCAACAGTAATTTTTAAAATAGAATTCCTTCACTCATTTCCTATATTGCAAATTCATGAGCCCCCTATTGAGATTATAAAACATTCGCAGATTACCTTCTCCAGTTAACAACTTTCAAGCGGCAGAATAATGAATAATGCATATTTTGATATTTATGTAGAAACCTTCTTAAAATTTTATGTACAAACAATTTTACGATCTGCAATTTATTTTTTTCATTCAGTAATTGAATGCTAAAATTTTTGCACGATACCTATAAATTCTAAGATAAATGTTCCAGAATTTACTATATAGTCGTTGGAAATTTTTTAAACGTTCATAATCAGTTAGTAAAAATAGAATTTTGCCATAAATAGGAAACTTTTATTTGTAAAGATGTTCTACTTTAGAAAATACATTTAATAAAGAAGAATATCTTTGAAATGTATCTATATATATATATATAACCTACATTTAACTTAATTACGAGAAGTTCGAGATACATACTGACTTTTAAATTTAAGTAATCAGAAAATATATATGTAATTCTGCTTTCGTTAATATATCAGTTTTTAGCAAAATCGATTTAAAAAAAACTGAAATGATACTGAAAACTAAGTAAAAAAAAGTTTCATAGTTTATTAAATTGTATCTCTACAAAACCATAAAAGTATTTATGAATTTTTGCAAGCAGTAGTCCCCCCCCCCTTATGAATTTAAGATTTTTTTTATCATAAAAAACTTAAAATTATGCAATTCAAATATGTATTTTTCAATGCACAAAAGGATTTTTTCTTGAATTTTGAACTCAAAATTACAGTGGAGAAAATTAATAGTTTAGAAACTAAAATAAATCTTATTTTTACGTCTTGTTTGAAGAAAACCATGAGGAAATGAAAGCTCAACAAATTATAATTTTGCTTACGTTCATTTTGAATTAATATGTGTGTGTTTATTTTTTTCCCTTTCTCCCCACCTTTGCAGCTGTCAAATCGAATCAATTCAAAGGAACAGGAAATTGCACACGATTGGAATCCATTCGTTTATTTGAAAATAAACGTCATATTCTATCAAATAAAAGCATAGTACCAAAAAAACTTAAGGCTACAAAATATGATATTAATCTATTAAATAGATGTAAATCTGGAGATGATTCTGGAGAATCTGGAGATAAATACTTATTTAAATCAAAATATTTAATAAATATGTAGATTTTGTGTGTGTGGTGTGTATATATATACAAATGGAAAAGTAATGTACTCTAGAAATTACTCTCTAATACTTATACTAATATACTCTTTAATTTACATGTATTTGATGCGTATTTCTTACGTAATTTTTGGAGCTGACATTTTGATTTTTGTGCATATAAATAGTTGTATACAGCAAATAATATATATATATATATATATTATTTTTTATATATATATTATATATATATATTATTATTAGTAAATAATATATATATATATATATATATATATATATATATATATATATATATATATATATATATATATATATATATTATTTTTTGTATACAACTATTTATATGCACAAAAATCAAAATGTCAGCTCCAAAAAATTACGTAAGAAATACGCATCAAATACACGAAATTAAAGAGTATATTAGTATAAGTATTAGAGAGTAATTTCTAGAGTACATTACTTTTCCATTTGTATATATACACACACACAAAATCTACATATTTATTAAATATTTTGATTTAAATAAGTATTTAATATTTTAAGCATACTTAACTACATACAAAGTTTTAAAAAATGTTATTTTCGCATCTAAAAGTGCCATTTTTTTCCAACCTTGAATAGATAACTAATATTAACTAACTGTAGACAAAACTTTTTTGCAGTGAATTAAGTTACAAATAAAAGCAAATTTTTATCTTTCTTTAATGAAGCAGAAAATCGTTCAGATTACGTATTTTACAAACGCAAAAATAAAATTGCTGCCCAAGAGCATTTAGCTAATAAATTTGTCAAATGAAAACAAATTCTTATAATTTTCATATAGGTAAAGTTTGAACAACAAAATAAAGATATATTTCCCAGTATAAAAACACTAAGAAAGTGCAAAATGTTAAGACATTGAAAAATGTATGAATTTTATGTTCAATTGAATTTTAAAAAAATTGTAATTTGAAGCAATATTTTACCCCACAAGCTTTCAATAAGTTGAGAATACACAAAATTACTGCCAAATCTTTTGCTTTTCCAAACAGCTTTGAATTAATCTTTCTCTTCTAAACAAAACAAACACTTCTAAGCATAAACTTACAGCTAAGTAATTAACAAATCTAAACTAAGACTTAGTTTTTTTTTTATCAAAAGAATACTTTATTTGAAATTGATGGAATTAAAACTGATTTTGGGTTTGGAAAAATAAGAATAACTAATGATTTTATTTTAAAACAATATAATTATGGACAATATATCAAAAATTGCTGGATGATACTATTGTACTATTTTAAAGATTAAGATATTATTTTTAAAGAAAGGCAAATACTTTATATTACTCAAAACTGTCGAAAACTTTGATAATTTAGGTGAAAAATTACAGAAAGATATCGCTGATTCACTGTAATTTCATGTCTAATAATTAAAAGGACATTATAAAAATAGATTTACATTCATTAAATAGAAACTTGCTCTGAGCCAGTAGTGAATCTTTTATTATCCAGAGATCAACATATTTTCTTTATTACAAACAAGTTTTAAGTGTGTAAGTACATTAAATATTTTTAATATACTTTTTAATTGCCTCTATTTTAAATTGTTACACAGTAAGTCAATATAGAACATAGTGGCAAGTTTAGATCTATAAATATAATTTTTAGATATCAGTTACATTGATTTTTAGGTTGCTGTACAATGCATATATAACAAACAGTAGTTCACACAAAAGAACGCAAGTACAATACATTAATAAAATCATTTTCTTTCAGCATGCTTATCAAATAATTTTTTAGCAATGAATTTATAATTATATGTTGGAGCAAAACCAAATTAACAATTCATCCTTTGCAAAGTTGACATATGCATTTTTGGAGTGATAATATTAACTACAATTTTATACACCCTATAAACAAATTGTGTTTTTTAAATACAACGATTTACTTCATTATCTTTATTTCTTACATATTAAAAATTACTTTCATGTTCTGTGTTCAAAGCATTAACTTTTTAAGATTTTTAAAATTTAAGTCTTGTTATAATAGAAATATGGCATATGTAACTTCAAAGTAATGAAATGGGCTGAACTACAAAAACCAAAATTTCTTTCAAGTATTTTGAAAAATGTGGGGAAAAAAAACTAAGAAAAACAATCAAATAATTGTAAATGTCAAGAGACAAAGTTAATTTTTGACAATTTGAAATAATAGCCTAAGAATATTGATGGTTCATCTTCAAAACTTTGATGCTGATATATTTTCCATTTAGGAAACAAATATGAGTATTCTAAATACATTTAAGTAGTTGTGACATTGAATTTATACTATGAGTAACATTACGATTACCTATATTAAATGAATGAATGACCTATATTACATAAAAGTATTTTTTTAAATGAATTTTAATGTACAATTATTTTCAGAATTACAAACTGCACAAAATTTGGCAGCAATAGTAATTTACATAGCAATGGTCAAAACTGATCATTTTACAAATACTTTAACAATCTGACTTAATTTGTATTAAGTGTTATTAATGAAATATATATTTTGAATTTGAAGATCAATGTTAGTTGGATAAATGTATTTCAAGAGTATCAAAGGCATTTGTTGGAGTATTTGTCAAACTAATTGCAACATAGTTCAAAGCTATGCTTCAACAATGAATAATGGAATTAGATCAAACATTGAAGAGTTTGTGTGTATGTGTGATTTATATCCTTGTATACATATCTTAATTGGAGTCTTGTATATTTTATACATATGAAAATGTTTTCTTGTTTTTGTTACAGCTCAAAGCCCATGAATATAATTTATTATCCCTACTTGTAATTGCAGATGAAAATGTAAGTATTCTACATTGATAATTTTTCATTCTTTTATTACTGTTAAAATAAAGCAACATTTTTTGTGTAAATTTTTTAAAACAAGATTTTTCCTATTTTTTGCAATATTAATGACATCAGTATTTTGAAATTAAAATTACTAGATTTTCTTAAGCTTTCATAAATTAAAACTTATATAAAAATAATAGATAAACTAATAAAACTAAGATAAATGCAAAAAATAACTTATTGCAAATGGTTTATTTTCTCGATACAAAAACATAAAAAAAAATTCAATTATCAAATAGAAACTATTTTCCCTATTTCGTTCAATGAAAATTAGAGCTAATATCCCCAATGTTATACAAAATTTCTCTTCCAATTATATAAATAATTTGTAATATAAATTTGTATCTGATAAATACATGTTTGGCAAAGTAAAATACAATAAGTTCATCACAAAATATAATTTATAGTAATTTATTCACTTCTAATAATTAAAATAGCTGATTTGCAGAATTCTGATACTTCAAAGAAATTTGAGAATATTTATAAAGGTTTGCATAAATATCAATAAAATTCATATAATCAGTTTCAAAGTGATACTTTAAATAATTCTGATTACATAATTTGTATTATTTAACAAAAGTTATTTTAAAAAATTTTTATTATTTCACATTTTAAATAGTCATTTTTACAAAAATGTTGAGTCAAAAATTTGAATTTTTTTGTATTATTAATCACTTAAATACCAACTTTAATTTGATACTTAAAATTGAAAAGGAATGAAGAGTTTTAGCAATTATAAAAATGTTAATGTTTTTTAGCAATTAAACACTCATTTTAAACATATAGCTAAGTTATAAAAAATTAATTAGTTTGCAAAGACTAGCTACATGACATTTTTGGTTTGTTATGAGAATAATATATTTAGAGCATAGTGTTACATATTTTTTTAGTTTAATAGAATCAAATTGCACAGTTTATTAAGTGACACAAATCAGGGATTTATTAATATTACAATATATATCCTTACGATTGAAGCACTTTGTCAGAAAGAAAAGACTTATATCAGTTGTTCAACACAGGCTTCTTTTTGTTACAGTGTATGATGTTTAACCTAATAATCCAATATGATGTTAGATATGTCAATTTTTTTTCTATCTCAGCTGCTCAACCAAGCCTATCAATCTTTGAATATTTTATATTTTCAGATATGAAGAAATAAAAAATAAATACAATTATAGAGAGAGGCCATCTCAGTTTTAAAAAGAGTCTACTGTTTTGCCTTACCCAAGTGTTTCAATACATAGGTTAGTAGAGTACTTTAGCCTGGCAAGTGTTTTATAAGAGAAAAGATTGTTTCCCTTCATTTAATGAATTTTATACACAAGATTTATATTTTTTCTATACCCCATTTAGAATAGAAAATTATTCTTAGATAACACACATTAACTCTTTAATTAATTAATTTATATATCCAATTCTGGATTTAAGGGGGATAGTTAAAATTAAGTGCAAAAATTTTATCATTGAAAGGCGAGGCCTAAAAACAAAATCATATACACGTCATTGCTATATAAGATAAACTTAAAAATTAACTTTACTAAATGTTTAAAAGAGAGTTAAACAATTTTAAAGTAACACAAACAAATAACCCTTTGGTTAGCACACAATTTAATCATGTATACTTAAATACAAACCTAATATCCACATAGACAGTTAAATAGAAACCTCAAGAGTATTAGGCACACAATGCAAAGATACTCTTGAATAATAATTACGACAAAATATGCATATTGATCGCTACTGATATTTTCCAAATAATCCTATGTCTCCAGAGCTTAACATACATTACAGAAATTTATTTTAAAACAAACAGATCAAGTTAAAACAAGTTGTTCAAACACAATTATAATATTTAATAAGGTTACAACTTATGATTTAATTAAAAAATGTCATGTAAAATTTCAAACTATTATTTAATTTTTCATCCCAAGATTGAAGGAAAGGCTATATACAAGTCAGTAAAATTGATCAAATAATGATAGTAAATATTCTGATTAAAACTACAAAGATCACAGCAAGCTTTTAGCTTCTGGTAATTACTTACAATACATTTTTAAGAGAGAAGCTTTTTAAAACTTTAAATATAGAACATATAAAATCCGGTATTTTTAAATGAATTAAATTCTGATTAAACTATTCCTTGTCACATTTGCACAAAACTTCAAATTAATTCGATAAAAATAAGAAACTTTTTTGGAGAAATAATTTTAAAAGACAAGTATTCAATTTTCTTCAGGTATCTTAAGTTCAAAATAAAACTTTGCATTTTAAAGAATGAATATTAGAGATAACTTAAACTGTTATTATTCAATAAACATTTTAAACTTGGGTTAGCATTTTGTTTTTAGTTCTAAAGAAACTATTAAGTAAAATGTTACTAAAAATTAAATGTTAAATCAATCACTTAAAGTTATTAATGTCAATCATACCAATTTCTAAGTCTTAAAGCTTAAATTTCCATATTTACCATAACAGTGATAAATACAGCTGGTGACAGCAAGTATTATGCAATTAATTAAATTTTCAATGTTTAGTTTTTCATTTTATAAACACCTTAGCATTTGTAATTTTTAATACATCATTTATTAATCACTTAATTGCTAATGATGCATAGTGCATGTTAATTCTAATTCATTATAATGAATAAGTTTAATGGCTTAAATTACTGTTTTTTTTATAATAAAATCAAATATTTCCTTTCCAATAAGTAAAGCTAATATAAAAAAATTACTAAGTTCTATTTGATATATTTGGACAATTTTTTCAAAAACTAATAATGTAGAGAAGTCATAGATTTGTAGTTTCAACAATAAACCATACAAACAATATTTTGTATATAATTTTTATTTGTTTTCATAACTTTCAATAAAATTAAAATTTTGGAATTATTAAATTTTAAATTGTACCTTGAATTAAATAAATTAGATGAACTACTTTTTTACCCCTTAAAACTTTCAACTCATAAATGCAAATTACTCAGAAAATTATTTTTATTAAAAATATTAAACAGTGAATTCTAATACAAAATCCATTTAACTTTCAAATTTATTGCAGGCAAGTTAATTACTACACCATAGTCAAATGTAAAAAGTGGTTGACTACAATAAGAATAAGATATACAAGTCACAATTTTAGAATGTAAGTTTTATTTCAGAAGTCAATTTTAAAATATTCAAACAATATACAATAAGTGCAAAAATTTAGATGACTTTTTAAAATTTTTTTAAATATTACAAGATATAAAAGGTAAAATCAACTTCTACATATCACATATAAATTTTAAAAATTCATGAAAGTTTATAAATTTGCATTTGATGTGAATTAATTGCATGACTGAATAAAATTTTTGAAAATTCATGTAAGTTGTTACTATAACAATGAACATTTCCCCCTTGCATAAAAATTACAAAAATATCCAATACACAATGATGTTATAAAAACAAACAAGCTTTACATATACTTCAAATCTTCAACAAAACATTTAAATTAATAAAATCCCAAATGATAAAATTAAGAATACTTAAATATTAGTATTGAAATTTCTATAATCAACTTGACAAATATATATAATTAATAGTTTGATTTTAAATTAAATATCTGATGTATACATACACTTATATTTAAATAAAAGTTGTTGAAAAATTTGTATCTATCATTGAGCTATATTAAAAACAGTTATATATTAAAATATAATTTCAGTTAAAGATTTAAATAATTTGCTATTTGTTTATATTATCATATATTTTATAGTTTCATAAATCTGCATTCACATAAACTACAATATATTTTACAATAACATTCTAACACCCATTTATATATTAAAAAAATATATAAATATTTCCCTTTAATATTTTCTAGGGACACATTTAAAAAAATTATTTACACACAGAATAAACCATAATAATTTATAAAAAAATCAGTCGGATTCGTGAAAAAGCAAAAGAATTCTTTTACCGCCAAATCTAGTTAAAAATTAAGAAAGACTGATCTAGAAATTTATTTAACACAATTCATGTGATTTAATTTCATATTTTATCGATATAATAACGGCTCACTGCTTTAAAATAATGCTGAGAGTTTATTTTACTACACAGTAAATAAATCAATATAAAATATCTCGTGTTATTAAATATTATGTATCCCTCTACACACATATACACGCATTAGGCTTAACATCCTTTGTATACAATACAATTGCAAAGGAAATTAAGAAGCTAACGCTAACTTTCTCGGTTTGGATAAGTATGCGCGGGAATGAAGACAAGCGGACACCGATGTAAACACTAACAAGGTTCCAAAATCGAATATAGGGTAGAGATCATAGTAGTTCTGAGATACATAAACCTCTTGGGGCCTCCGAAGCACAACCGAAGTAGAGCATATACAATGGCAACCCCACACAACACAGGAATTGATAGCAACGATTTTTTTTAATGTACACTTAGCGTCGTTTCTACTTAAAAAATAAATTTTAATAAAATAATTTATTTCGCTTACCTTTTGCAGGCCACCTAAGGCAGTAACTTGATTGTATAATTTTTGTAAATCTATTTCCCGGCCATTGATCTTGGGTAGTTGACGAAAAGGTGTCCTGAAATATTTAAAAAAAATCATAATTAACTAATGAAACAACAAAATTATAAATAAACAAAATTTAAAATTTTTTTAATAAATAATTTATCTTACCCTCTATTTTGATGAAAGAGTTTTAACTCATTAACAAAAGCATAATAATCCTGACGACTAACATCCGGTTGCCTGTGCAATTTCTCCATTATTAAAATAGTTAAATAGAGGGAAAAAAAATTTCAAAAATTGCACCATATATACATCGTACAAGAGACAATAACAATGCGAAAGAAATCCATACGATCAGTTCAAAAATCAAGCATTAAGATTTCGCTAGAACGAAAGACACATGATATTCCACACTCTCACAACTAGTCTCCAACTTACTCTAACAGAGTCACCCGAACCGACACGCAAGCGGCTACGCTGTTAGGTATTCGTCTACCACATTTGGCACGTTATCTTACTCTCGGATTAAAAATAAGGTTAAAATAAGTCCACAATTGATCGGGAAACGGCGCCAATGCCCAAGACATGCGCAAAATCATTACGCTATAACAACGTAATATGAAAATAATATTTTCGTCTTCAGATCGAAACTGGCATAACGAAAAGTAATTTTCACACTCATTTTAATCATAAATAAATTAGTGTTAGAATGAATTGTGAATCATTATTTCTGCTCCTTTTTAAATTGTGATAAAAGGCGGAGAATTTTAAAATATGAAAATATATATGGTAAGAGGGAGAAAAATATTAATTATCTCGCCAAAAAATTTATGAAATGTTTTATTTAAAAAAAAATCAATTTTTTTTACTTTTTATGGTTACGTGAGGAAAATGCGATAAAATTTTTAAAAAATCAAATATTGCTTTTAATACTAAAATTTTATTGTTTTATAAATTATTATTAAGAAAATTTATTTAAATAAAAATCTTCAACTGATTTAATGTCAAAATTTAAAATTTAATAGAGAAAATTTTAATCTACAAAATGGAATACAAAATTTGGAAGTAAACAATTTTTCTATGTGACGTAAATATACAAAATAAATAAATCAACTCAGCTGAACATTGTTTTTCACACCTAAATCA
Organism: Latrodectus hesperus; assembly: GCA_037975125.1. Taxonomy (NCBI): domain Eukaryota; kingdom Metazoa; phylum Arthropoda; class Arachnida; order Araneae; family Theridiidae; genus Latrodectus; species Latrodectus hesperus. The sequence continues at coordinate 76,351,117 of CM075859.1, read as the reverse complement.
GGAAATATTTTATTAAAATTTTTTATCTTTTATTAAAAAAATCTCTAACAATTATTACACTCAAATGATATAGGATTATAAATTCTCAAAATATAATACATTTTGTGAAAAAACTTTAAAAAAATAATCATTACTTAAGTTTTTCTAGAATAATAAAAAAGCAGAACGAATCAAAATGTTTACAATTGAAATGGCTTTATCTGCATGCGAAAGGGCGGGCTATCTTTGCTTCCCTATTTCCTTTGCCTAAAAAACACATGGCTACTAAATTTGTAGCTCTTATCTTTTTTTATAAATCGCACTGATACTTAATTAAAACTCCTAGAGGTGTGAGTGAGCGAGTTTGTGTACTTTTCCGACGAGTTCTGGTTGCTCTAGGAGTAGATGATTCGCTGGAAAGGAATAGAGGCTCAACTTCATGTGATGCAATACCGGACGATGAGTGTTGGCGGGAAACTGATAGCAAAGCATCCTCCGTTGAAGGATTTACTTCTTTGATAGAATCTTTTTTCGACCATGGGAATGAAATCTGTCACTCTGTTTCTTTTTCTTTCGACCGCGTTTTCACTCTCCGCTTTATCAGTTTTGCTGGCTTATTTTCCCCTCTTTCACAGTATAAAATGTAGGCACGTCTAATTAAGTTTTCAGATACCGTTAGACAGTATTATTGTAATACGGGAAATAAAATTTTATTAATTTTTTAAAACTTTAATGCAATAAATTAAAAATCCCACCTTTTTTTTACAAATTTTTATTTTTTTATATTTTTTATGTTTATTTTTCATTTCAGTAGTAATGAAAACTACTATAAAAGCTTAAATAGAAATGAAGATGATGTAAAAATAGGAAAATAATTGAATAATTTAATTTATGAAAGTACAAAAATATTCATGTTTTAGACAAGAATGTTTCCTGTAAAATTAACTGCACATGACAGCTGCATTAACTCTTGAAGAAATCGTGAAGTGCTGTATAAACATCTATATACCTTCCATATTTTTTTTAATCTCATATTGTTTGATATGTAACATTCAATGCTAAGTAAACGATGTCAATTTTGAGTGTATATATGTATATACATATATAGACAATTATGAACTTAACGTGACTTTTTGGTACAGTTTTGTTCTTTGGAACAGAAGGTGCTGAGTTCAATTCCAGTCACTATGAACAGCAAGAAATTGTTATATTGTATTTTTCCTTTCTGCATATATATCTGTCTGTGTGGGTGTTTGGAGTTCCACGGGATCCCTCCCTTGTGAAACGTGAATACAATCTACCACTTATGAAAAGTCTTCCAGACTGGCAATAATATGTAATAGGTGTTGGAAAATAAAAAAATAAATTGCCAAAAAACTTTCAACAGCGCTTGGCTATTAAGCTGCTCACCATGTAGTGCCAAATATGTAAATCGAAATATATTTTTGTTCAAATTGCATAAAAAAATAATATTCAAATTACATAAAATATTTTTATTTATACCTAAAAACTACAGCCACACAATTTGCTACCAAAGAGTCTTAATGTTCAAATGTAAAACTGCTCTTAGAAACAATGCTTTATTATTTTAACCCATAGCTAAGTGGAATCCCTGCTTACATAATAAATTTTAAACTTTTTGAATGATCATCGAGGTCAAGAGTTGCAGTTGTTAATCACTAATGTAATTTTGTTTTTAGTTCAACAATTCGTGGATTCGATTCTTACCATTGACTAGCATGTTTGAAGGGGTTCGAAATCCACCTTCGATATTTCAAGAGCTTCCTTAGGATATTTCAAGAGCTAATCCTTGTCGAATTAGCTCTTGAAATATCCCTAAAACGAGAAACTAAATTTTAAGTCACATAGTGAAAATATTAAGATCGAATTGTTGCTGTTTCATTGGTATACACTGTTATAAAATACCTTTGATCACACACATACACATGTTGAGAATCGCTCTAGTTGCGCTAGTGTTGTTGGGAGTTACTAATCAATGCGCAATGTGTCTTAGAGAACATCGATTAGAATAAACATTATTCAGGGTAATAAACGAAAATTTCAGGGTTTTCTTTTTTGCTAAATCAAATCCCAGAGAAACCATGCGTTACTTTTCTATATAAAAAGCATATTTAGTATTAATGTAATTTTAATTTGATTTTTTTTTTTAAGAAACAATACATTTGTGAGAACTGTTAATATTTCTTTATTCGAAATAAAATCCATCGCTAGCTACACCTTTTTCACATCTTTCGGGCAATTTGTGAATACCATGCCAAAAAAATGATCGGTCTTTTAAGGCCAGCCGGTCATCAAGCCAAGATTTCACATTTTCGTAAGAAGTGAAGCGCTGGTCAGCCAATGCGTGTCCCAATGATAAAAAAGGTGGTAATTGGAAGGAGGCAAGTCTGGAGAATAAGCCGCATGCGCAAAGGTTCCCAGCCGAGCGCCTTAACGATGTCCTTGGTCGGTTTAGCACGGTGGCTAGGAGCGTTGTCATCAATGAAAATCACTTTGTGCTGCCGTTTCTTGTATTGCTCGCGTTTTTCGAGTATAGCATTCTTCAAATCAAGTAATTGTTGCTTGTAGCTATCAAGCAACAATTACTTGATTTGATTAACGGTTTCGCCGGGTTTGAGAAGCTTATAATAGATTGGTCCCTCCTGATCCCAGAAAATACACAGCATTGTCTTGTGGCCGAAGCGATTCTGCCTTGTGGTCGATTTGGATGGCTGTCAGGGGTCAACATGTGATCGATTACACTTGGGATTCTCAAAATAAATCTATGTTTCATCGCCAGTCACAATACGATAGAGATGTGAATTGCTTTTGTAATGGGAAAGATACATTTCATACACGATTTTTCGGTTTTCTTGTTGACAGTCCGTTAGCTCGTGTGGTACCCATCTACCGACCTTTAATATCTTGCACATTGCTTTGAGACGACGGGAAACAGTGCTCTGTTTAACATTCAATTGTTGTGAAAGATGTTTTTGCGTTTGGCCATCATATATTCATCGATGCTTCCAATTCAGCATCTTCAAATGTTTTTGTTGGTCTGCCACGCTCCTCGTTTCTCACATCGAAACCACCTGTAGCACTGCACACGGCTCAGAGCATTGCCACCGTATGCTTTTACAAGCATTTGGTGCAATTCGGCAGCATTTTTCTTCAGGTGGTAACAAAAAATTAATTCTGTCCGCAAATCGTGGTCGTAAGGCATAAGATTCGACATTTTCAACACAGGGAAAAAAACACAATGCACGCTGAAACTGTCCAAATGTAAACTAAGCGTGAGTATCAAAGGTCAAACTATATAAAATCACGTGTCATAGCTTCGTAATGTTTGCATATATACGTGGCGACATCTGTTACAAATCGTCTCATTTAATATGCATACACCTGGTATAACATAGGAATTTTTAATTAATAGCAATGAAACAAAATTGAATTAAAAATTTAAACACAAAAATCAAACTTTAAAATCAAAAGTAAGGAATAAATAGTTTTTAGCTTCGTATATTAGTTCTTTACAAATTTCAAAACTTGATTAAACAATAGTATTGTACATATAATACTAAAACTCACAGAATTAAAAAATATTTCAGCAAAAAAAATAAAGTTAACTTTATGTCATCATCATTTAAGTGCTTCTTCATTAAAAACTAATGTAGGCTAGATTTAGGTCAACTTTTGTTATAACATACATTTTGAAAACAGCTTTATTTCTTGAAGAGGAAATTTGACAATGGTTTCGTCTTATCATCACTTCAAATCCGCGAAACAATAACATTCGTTATTTTTATATTTATTACATAATTTCCAATTACAACATTTTGTCTTTTTTGACGAGTACAAATTAATTTCTCAAGCAGAAAATTTCTTTCCCAAATAGTTGCGTACGAAACATTGCAAATTGAAAACCCAAAATATTTTAACGAACATTTAATTTAACAAAAGTTTAAAATATATTCCTGAAAGTGAAAACTCCTAAAATAATATAGTATTATACTACTCCTAATTGAGTAGTATAAGGGTAGCATTAATAGGGTAGTAATATACTACTCCTAATAGGACAGAATAAGGGTATTGAAGATTTGATTATATGCTTTCATTTCACTTTATTTGCATCGTTGCTATTTTTATGTTTCGAATCACATTTGAATTATGTTTTGAGGTAATGTGTGAAATCTAATTATGTATCTCTCGAAGGTACGATGATAAGGACAAGATATCATTATGAATGATCGATATCAGTTTATCGACATGGGACTAGAACCCAGATCATTTGACTAAAAAAGATCCACTTGTTACATAAACCAATCTGAGTTATTAGTGACAGCTTAGAATGCATTAAAACATTTTTTATTGCAATTTGAGAAAGTTTTATTGCATAATTTTTTGACAGCACCTCGTAAATTTGAACGTGAAGGTTAACATTTATATTAGGTCGACCGATGGCTGAGTGGTTAGCGCTCCTGACTCCTGAGCTGTGGGTCTTGGGTTCGAATCCCGGTTCGGGCATAGATGTTACTTTCTTTCTCTGTTCTCTCTGCGTTTCTCTATCCTTTCTTTCGGGATGATGTATGAATGTGGCCCACCCTATAAACGGGTTTGTGGTGGTATGACGCGGGTAATGCTACTCGCCTCCGTGACCTGGTTCACAGGTGCCCGCTGGGTAACAACAAATGAGTAGCAGTTTCTGGACTTGTTGTGGCATAGGGTTCAACCCTCTTGTGCCCATCGTTGGAAAGAAAACATTTAAATTACAAAATTTATCATCAAATTTCCTTACCATACTAGTGAAGGGACATTAGACTCAACGAAAGTTTAATGCATTCAATTCTCCCACGCGACACTATTTGGTGGTGTAGGATAAAAGAGAATCATGCATTTTTTCCTATGAGGCCATCACGTGAACATCAGAAGAAAGTAATAGAAATTCAGTCACTTCATAAGATTTGAACTTTGACCATCTGAAAAGTCTTCACTAATAAGTACATGCAATACCGTTCAATCATATTTATATATATTCCAATGCATTGCACACTGTAAAAAAACCTGAAGAAATACAGTAAAAATCACTGTTATTTAAATAGCTGTCATAGGAACACTAATGATAACAGTAAATTTTACTGTAAAATTCAGCCGCAGAAAATCGTTTGCTATTTGGCATGCGCATTGAATTGGCGGGATAAAAGTTAACTTCTGTTTCTGTGACAAATGAATCAAATTAATTTCGCCATTTATTTGCACTTGTTTTCGTTTGGTGAAGTTGGTGATATTTTGCGAGTAATTTTTCCTTTAGTTGAATTTCTATTGAAATTTAATCACCAAATAGAAGGTATATAACGTATACTTTTTCTTATTGTTCATTACACAACTTGTTAGCTAACTTTGATATATATAAATTTGACAACATTTAAAAATATTCTAAGCTGAATTTAGAAACGATCATATTCACTTGTATTAATTCAGTGTCAATATTTTTTTAATTACTTTTTATAAATTTTTAAAATATTTTATAGTAGTTTGGTAACATAATTGATTAGTATTTTAATTATCACATTTTCGACGAAATTAGAGTTGTATTTAAGTGCTTCAATTATTATAAAATTTGCTTAGCTATATTTCTTTCGAAATTTAAATTGAATAATCATCAATTGTTATATTTTTTAGATACATATTATTAAATATATTAACGGAATTTCTATTTTATTTCGTTGTTGAAAATTCCTGATTTTTCTATCATTGTAAAATGATATAAATTTATTGTATATTAACTAAATATAACATAACTTTTTTATATTTTCTAAATAATTTTTTGATTAGAATTTTATTAAAAAAATAGTTTATTTTTCAATACAGATCGTTAAATTGCATTCTAGTTATGGTCATTAATTCAATTCCATTTTGTAACATGCATTAAAATAATAATTTTTTTAGGCATAAATGTTTGTAAATTCTTTCAATAAAATAATATTACAAATAATGATATTTATTAGAATAAAAGTCTTGAGTTTAGAATTTGCATGAAATGTAAAAATGCATTTCAATGAAAAATGTAATGCTTTTTTAAAATATCTATTTTTTAAAATCATCATTTTATAACAAATATATATAAGAAATATTCCTTTTTTAAATACATATTAGGAAGTACTATTCGAATTAAGGTCACACACATTTATTTAGAGAATGTAAAGTTTATTATTTTATAACCATGATTAATTTTTTTAATTTATATTACTAATTAGAACATTAATTAAAAGCCTGTTTGGGAAATCTTGTTGGTTGTTTGATATTTATAAAACAAAATTTCAGGCAACACATTTTTTTTGTAAAAAACTACATTATTACTACAAATTTTACTTTATTTTATTAAAAAATTGCAAAATTTGAAGTGCTGTTTATGATTTATTTACATGTTAGAAAAGGAATCTGAAATTCATAAAAAGAAAAGCTAATTTAAAATTATAATTAAGAAACAAATACATGAGTGAAAACTTTGTAATTTGTTCTTGCTTAACATATTTAAAATAAATTGTGCTCAAGATTTTTCTAATACTACTGTGTGCACATTAAATACTACCTTCCAATTTTTTAATTTTTTTATTTATTTTTTATTTGGGGAAAAATATTTCCTTGTGCAACAAGGAATACCACACAGGGCCCGAAGGTACAATAAATGTACTACATAACAAATCCAAATAAATCATGAGATGAAAAAAATAATAATAAAAGAAGGCAGAGAAAAGAAAAAGAGATATAAAAATAAAAAAGGAGTTAGATAACAGCATGGATAAATTTTTAAAAAAATTCAAAATTCTCTTTCTTTACTAGGTTCACCAAAATCAGAGGCCACCTGGTATTTAAGTCTTTACAAAGCTCGTTCCTTTATTCTGAAACAGGTGGGCATTCAAGAAGAATGTGAGAAGGGCTGTCACTCCCAGAGTTGCACATGCTCACCTCACTGTTTTTAACGTGGAAACGCGGTGTAGGTAGCTATTGAATTGTCCATGTCCAGTGAGGAATTGCGTAATTTTAAAGTCAGTGTAGAACCAGTAGTTCTTATCTACAGGGAACAGAAGGGAAAAAAGATTTTGTCCACTTATACAATTAGGAGAGGAAACAAAAACTACCTTCCAATATAGTCACACTTTTTAAAAAAATTTTTAAATATATCTATGTTTCGGGAAAATAAGAATTTATGAAGAAAGTGTTTCATTTGTAAAAGAAGTTTTAAAAATAGAATAATCACAAATAACTTTTAGTAGTAAGACTATTCAGAGTAAAGCCTCTTCATATCAACTTCAGACATATTTGAAAGCTGGAATAGGTATTGGGAGAGAGACAGTTTTTGTAAGCACGAGCATTTTTAAAAGTTTTCTATTTATTCTTCATTGTGATGTCCGACAAGAAGCCAAAATGCAATGTGTTTTTTGATGTTATAATTGAAGAGGTTGTAAAATTAATATGAGACTTTTCCATTTCAAAGCAAAGATATTAACACATCTAGTGATATTTCCACATTAAAAGAAAGATGGCCTTGCTTATTTTTAAAGTAAAGCATTTTGGATCATTTTAAGTGTTTAACTGCTGTAGATTTAAATGAAAGTTTAATTAATTTAAACTTAAGTTTGCATCGAGCTAACAAAATTAAAAGAATTGTTAATTTCTTAAAAACTTCTCTCCTGGAGGTTGTAAAATACAATCTTCAACTATTGAGGAATTGGATGGAAAAGAGGATGTTGGAGCGTGTATTGTTCTTCTATCTGCATATTTTGGAGAAGACTTGAAAAAATATTTAGAAGTATTGTAGTAAAGTATTCAAAACTTTATTAAAAATATTACTGCATAGTAAATTATAAATAAGAAATTTAGAAATGAATATAAAAATTAATCATAAATAAATTAATCATGAATTTGTTTATTGGTTTTAGATTTCCACATCTTCTCAGGATGCAGTAGATATTATAGACTTACCTTGCACACCATGTGTATTAATTTGTGGTATATATTATTTAATATATTTCATAAGGTTTAAAATGCTTTAACTCAAAATCAAAAATTTGTTGTTACATTTATTTGACCTCTTCAAATACTGTTTCCTTTGCTAACATTTTATTTAAAATAAATCATATGAATATATAAAACTCTAAGAAAATCGAAGTAAATTGTTTGAGTTAAATTTATCTTTTTTGATACAACTTCAATTGTATTTTCCTTTATTTATCTTTAAGTACGTATATAATGACGTAAATATGCAGAGTTAATGAACAGCAAATTTTTTTATATTTCCTAATTTTGCACTATTTCATGTAATTTTTTACTGAAATTAAAGTTTTCTTAGAGGGAAATACAACTTTGATCTCACTCTAAGACAACTTAGATTTCACTTTTGAGGTAACTATTTACGAGTTAAAGAAATTCAGTTTTAAGCAAATGTTTTATAAAATGTTATTTCATAAATTATTGTTACTTTGACACATTATAGCATTTTAATTTTTCTCTTTATTTTCGATGGAAATATTTTTAAATTGTGTATATATGTTTACAAAATAAATGTTTCCATATTCTCTACAAAATAAATTTTTTTAAACTTAAAATCGGCTTTTGTAAGTTATCTTTAAAATGTAGGCATAAGGTTCATGTTTCGCACTTTATTTCTACAGATTTGTAATTCACAGTTCCCACTGGAAATGTTATGATTTGCTTCTCAGAGGATATAATTTTCGATAACATAAATGAATCCTTATAAAACAAATTCTATATTCTCTTTAATTATCTTTTAATTAAATCAATTACAAATTAGTTTTTCGAGATAGAAAACATCAGTTAGAATGATTTAATTGAAGTAAAGATTTTATCATCTTCATAAGAAGTGAGAACTTCATTACCAAAAATTCTTATCATGAAATTGCTAAAATCCCTTGAAATAATTTTTACTATCAAAATGATTGTGATTGCATGAATGTAACAACCACTTGTTGACTATTAAAAGAAGCATATTTTAGGGAAATTCAATCAATTATATGAAACAATAAAAAGTTCTATAATTATTTTATTGAACTATTAAACAACTTTTCCTCTGAAATATTCAGCTCTTGAAATTTCAAATTAGTTATTCATGTGTCTGATTTCTATTTTTTTTCAGGTGCTTGTTCAACTTTAATCCCTCGCGGGGAACGAAATCTAAAAAATATGTCAAGGATGGAATCCAAGCACGTGTTTTTGTCACTTTTAAATAATTTATCCAACTTTAAATGGCTATAATTATTAAAATGTAAATAAAAAAATTCTTTACAATTATTTGTGTATTGTCAACTATATTGCTTTTTTTCCTCAGAATCTTTATTTGCTTTTATTATAATGGAAAAAATCAATTACTTTAAACAGTATCAAAAAGAAAACTTTTATTGTCTTTACAGTATAACTAAAATACTATATCATTAACTAATTCCCCTTTGGTATTTTTAGTAAAATGGAATGTTTTGTAAGATTTCTTTTTATCCTAAATCTGTAGAATCACAGATATATCAAAAATCAATTTTATGCTTAGCTTTGTATCGTATTCAATATAACTGTTATTTCTTAATTTCTTTTTAAAAAAATATGTAATAAAAAAATTTAAACTTCTGTTAAAGTTACGATTGTGAGGTAAGAAAGTTAAACAATCTCGTTGTGTATTGAAAGTTAAATTATTGATCACAAAATGTTCTGAAAAATGACATCTTCTGCAATATAACATATGTTTTTGTGCTTTGTATACTGTATAAAAAATTGCTTAATAATAGTTGGCCCATAATTAGGTAATTAGCTATAATGTATTCAAAATTAATTTATACTCTACTGTTATCTTTACAAAACATGATGATAGCTGTAAATAGTTATTGCAATAGGTTTTGTAAAATATGCAGCAAAATGCTTAGTAAAATGTGCTGTAAAAATAACAATAAAAAGTGCTATAAAAATTACAGTAAAAAGTGTTGTAAAAATTACAGTAAAAAGTGCTGTAAAAATTATAGTAAAAAGTGCTGCAAAATTACAGTGAAAAGTGCTGTAAAAATTACAGTGAAAAGTGCAGTAAAAATTACAGTAAAAAGAACTGTAAAAGTTTTACGAATATGCTGTAAAATTTACAGCATATTGTACTGGCGCCCAAAACGCCAGCACATTTTGCTGTAAAATTACAGTGCTTTTTTTTAGAGTGCAGCTATTTTTAAAAGTCCGAACTGCAGTTTTAAAATGAACAAAAAAATGTTCGTTTAATTTTGAATTGATCAAAAATCAGGTAGATTAAAATTTTAAGTCTGCATTTTCAAATAATAACCATAGAAAGATACAATAGAGTATAAGACGTGTTTATTTCTTATTTCCACAATACTGTCTATAACTATAATAATGATGGATCTCTGAAATGCTGAAGAAGTTGAATATTGAAAATTCATTAGACAAAAACTTGGAAAAAAAGATATAATATATAACATTTTATTTTAAAATAGAAATCTGTTAAAATGTATGAGGACGCAAGGTTTAAATATGTATACAATAAAAAATATTTAGATAAAATATAATTGTTTCATACTAGCTATAATTTATACACTTCTGTGTTAAACTCATGCAATAAAAAACTAACCAATTTTTCAATGGATTAATTTTTTAGTACATGTTTGTTGCTAAGTTACATGGGCTTATATGATCTCATATTTAATATACATAGATTCAAGTACCAATAGTAATGCATATGTATAAAATCATACACGGTTTTTAAATTTCATATACTTATTTTTTAGCATTTATTAAAAATTTGGAGTGCATTTGCTGTTTTGATTTCCATTAGGAAGGAAAGCGTTATCAGAGTGCTAATATTCCGATTTCAGCGAGAAAAGGAATCCTCAGTCAATGTAGAAACTGTATCAAAGTTATATATAACTACGGAGAACAAATTTTAACTCGAGCATCGCAGGTATTCATTTCGGTAAGAACCTGGAGCTGCATCCACAAACCAAGTATAATGAGCTAAGCATCCACGAACTCTGAGAATGACCGCCTTCCCAATCAATAGCCCCATCCCTGTGTGGATTGCATTTTCTCCTATCTTTTATGACACTCCACTCCCCACGAGCACAGCGATCATTAAAACGCGCCAACCTTGCCTCTTCAATTCGTTATTTTATCCATGTCATCTACTGTAATTTAATTGACCTTGCTCATTTGCAGGGCCCCAAGAGAGCTGGGGTTCGATGGACGTCATCAACGATTACAGCCTCGAAAACAAACCTCGTGCCAATAGGTGAAAGTACCTATAAATTCATGAATGGAATTATTTAAGCCGATTTTCTGTATTTTCAATGCATTTGCAGATTAGGAATATACTAAATCCTGGTATAACGTGATTGTTTACAATTCACTTCGGAATTATTAAACTATCTATTTTTGCTGTTTTTCGTATAATCTGTATTTATTAGATGACAGAATAAAATATTTATTGAAAAATATGCGTATATAGAGAGTTAGGATGTAAGCTCTTCATTTAAAATCTGCATATAGATTTCAAGTTTTTTCCTTCAAATCACATATATTTGACTTTTTCAACACGTATCACATATATAAACTTTTTCATTTTAGGAATATCTGTGCCGCCCACATTTTATACTAATCATCTAAATTAGAGTTGTTCAAAAAAATTCTTCGTTCAATCAACAATAGTGGCAGCTTTGTATGTTGAGTCAGTTTAGAAATACTCGCGTGATTTATAAAATGAGAATATAGTATACTCCCTAATCCACGAAACTGAATCCTGCGGTAATCGCAGATAATCCACAAATTTGTGACGATGTTTTCACTCTGGGGAATATTTCTTGAGTTCACGCAAATACCGCATTAGTAGAAACGCCGCAAAGCTAAAAATTTCACTTTTAAACTCATACACAATGCCATGCTGTTTCTCTGAGAAATTACACACACACACACACACACACAGATATATATATATATATATATATATATATATATATATATATATATATATATATATATATATATATATATATATATATATATATATATATATATATATATAACTCATTCACTAGTAAAACTGGTATAGGATTTAATATCATATAAAAATAATGTGGTTATACAACCACTCGGCTATGCAATACAAAAGACAGCGCCTATGTAAAACAACAGTTGTCTGGATCACTGTTAAATCGGACTCGCCTTAATTTAGTGTTAGAAAAGTACTCTTCACAACAAAATGTCCCGGGTTCAACCTCAACTATTGTTGAACAATGAAGGATAGATATTGAGCTTCTGTCATCTGCATGCATATTTGTTGTGGTAGATACTTGGGAGTTTTCTGTGTTTCCTCCCTCGCGACGCATTAAAATGGCCCACTATCTGTGAAAAGTCCTTTTAGAAAACGGTTTATTCTGTAGATATTAAAATCCTTTTCCCTTATTTTCATTTAATGTCTTTAGACCATGAGACTCTCCATTAAGCGGTTTTAAAACTTAGATTAGGGTTACTGCTGTTGCAATGGTAGATTATTACGATTTAAATTTAAAGTGAAGTTATAGTTGGGGTACGAGAGATGAAGAATAGCATCTCATAAGAAGCTATGAAATTTGAAATTTCCCATGCTAACATACAAGAGTATATTATGAATATCAAATCTCCGGCAAAACATCAAATGTCAGACACCAGTGGGGCTGAAAAAAAGGTTGAAAGAAAAATTGGGGAGAAATTTTAATAGACATAGCATGCAATGCATCATCAAATTGATGTGGTTTTCAATGCTCGAGCACTCAGTAAATGTGAGCGTGCAAACTGTCCTGTAGACCACCAATTATATGGGCTTTCGAAGCAGAAGGCCGCATGTATACTGCTATTAATTGTAGAACTTTATGCTTGGTTCGATCCCAATTACTGTTGGACATATGGTGATAGAAGATGCGCTTCTGCTTTCCGCATACACGTCCGTCGGGGTAAGTACTTAGGAATTTTTCAGCTTTCTACCCTTGTGATATACGGGAATAGAGCCAACTATTCATGAAATGTCCTCCCGAGAGACACTTAATGTGATAAATAATAAAATACCTTATAAAGGCCTTCAACTATTAGGCTGTCCACTACGTATAAAACATTTACGACGAAAAATTTAAGAAACTCTTCCATTGAGTTGTCAATGATTGGAAAAACGATGCCTAATATGATAAGTCATGTTTTATACTTTATTGGACAGATGGCATATTGGCATATATAAAGTTATAGAGAAAATTCTATGAATCATTGGAATCTATATATACTGAGGACTGTTCATGCTGATGGAGCCTCTATGATGATGCAGTTAACATGATATAGCCTTATTGATAAGTTTGAAGACGAAATAGAC